>CM076584.1:616588639-616751323 GCA_034641835.2 Pinus albicaulis | reverse complement strand
TAGAGTCAATGCCGTTACGGGGTTCCTGTGTTCAGGCGCATAAAACTCTGTGATTTAACACAGGTCCCTTTGTAATATTCCTAATTAGCACGCTAATTGGAATATTTGATTTTGTATGGTTTTAGCAGCTTCTTAATTAATTAATAAATAAAAGTGAGAAAAAGGGTCTAACTCACTTAAATAAAATAAAGTGTTTCCCTAGTAGAGCAACGTTGTAGCAAGAGAAAGCCTTGGGGGTCCACACACGCAGAGAGGCCTCACGTAAACTCCTAAGGTAACTGCGCAGGTCAAGGAGGAACTCAAGGACGCAGTTAGGGTTTTGAGGGAGCTAGCACTATAAAAAGTGGGGGTTTCACTCCATTTGGCATTATTGATATGTTATTGATATTGAGAGCTAGACTTCTGTCTACTTCAGCACGCCGGTTGTTTAGTCGGTCTGCAGCACTGTTTAGTGCGAACTGAGTGTCTCCGGTCGGAGATCTCACCCTTGGCTCCGGGGGACTTCGAGTGCCTGCTCGAGCAAGGTATTTCCTTCAGTTTCTGTAGGTGATTTGCAGTGGATTTTGGGTGGACGTTGCAGAGGAGCAGCCCCTTGGAGTGACTGCGCAGTTCAGGAGAGAGGACGCAGTTTCAGCAGGGAGGACGCAGTCATTGTGGTGCAGCGCAGTTGTGCGGTGATTTGGTGGTGGTTTTCAGCGTTTTTCAGTCTTGGGAGATTGTTGTGTCAGCCGGAGGTTTTGCAGGAGGATTCAGGCCCTTTTCTCGGCGTGTTCCTTGAGCTTCTGCGCTGGTCCTGAAGGGACAGCGTTTTTCTAGGAGGGTGGTTTCTGGGGGTGATTTTCGGAGGTGGTCCATTTTGTCTATGATTTCTGGGTTTTGTCTGGAGCAGCGAGTACAGGTGATCTGTAGATTTTTAGCTCATTCCGGCGAGGGGATCAGCCTCTAGTTCCAGTTCTTTCCAGGAGCAGCAGTTTACGACAGTTTCTTCCAGCAGCTGGGAAGCAGTTTCTGTAGTAGCCATTTCCTGTTTCTGAGAGGGTTCTTCACTTGCCTGGTGCAAGGATAGGTGCTCTTATTCTGTTTATCCATTGTACCCATTTATATTCTCAGATTAATAAAATGGCTTAGCATTTCTAGAATTTTATGTGTACTTGCTCTATATTCTGTTTCCGGCATTTTTCTATATAGTTGTATGCTTGTATTGCTGCCTATTTCCCGTTGGGGATATTACAGTGGTATCAGAGCATAATTTTGGCTCAGCCTGTGGTCTATGACATCGGGAAAGAGATCATACAGAGCAATAGCAGTTGCAGTACCAAAAACGAAATTGGAAAAAAGGGCCAATATACAAAGGGTCAAATTTTGAAGGTTGGAATTAGAAGAAACTGTTTCTAGGTTTTTCTGGGTTTTGGGCAAGGATCACCTTCCCAAATTCCTGGAATTTTCTGAGTAGTTTTTAGTGGGTAAATCGGAGGTCAAAGTTAAGCAGCAGTATGGTTTTTCAGCAGCCGTGCAGTTTCTGAGGAGCCTGTGAGGGACACAGAGCAGCGGAACCCAATGGCAGATGATGAGAGGAGATTTAGAGAAACGCTCCTCCATCACATACAGGAGATATCACAGAGGCTCACGGCCGTAGAGGTCGGACAGAGAGAACCCCCTAGGGTTTTTCGGATTGGTGAAGGATCGGGTATGTCTCACCACGTGCCAGTGCATGATGCTATCCCCATTGTGGCATCTCATGCACCCACGCGATCCACTATGCCCACATTCTTGCCAGAGGACGCAGGGGCAGGAGTACAGAGGGGTGCCCAGAGGGATATTCCAGCACCCACGCGATCTACCATGCCTACCTTCCTGCCAGAGGGCGCAGGGACAGCAGTACAGCGAGAGATAAATCTGGGTCGGATGGCTGACCTTTTTACAGAGTACCAGGCTTACGGACCGGCGTTCATGGATTCTATCACCTTCAGAGACTATATCCAGGTCCAGCGTGATATTAGACCTCACCACTTTCACAGAGGGAACAGGCGCTCACATGATGGGGGCTTACAGCGCATAGTGGACAGATTCCATCTACCGACATTTGACAGGTCATCCAGGCGCTCAGAAAAAGCTTGGGTGGACAAGTTGGATACCTCTTTCCAGCTTGACCGAGTATCGGAGAGGGAAACCATTAAAATGGTTACCTCGCACTTGGAGCATGAGGGAACACAGGGTTGCAGGGAGTCCGAGGTTACACCTAGTGTGACACAGGATTCACCCTCATTGGAGACCTCCTTGGCCATGTCGGTTGATGTGGTAGTGGAGAAGGTAGAGCCTACCTCAGTAGAGCCATCCATTGAGGTGATGACCGGAGTCGTGTCCGAGTCTTCAGGTGGTAGCAACACACGACAGATGGGTGAGACGATAGGAGATATATCCACCTTTGATGAGGCACTAGCAGGTACAGAGGTATTGGATGATGGTCACAGACAGCGGTATCATCGGCTTCGGGCGGACCTTCGAGTTTTGAGAGAGAAGGCCACGTCAGTACGGGAGGCCATTTTGTTGCAGGACCAGGAGCTGGAGGGTATGAGAGTGACTTGTGCCAAGTCGGCGGCCAAGTTGGTCCGCATTGGGGAACGACTGGATTCCCTGATGGTACAACCAGAGGGCACATTGGAGCGTCAGATCATTCCCCTTCAGGTATGCATGGATGGGACTAGCAGTGTTGTTGGGTCATCACTTCCCATTGGAGAGAGAGAGGCAGAGCCACCTAGTCAGATCTCATATGTCGACTTGGATAGCGGTATGAGACGATCAGAGTTGCACAGGGTACAACATCCATATGTTGAGGTTGGATGGAGAGAGATTTTGAGTTGGTACTCGGTGGAGCGGGCTATGGAGATAGTGATGGATCCGAGTGGAGCTCAGCAGGATTTTCTATGCATAGGGAATACAGGAACCCCAGATTGGCATTGGGATCTAGGAGGGATCACCTACCGTTTCCCAGGCAGGTCGGTTGACTATGTCTTGGAGAGTACAGTTGGCCTAGCGATGAAACATCTGCGATTTGGGGTGGGCTCCGGTGGCCATGGGTTTGGTAGACTCTGGGTGCCAGCACGCGTGACATTCATACACGGGATCACGGGGTGGTCGACACACCTTGGCAAGAGCCTTGTCGGAGGAGGTGGCATTGGCGGGCCACAGATGGCACCTTGTGTGGGGCCGGGATTCTTCACCTTGTGTGAGGCACGAGAGGGAGCCGCGGCCCGGGGAAGCGAAGGGGTGGGTGGTAACCTTCTTCGACACACAAGGAGATTCACTTCTCGGACCGCGGGGTATTTGGGGTGATGATCGCTTTCGTCGGCGGTGTCAGGCGGTGCGACGAGACGATGTCCTGGAATTGGTGGTGAGTCGGACACCAGCAGAAGCACGGCTCTAGGACATCACATCCATGGATGTGTGGGAGCCTCTAGCAGTGATCAGTCGACTATTGGTAGACATGGAGCTACATGGTGGTGTACCGTAGTGTGTGGGACTGCATTGTGGAGTAGGAGTGCCCTACATCACATTGAGAGCACGCGAGGAGTGACAGATTCCTGGACACAGTCAGGGCACGAGACGGTACAGGGTGGTACAGCAGTAGCATGGGGTATCCAGCAGTATTCAGGGGTATGCCTTAGTGTGCAGTGGCATGTTGAGGAGTACATGGATGACCGGTGGCTTGCGAGGGCATACGGCGCGGCACAGCAGGGTCTTAGAGTATTACATCCAGGGAGACTCACAGACAGGGACACTGGGCTTACCTTTGGGGGTATTTCACCCAGGATCGATGAGGAGACAGAGGAGCGATACTTGATGGTATTTGTGGGGACTCACACATCCGACACTCTTCTACATCACTCAAGGGCACAACTGATTTTGTTGTTGTCCTTTGGCACTTTGGGCATGAGCAGCAGGGTCCGTGAGGCACACCCAAGATATTTGGATGGCCCTCAGCACACTAGGCGAGAGACTTCTCAGCAGTGGCACTGGGTCAGTACGCTAGTTGACAGCCACAGTTTAGGGGATGAGATGATCCTCTGCAGTGGTGGCACATTAGTCATTGCCGAGCCTACGCTTGGGGAGCAGGTCATGAGGGGGGACATGCATCATTTTTCCTCGGGGGCATGTCGAAGACGCCGCAGAGCGAGAGGATACGGTGCGCGAGAGGGTAGTATCCCGAGTGTGTGTGCGGGCTCCGGACAACGTATGGGCTGCTTTGTCGAGAGGGTGGATGGCATGTTAGATGCAGATGAGGTGGCGGAGGTAGAACAGGTTGGCATTCCTTCTGTATGCCAGGGTGAGGACTCTCTTTCATATGAGTCCATAGGATCAGTTGAGGTTGCTTCTGTGGAGCAAGAGCAGTCATGCAGGTATGATGACAGTAGATTGCAGCCGTATTACAGTGTGCAAGGTGAGCAGTCAGGGGACTGTATAGGAGATACTCTGGGTGATGAGTCACTTGCGACGCTTCAGCTAGAGCAGCACATGAGGGAGCCTGAGTCAGCAGAGGAGGATACTATGGACATCAGGCATGACATTCCCTTGGATGAGGTCCAAATGGGTGCCCACATTGAGCCTATGATGGATATGTGGCTAGCATTGGGGTCATCCTTTGAGGTGGAGCAGTCAGATGCACAGACACCGAGTACCGTGACAGCAGCTACAGATCCATATCCTCTGGAGATGTTGGAGGTAGATGTGATAGTTTGGCAGTGGGAGATGATTACGAGTTGGCGGCAACCTTCCAGGCAAGTTCCACATGCAGTTGCTGTTGCTACATCAGATGCTTCCTCCAAGATGTACTGGCGGGAGATCATGAGTTGGTACCCTCTTGATGGTACAGTATTCTTTGTAGGGAGCACAGTGGAGCAGGGGCCCTTGGACATAGTAGATGTTACAGATCCCAGTCGACAGGAGGGCACCAGTTGTCGTTACTTCAGGGTTCCTTCCCAATTTCAGGAGAGCAGGATCAGCATGGGATTGAGTCATGACTTGGATTGGAGAGAGGTGATGAGTTGGTATGCAGTTGGAGGGGTAGCATATGTAGCTACAGGTACAACGCAGCAGGAGCCCGGGAGCATTGATTCTTATTGGTGGTCTTCACCTCTTAGAGCATTAGTCATAGCCAGAGGCAGTGCACAGTCCGAGCCGTGGGACTTGGGCGATTATTGGCCATGGTGGCGATGGGATCCGGGGGGATTATTGGTTGACTGGTACTGTGAGAGGCCAGTTTGGGATCCTGACATTGAGATATCCCTTCGTATCAGGGTGATGCAGGAGACAGAGAGGTTTCAGTGGGACCCAGGCACATTTTGCAGTATCGGTGGGGAGCATCGGCTAGAGAGTAGGCTTGTTCAAGCATTGCTTGAGAACAAGCAAATTTTGCCGGATGAGGATGCCACTTGGGAGAGTGAGCAGACTTTACAGCATCCATCACTTCAGTTGCTTGAGGACAAGCAACGTTTTGCCGGTGGAGACTGTAATATCCCTAATTAGCACCGCTAATTGGAATATTTGATTTTTGTATAGTTTTGCCGACTATAGTTAATTAATAAATAAAAGTGAGAAAAGGGGTCTAACTCACTTAAATAAAATAAAGTGTTTCCCTAGTAGAGGCAACGTTGTAACTTAAGGGGGAAGCCTTGGGGGTCCACACACACATGAGAGAGGCCTCACGTAAACTCCTAAGGTAACTGCGCAGGTCAAGGAGGAACTCAAGGACGCAGTTAGGGTTTTGAGGGAGCTAGCACTATAAAAGGTGGGGGTTTCACTCCATTTGGTATTATTGATATGTTATTGATGTTGAGAGCTAGACTTCTGTCTACTTCAGCACGCCGGTTGTTTAGTCGGTCTGCAGCACTGTTTAGTGCGAACTGAGTGTCTCCGGTCGGAGATCTCACCCTTGGCTCCGGGGGACTTCGAGTGCCTGCTCGAGCAAGGTATTTCCTTCAGTTTCTATAAGTGGTTTGCAGTGGATTTTGGGTGGACGTTGCAGAGGAGTTGGTCTCTTGGAGTGACTGCGCAGTCCAGGAGAGAGGACGCAGTTTCAGCAGGGAGGACGCAGTCTTTGATGAGCAGCGTTGTTGTGTGGTGATTTGGCCGTGGTTTCAGCGTCTTTCAGCCTTGAGGAGGTTGCCATTTCAACCGGAGGTTTTGCAGGAGGATTCAGGCCCTTTTCTCAGCGTGTTTCTTGAGCTTCTGCGCTGTTCCTGGAGGCACAGCGTTTTTGTAGGAGGAGGGGTTCTGGGGGTGATTTTCGGAGGTGGTCGCGTTTGGTCTATGATTGCGAGTTTCATTAAAGGCGCGGTACGGGTGATGCTGGTTTTCGTCATTCGTGAGGGGATCGGCCTCTGGTTCAGTTCTTCCCGGAGAAGCATTGGGTTCTGGCCCGATTTCTTCCGGCGAAATTTGGGAAGCGATTTCGTGGTGTGTTTACATTTCGAAGGGTTCTTCACTTGCTGGTGCAGAGATAGGTGCTCTTGTTAAGTTGTCCACCTTTACATTTATGTTCTCGAGATTAATAAAATGGCTTAGCATTTACGGAATTTTGTATTATTGCTTGCTCTGTAATACATTTCGAACGTGCCTGTATAGATTTGTATGCTTGTGTCTTTGCTTACTATTTCTGATTGAGATATTACATTCACCATGTCTGTACTCCCGGGTACCAACTCAAAATCGAGTATGTTGCACCCTGTGCAACTCTGATCATCTAACCTCGCTATCCAAGTCAACATATGAGATCTGACTAGGTGGCTCTGTCTCTCTCTCTCCAATGGAAAGAGGTGACCCAACAGTGCTGCTAGCCCCGTCTACGTATGACTGAAGGGTGCTGGTCTGACACTCCAATGTGCCCTCTAGCTGTACCATTAGGGAATCCAACCGTTCCCCATTGTGGGCCAACTTGGCTGTTGACTCGGCACAAACCACTCTCATGCCCTCCAGTTCCTCGTTCTGCAACAAAATAGCCTCTCGTACTGATGTGGCCTTCTCTTTCAAAGCTAGAAGGTCGGCCTGAAGCTGATGACACTGTTGTGTGCCACCATCGTCCAATACCTCTATATCTCCTAGTGCCTCATCAAGGGCTAGCCCAAAGGATGGTTGCACACCATCCTCCATAGACACTCTAACACGCAAGACATGCTCACTAGTCAATTGCATGTGATTGTCATCCGAAAATTCTGTCATATACCTGGAGGCCTCTGTACCTATCAGCGCCTCAACAACGGTGGAGCTATCTCAGACACCTCATCAACCTGTGATGCGTTGCTATCATCAGAGAACTCGGTCACAACCCCGGATACCCCATCAATGGATACCTCAACAATGGGTGGTGTCTCATCAGCGAGTGTATGCTCAACTGTCTCCTTGCCAACCATGACCCGTTCAACTACTCTTTCATCTTCTTCCTTAATCCAACTCACCATCCCTGCATAACTCCACGGAATTCCCCTAATTTGTGCATGTCTCTTAGTTCACAAAACTCCCAAAAAGAGAGGGACGCTTGAATGTCATGTCCCAATGATTGGTATGCCTGCCAATTTGTTGCCAATAACTCCACATCAGTTGCAATAATGTCTTGCCATCTTGATGTATTATCCACCATTCTGGGCATAGCGGATTGAGAATGGTATTGATTCCCAATTGTTGCATGAATCGGTTTCTTCCCCACATTAACCATCATTTTTTGCACCCTAATCACCTCATTCAAGGTTACTACCATGGCGTCTGAGTTTAACCTTTCTTGGGATACCATGATTTCTTTGTTCTTTTTTTTTTTTTTGGTCTTGTCATAGAATGAAGGGTTTCCCACAGGTTGAGCCAAGATTATGCTCTGATACCACTATAATATCTCAAATGGGGATTAACAGTAATAAAAGTGCAAATAGACAAGAAAAAATGCAAACACCATTAAAACTCACAAACTGGAGCCAAAATCACTGTTGGGCCATTTTATTAATATATAGGGAAAGAGTACAATTGAGGTGCTGAAAATTTTGCACCTGGGCCTACTCAAGGCAGGCTTGAAGAACAACTCAAACCCAAGCAAAAACTTTGGCTGAAAGTGTTGTTGCGTGGCTCAGTCTCTACGCTGCCTAGCCCAGAAATGTTGTTGTTTGCTGACTTCGGACTGTTGGTTGGGTTGCTTCCTCTGCTCAGCAAATTCTGGGCTTTTAACCACAGACTCTACCCACCAAACCCAGAAAATCCCGCGAAAGAATTGGCCAGATGTTAGACCCTCGAATTTCGGCCCAATTTCCCCTCGCTCCTCTAGCTGCTTGTTGCGTTAGGATCTTTGATTGAAGCCTCAAACCTGCCTAGAAAATTCTGCCAAATTAATCTTGGCTTCTCCTCAATAAACCCAGAAAGGGTTCGCCCAAAACTTGACTTCGGAATTTGGCCCTCTTGGGCTTTAGCTCACTGCGCTGCTGGGTAAATCGAACCTATGGATGAATCTGCCGGAAAATGCCTCCGGAGAGCTACCAAAATCCCTTGTAGGAGGTGGCTACCCTCCCCTCAAAATCTCCTGCTGAAACTCCGCTGCTCTCCACACTCCCGGCACCCACACCGAACTAAATTGTGCGATCACTGCGCAGTCTACTCTACCTTTGGGCAGTCCTGAAGGGGGCTACGCTCTTCTTGTTGCTACTGCTGTGTAATTCCCCCACCAAAATGTAGAACTCCTCTCCTGAGCGGGCACTCGATGTCCCCCGAGGTAGAGGTTGAGATCTCTGCTTGAAGATCTCGTGTGCTAAACAGCACTGCAAACTTGGCTCTCCGGCTCAAGCGTGCTTCAGTCAAAATGACCAAGAGTAATAAGATGAATGAATGAATGCCAAAATGAGCCTTCCCTTCTTCCTTTTATCCATTGAGGCCCAACGTATGCCTTGGATCCCACCTTGGCCTGCGCTACCTCTCCTTGGCCAATCACGTGCTACCTTCCTCTAACCAATCCCACGCTGTCATTTTCGTGCCTCTTCTACGCTGCCATCTAAGGCCCATTCGACCCCACCACTAGAGTCACAATTTTCCCTTAGGGACTTTAGGAAAAGACTTTATTTGGCTTAATTATTAGTTGCAGGTCCCCTACCCACTTTATTTCCACCCAACATTAGGAAATGCCAAAATAAATCAAAATTAATATTCCAATTAGCTTACTGCTAATTTGGAATATTACATAGGGTTAGTAGTGGACAGCCCTAGATATCAACCTAGATCCACTTACTTTCTCCCAAAGAAGTCCTTAGTTGACCCATCTACCCAATGGAAAGATAATAGTCTCCAATCCTTCCATCAATTCCACACTTTAAAACTCTTTCAAAACCATTTTGCAAGATTTACTCTTCATATCACCTTGAAATTCATTGCCTTAAAACCCAGCAATCTTAACCTAGGGAAGCCCCCCTTGAGCTAGAGGAGAGAGAGCCTGAAGTGAAGAAGAGGGTCGGTAAGGTGACAATGGCCTCCCTCTTAGTTGTATTCAAATGCACTTGAGATTTTGGGTTGTTACCCATCCATATTCATGGGGAACCCTACGAAAAAATCTCCCTCCTATGATGTAGCTTGCTAGCTAGTAGCCCATACCATGATCCACAAATAGTCAACCTCAAATGCCTCTCACCCATTCACAGGTCAGTACATTCATTGGTCTAGCCTGTTGACCACACTTTGTCAACAGTCGAAGAAACAGAGCACAAAGCAACATGCAAATTTTTTCAAGGATCAATGGCATCATTCGGCGTCTAGCTTTCTCGTTGTAAACCCAATTTCTACAAATTATTGTAAATGATCCTAGTACGACCATTAAGCCATGTAATAACACCTAGGTAAGTGTTAATTTTAGATAACAATGGTATGTTCTATGCTTAGCACACTTTACTTCAATGTTCCTTTAGCAGCGCAATGACAATTTCCAATTATTTCCAGTAGCAATCACATTAACCATTAATCACATTGACAGTAAATGTAGATATAACATAAAACAAAATGCAGAAGACAGGCCAAGACAAGAGAACACCGAATTTGGCGGATGCCAGGGAAAAACCTCAATGTGGGGAAAAGCCTTTAATCAATTATTATTATTATATCAAAAGTTCAGCAGAGAGAGAGAGTACAAAACTCAAATTGACTTGCCCAATTCAAAGTCAAAACAACTCTGTCAAATTCTGGAGTCAACTGCACTCGAACTTCAGCCCTAACCAAAAAGTCAACGCTAGTCAAAACAGTAACAAATATTACTTAAAGCAGCTTGCTCTTCCTCAGTCAAACTCGGCATGATCAAGAGGTCAAATTCAGCCCAAAACACCTCGGTCAAAGGAGAGAGAAAATTGTTGTAATGTTTCTGCAGTCAACGCTGGTCAAACAGCCCAGAATTCCTCGATTTTTGTGCCCAGAGATGCGGCCTAGAAAAATTGAACCTCTGACCCAAAAAACACAGTCAAACTCAGTCAACAATGTCTCGGTCAACGCTAGTCAAACCTGTCACAAAATTCTGAAATTTCGGCCTGCAATTCTGCCCAAAAAACTTGTCCTCCTTGCCACACGTGTGAGAGAGAGAAGTTGCCCAATAGTTGTACAAACCAATTATAGGAGAGAAGAATGTATGAGTGATGATGATGCCAAATGAGGTGTGAGGTCACTTGTATTTATACAATTCTTTGTGGGTGAAGAGACACGTCCTTTGGGGTTCTTGATCCTACATGTTGATGAGGCCGACCTAAACAATTTGCACAGGTGTGGGCACACTTCCACTTGTCCAAATGAGATGATATTTAGATCAATTTTGGTCCTCTTGAAAAAGAGGAATTTAATGCAATCATCATCTCCATCAAATGAGTTGTCCAAAGGTGGAATTTGGCCCTAGTTGACAATTTTAACACTCCCTCTCAACTAGGGAGAATTCCACCTGCCAATCCATTTGTCATCATCGATCATCTATGTCATCGTTTCTTTGCTTTTCTCTGATGAACCATGATGCAATAATGAAGAAGAATTGATCGAGAGTGAGTCACAAGAACTTACCACTCTCCACTGACAAAAGTCAGTCCAGAAGTAGAACCTCAGTTGATCCCAAATCAAGTTGTTGAACACCGTGCATCCTAGACATAGGGAGTACAACAATACACGATGCGTCCAGCGGTGGTGTTATGGTCCCTATCCATTTTTCCCTACTCATTGGCCAGATGAGAGGTATTTCCCATGAGTCTCAGGCTACATGGGTAGGATGTATGTTGGGGCATCAACAAGAGAAGGTGAACCACTCATCCTGCTCATATGCCATAGGAGAAGGTGACCCACTCATCCTATGCATATGTCAATCGTAGGGGAAGGTGAAACACTCACCCTACATACATGTTTCCGCAATCGTAGGGAAAGGTGAACCACTCACCCTATCGTCGCTCATAGCTCCAAGAAGTACCCAAGCCCCTAGGAGCTCCCAGAGCTCAATGTCCAACTCAAGCAGGACCCTCATAGGAGGGTCTTTCCACGACTCCAAGACTTTCTTGGAAGGCTAAGAATTTGACCTTCCCTAAGGGCTTCGTGAGAATGTCTGCGACCTACTCATTAGTCCTGATGTGATGGAGCCTTATTGCTCTGCGTTGTACCATATCCCGAGTAAAGTGGTACCTAATATCAATATGCTTGGAGTGGTTGTAGAACACGAGATTCTCTGAAAGGTGAATCCCACTTATGTTGTCGCATAAGATCACGGTGTTATCCAGCACATGCTCAAATAGCTGACTAAAGAGCTTCCTCAACCAAACAGCGTCACAACAGGCCATAATAGCAGCAATACATTCGGCCTCGACGGTGCTTAAAGCAACCGATTTCTGCTTCCTGTGCATCCAAGGTATTGAAGCTAACCCCAATGATAAGTAACATCCAAATGTGCTCTTACGATCCACCACACCGCTAGCCCAGTCAGCATCAATATATCCATGTAGCCTCAAATTCCTGGCAGTGTATCTCAAACCATAGTGGATTGTGCCACGGAGATATCTGAAGAGATTCTTGGCATCAATCCAATGTATGTGATGAGGCTCGACCATAAATTGACTCAATGTATTCATGGCGAAGCATATGCCTGGACAGGAGTTTACCAAGAACATCAAGGCCCCCACAAGTTGTCGATACTTGGAAGGATTTGCCTATCCGGGCCCAGTAGCACTTCCACATAGCTTCTTGAAGTTGAGTTCCATCGGAGTAGACACAAAATTGCATTCCACCATCTCACATCTCTCAAGCAGCTTCACAATGTATTTTCCTTGAGAAAGGAAAATCTCACCTGGCTTTTGCCAAACCTCCAAGCCTAGGAAGTAGTGCATCAAACCTAAGTCCTTCATCTCAAATTCGAAAGGCAACACCCTCTTGCATTGATAAATGAGAGGGTATGCACCTGTCAGAAAGAGATCATCCACATAAATGACTAGAATGAGAGTCCTGTCCTTTTCAACCTTGAAATATATGTTAGGATCAGCTTCACTCCAAGTAAAACCCAGCTTCATAAGATAGCTATCAATCCTCTCATACGAAGCCCTAGGGGCTTGCTTCAACCCATAGAGAGCTTTCTTGAACCTACATACGTGTGACTTTCGATCTTGAACTTCGAAACCCTCGGGTTGTTCTACATAGACTTCCTCCTTAAGCAAGCCATGCAAGAAAGCAATTTTAATGTCCATTTGGTGTAAGTTCCATCCTTGAGACGCAGCAAGAGCAATGATAGATCAGATAGTGGTGTATCAGGCAACTGGTGCAAATATCTCATCATAGTCCACTCCTTCCTTTTGAGAGAAGCCTTGAGCAACAAACCTACCCTTGAATTTTTCAGCACTCCCGTCAGCTCCATGTTTGATTTTGTAAATCCATTTAGAAGTGATCACAGACGTTTCCTTGGGTCTAGGAACCACATCCCAAACATCATTCTTCAAGATTGATTCATACTCCTCATTCATCACATCCTTCCATACTTGATGTTTCACGGCTTCTTCGAACATACATGGCTCAGATTGAACAATGGTACTCATAGCAGCTAAGTACCCTTGGTACCTGTTCGGCTTCTTGCTTTCACGAAATGTCCCCCTTGGAGAAATATGTCTTTTAGCATCTTCGAGAGTGTCTTTGAGCCGCAAAGGTATTTTCCTTGAGGTAGAGTGATCACCAGGAGGTGGATCGATGGGATCCATCGGGAATTAGTTCATCTGTCGGAAATTCATCCTGCTTTCCTGCATCATCATTATTGTCCTTCCTCGGGATAGGAAGATCAATAACTTTCCCAAGGGCAGAATCTTCATCGAAAGTGAGATCGTGGCTTATTTCCACTTCTCTTTGACCAAGCACATAGATTCTATATGCCTTCGAAGTTTCACTGTAGCCCACAAATGTTCCTTTCTTCCCAGATGCTTCTAACTTGTTTCTTTTCTCTTTAGGCACATGAAAATACACGAGACAACCAAATATTATAAAATGAGAAACACAGGTCTCTTACCAGTGAAAACTTCTTCAGGTGTCTTGAAGTCCAATGCTTGATGCAGGCACCTATTTTGAACGTATACAGCAGTGTTGGTAGTTTCTCCCCATAAGAACTTCGATAGGCCTTGGTCATGAAGCATAGCACGGGTAGCTTCTATGATTGTCCGATTCTTCTTTTCGGCAACTCCATTTTGCTCAAGAGTATATGGAGTAGTGGTCTCCCTCTTAACGCCAGCCTCTCTACAATAGTCATTAAATTCATTTGATTCATATTCGGTTCCATTGCCAATCCTCAATATTTTGATCTTCTTCCTTGTTTGATTTTCAACCAAGGCTTTGAAAGAACGAAACCATTTGAACACTTCGTCCTTCTTCTTCAAGAAATAGATCCACGTTTTGCGAGAGAAGTCATCCACAAAAATTGCATAGTATAAATATCCTCCCAATGATGTTACGGGCTACATACCAGATAGATCAGAATGGACCAATTGAAGAATGTCGGTAGTTTGACTTTCACTTGAAGGGAATGGTCCCCTTGTATATTTTCCAGCTGCATAACCTTGACAAACACCTTCATGATCTATGTTGGATTCGAGCATACTTTTGACCATCTTCCTTACATCAGGTAAGGCTTTGTAATGAAGGTGAGCAAATCTTCGGTGCCATAATTCGGATTGAAGAGAAGTATCACAAGTCATAGCTCCCAAAGGACTTCCTCCAACCTGATAGAGACCTTCAACCCTAAATCCAAGTGTAAATGCATCTTTCGGGTTTCTTTGCCAAATACGTACCTTCCCATCAACGAATGCTACCTTGAAGCCTTTATCTTCAATCGCAGAAATAGATACCAGGTTCTTCTTCAAATCAGGTACATACAATACATCTTGTAGATGAAGGATTTGATCTTGATTTAAGTGAAGAGTGACAGTCCCTATCTCTTTCACAGCGTAGGTGGCATCGTCTCTAAGTATGATCTCCAAATTAGTCTTATTTTCAATCAAATTAGAGAGGGCCTCCTTGTACCCAGTGAAGTGCCTTGAGACACCACTATCAATCAACCAATTATCCAAGGTGTTCGGAAGAGAGGCAGTTGTGAGAGCGGAAATAAGATAAAATTCTTTTTGTTTTTCTACAACATTAGTTTCCTCATACCTGGAATTTCTCGTCCTTTTGGGAGGTCGACCATTGTCATATCGAGTAGCGGGAGCATTTCTCTTTTCTTTGTTGTTGAACCTCTTGTTCCTTTGATTGCCATTGCCTTTGAAATTGTTGTGTTTGTTGTCGTTGTCGTCATCTCGTGGAGTATCCTTCTTATGGGACACTCTCTAGCATAGTGGCCAAACCTGTTACAATTGTAGCACCTTCCCTTTCTTCCTTCTTTGAATCCCCGGTTGAATCCTTGACCTTGTCTCTTTGGACCAGCATTGTTATTCTTCAATGCATGAGTGGAGAAGGCAATAGGATCATTTCCATTTGAAGGTTTGTCTCTCTCCATCATCCTCGTCTCTTCTTGAGTGCATCTAGCCAATAATTCGTTGAAACTAGGAATCTTATACTCTGTCTTAGCAGCAACTGGTGCATTTGATGGAGGCACCACCACATTTCCCTACACATAGTCCATAACACCATTCTCTTCCAAAGTCAAGTCCAAAGACATCATCCATGCATGATAGTCAGACTTATAATTGAGCTTATCCTCAGTCTTGAAGTAAGATGTAGAAGCCATTGAGGCCTGTCCTTGTCCAACAGATCTTACTTGGTGATTGCTTTTCTCTCTCTTGCTTGGGCTTTGTCTTCACCTAGGCTCTAATACCATGTTAATTTTAGATAACAATGGTATGTTCTATGCTTAGCACACTTTACTTCAATGTTCCTTTAGCAGCCCAATGACAACTTCCAATTATTTCCAGTAGCAATCAGATTAACCATTAATCACATTGACAATAAATGTAGATAGAACATAAAACAAAAGGCAGAAGACAAGCCAATACAAGAGAACACCGGAATTGGTAGAAGCCAAGGAAAAACCCCAATGTGGGGAAAACCCTTTGATCGATTCTTCTTATTATTATATCAAAAGTTCAGTAGTGAGAGAGAGTACAAAAGTCAAATTGACTTTCCCAATTCAAAGTCAAAATAGCCCTATCAAATTCTGCAGTGAAACTTCAGCCCTAACCAAAAAGTCAACGTTGGTCAAATGGTTAGAGCTTTCTTTGTATTACACTTATAGCTCAATGGTTAGAGCTTGCTCTAAATGATGTAGCAATTGTATTACACCTTAATGATGAGTCATTCGATCGCTCATCGGGGTTGGGTCATGCAAGGGTTCTTTATTTTGATGTGATGGTGCAATGAATGCCCAGGAACTGAGTGATGGCCAAATGAGTGAGCTAGAGCTCGTGCTAGGGTTTTTCCCACGTGCTAATCTTTATGTCCCTAGCCATCTTTTGCATTTTGATTTTTCTTTCTTTAATTTTGTTATGGCCATGATATGCTCGTTTTGTTTCTTTTAGTTGCATCAACCTCCCAGGGCAAAGTTTTCAGACCCTACCTAAGTATGTGGATGTTTGAGTGCCAAATCCCAAAGAACCAATCACCATTTGAATGTGAAATTTTCAAGAGGAAAATATTTCTGCAATACTTGGTTTATTTCTCCTACTTATGAGATAAGTTATTTACAGATGCTTCAGTAAATTCTAAAATAAACACATTTGCAGATCTTCACTATCGTTAAGAGCATAATAACAGAAAGATAATTTACACAAGTAGCACAATAGAAACAACCACATGAACACAGTCATTTTTGGACAATTGTCCCCGACAAAACCCAATGTGGGAAAACCGGTGCAGCAAATGAGGGTTTTATATTTATCTTCAGAAATGGAAAGTACATTTACAGGAGTCTGATGAGCAGAGAAAAATTAGCAAAAACCTGGCTGAATTTTCTAGACCTTCCAGACAAATTTCGGACCCTTGGGGTGACCTCTTTCACCCTTTGCGTCATCCAACGTGAAAGCTCTGTGCAGTCCCTCTCTTGAGCTGCGTCGGTGCAATCAGGGGTTCTTGCTCTTGTTCGACTCACCTTCCTTCATCCTCTGACTTTGTACGTTGAACGAACTCCTCTTCCTTCTGCTTCTACAACCCTGCCTCTACAAACTCACCCACTGAAATTGAATTCTCTTGCTTTAGAATCGATTTCCTTCAGGTACTGAGAGTGTCCTCGGCTTGATTTCCAAATGGTCCTCAAGTCTCTTCTTATAGTCTTCTCGCTGACGAATCAACGACCAAGATTATTACGTTAATCAATGGCTCAGATTAAAAGATGACTTGATCTTTGTTTTCTAGAAGATTCACACTCTGCTCTATTAATACCCTTTAATTATTTAGTTTCCCTAAGTTTAAACTTAGGGTCTTCATTAAAATAATTAATTATTTTAATATTGTCATATCCGAGTGGAATTTCCACAAACGATTTATGGGTTCTCTGGATAACTAATGTCCAAGCCTCTCTACCAAAAATGAGACTTAGAACACTTTTCGATGCTATAGAAATCAACACTCCCTCTTAGCGAGGAAAGTGCTTAAGCAAATTACCATTATACTGCTCTGACTCTACATCATCTGCTGCATTGATGATGTCTTGGCTGCTGCCCCTCATCTCTGCGCTGCTGCTTCCTGTACTGCTACCCTACCATTGCATCATCCATACTGCAACCCCCCTCTTCTTCTAAAGACCACCCTTTCCTCTAATGAAAGGGGTTCTCGACCATCCCCATATTCTCTCTGAAGTAAGTGAACTTGATCTTACTTAGAGCCTTTGTGAGGATATTTGCCACCTGCTCTCCTGTAGGAGTGTATCGCAACTGTACTGCTCCCCTCTAGACATAGTCCCTGATAAAGTGACACCGAATGTCAATTTGTTTTGACCGATCATGAAACACCGGATTTTCAGAGAGCTTAATGCAGCTATGATTATCACACATAATCCCGGTCGGTTCTATCCGCTTCTTGAGTAGGTTCAAGAGAAATTTGCGGAGCCATATGGCCTCGCACGAAGTTGTGCTTGCTGCCATGTACTCTGCCTCAGCTGAGCTCAGTGCTACGGACTTTTGTTTCCTGCTGCACCAGGAGGTCATTCCTGATCCAAGACTAAAACAGTACCCACTGGTACTTTTCCAATCTACTGTGCTTCCAACCCAATCTGCATCTGTGAACCCACTCAACTGGACCTCATTACCCTTGGTGTACTTCAACCCATATTCCACTGTCCCTCTCAGGTATCTGAGAACATGTTTGGTTGCTGCCCAGTGAGCCCTCCTTGGTTCCACCATGAACTGACTGAGGGTATTCACTGCATAACAGATGTCTGATCTCATATTGACCAGATACATTAAGGATCCGATGAGTTGTCTGTACAAAGTGGGATCAGCCTCATCATCCTCTGATGTGTCTATTTTATTCCAGTTAGTAATCATTTGCATGGCCATGGGTCTACAGTCTTCCATCTGAAATCTCTTCAGAATTTCTGTCGTGTATCTTCCTTGTCCTAGGAAGATTTCCCCTTTCTGCTACCAGACTTCTAATCCAAGAAAATAGTGCATCTACCACAGGTCCTTCATGTCGAATTCTGTTGCCAGATTCTCCTTGCAGTCTTTGATGAGATTGGATGATCTGGTCAAAATCAGGTCATCCACATAAAGAACAAGAATAAGCGACTCATCTCCTACTCTGAAGTAGTATAAGTTGGGATCTGCGTCACTCTTGACAAACCCCATCTTCTGCAAGTAGCTATCAATCCGACCATACCATGCCCTGGGGGCTTGTTTTAAGCCATACAAGGCTTTCTTAAGTCTGCAAACATGAGTCTTTTGCTCATGTGTCTCGAATCACTCTAGCTGCTCTATGTACACTTCCTCCTCTATCACCCCATTCAAGAACGCAGTCTTGACATCCATATGGTGAATCTCCCATCCCATCTGCATAGCCAGAGAGATGACGGATTTGATAGAAGTGTATCGCGCTACTGGAGCAAAGCTTTCTTTATATTCAATGCCTTCCTTCTGGGCATACCCCTTAGCTACAAACCTTGCCTTGAATTTCTCTGTGTTGCCATCTGCAGCATATTTGATCTTGTAGATCCATCTGGATCCTACAACTGATCAATCCTGTGGTCTAGGGACTACTTCCCATACATCATTTGTCATGATGGAGCTATACTCCTCCACCATGGCATCCACCCATACTTGATGCTGAGCTACTTCCCGAAAGGTAGATGGTTCTCCAACCTAAGCTACCAGAGCCTGATATTTGTCTGGTTGTTTCCTTATCCTCTTTCCTTCTCTAGGGGATCCAACAAATTCTTCTACATCCCTAAGAATTTGTTGGAGTTCTCTGCTCGGTCTCCCATCAATTGTGGGCAGTCTCACCTGTTCTTCCTCCTGTTCTTCGTCGGAGGAGCTTCCCTTAGAATTATTGTGCCTTGGAGAGGCACTAGACCTCTCCTCTATAGGTCGTTGAGGTTGTACCAATGGATCTTCCTCAATCTGCATATCTGTGGCCATCTCTCGAGATTTCCTGAAGGCTCTCTCCTCCAAGAATTTTACATCCCTTCTTACCACGACTTTCCTGCTCTCTGGAATATAGATGGGATAAGCCTTTGCATTTAGTCTCGCTATAGCCCATCAGGAAACCCTTCTCTGCAGTTTGTTCCAGCTTCCTCTTTTCGTCTGGAACGTGGCAGTACACTATGCTGCCAAATATCCTGATGTGGCTCACTTCTGGCTTGCTGCCTGTGAACACACTCTCGGGAGTTACCTTTCCCAAAGCTCTATTGGTAACTATGTTCTGAATATATACTGTTGTGTTGCAAGCCTCTGCCCATAAGAATTTGGGCATATCTTGGTCGTACAACATCGCCCTTGCAGCTTCTATTATGTTCTGATTCTTCCGTTCTGCAACTCCATTTTTCTCTGGATTGTATGGAGCTGTCCATTCTCTCTTGATGCCTTCCTGTGCACAAAAATTTGTGAAGTCTTTATCGATAGTTCTCCACCGTTATTTGACCGCAACTTCTTGATCTTCTTTCCTGTAGAGTTCTCCACCAATGCTTTGAAATCTTTAAACCGATCAAAGACTTCATCTTTGGTTTTCAAAAAATAGATCCAAGTTTTTATGGAATGATCATCAATGAAGGTGGCGAAGTACTTTGCCCCGCTGAGACCAGTTGTGGACATTGGACCGCAAATGTCAGAGTGCATTAACTCTAATACACCTTTGGCTCTGTTGCTGCTTCTTGGAAATGTTGCCTTAGCGTACTTCCCTAGTACGCATCCCCTACAAACTTCGTCTTTCTTCGCGCTGAGTTCAGGGGCCCCTATGACAGTATTTTTGAGAATCCCCAAGGCTCCATGATGAAGATGCCTCATCCTTCTGTGCCATAATTCATTCAGATCTTTGTCATCTGTACTGCCAATCAGGGCCACCGGAGATTCAAGCTGGAGCTTATACAGCTTGTGACTCCTTACTCTGATTTGTGCCTTTTTGCTCCAGTTAGGGTGTTTGACATACACCTTATCTCGAATAAACTATACGTCATAGCCCTTGTTCTGAAGTTGAGACACTAAGAGTAAATTCATCCCAACCCTAGAACATGCAGAACATTCGTGGCTCGAATCTTGTTGCCATCCTCGGTTTGAAATGTTACGGTATCTCTCCCGATGGGGGTACATTTTGCCTTGTTTCCCATAGTTATCTCGAAATAAATCTGTTCTTCTTGATAGCTGGAAAAACATTCTCGAACCCCCGTCATATGAGCAGATGCCCCACTGTCAACATACCAAACACTTGGAAGAGTTGTGCTCGACACACAAGCAAGATCCTCCTCTATTTTGGATGCCAGCACTTTCATGTCGTGTTCTCTCTACATTTCTGCATGCTCTGGAGGACTGTGTGAGTCCCTTTCACTGTGTGAACCCTTCTGGATGATGGAACTTTGGTCCATGGCAGATCCTCCCTTTCTGTTTTTAGCCCTTTTCCTCTGATACCATGTGAAATTTTCAGGAGGAAAATATTTCTGCAATACTTGGTTTATTTCTCCTACTTATGAGATAAGTTATTTACAGATGCTTCAGTAAATTCTGAAATAAACACATTTGCAGATCTTCACTATCGTTAAGAGCATAATAACAGAAAGATAATTTACACAAGTAGCACAATAGAAACAACCACATGAACACAGTTATTTTTGGACAATTGTCCCCGGAAAAACCCAATGTGGGAAAACCGGTGCAGCAGATGAGGGTTTTATATTTATCTTCAAAAATGGAAAGTACATTTACAGGAGTCTGATGAGCAGAGAAAAATTAGCAAACACCTGGCTGAATTTTCTAGACCTTCCCGACAAATTTCGGACCCTCGGGGTGACCTCTTTCACTCTCTCGTCATCCAGCGTGAAAGCTCTGCACAGTCCCTCTCTGGACTGCGTGATTCTGTGTGGAGGGGTTCTTGCTGTTGTTCAGCTCACCCTTCCCTTCATCCTCCTGACTTCTGCTTCCCGATGACTGACTCCTCCCTCCTCCTTCTGCTTCTGCAAACCAGCCTCTATAAACTCACCCACTAAAATCAAATTCTCTTGCTTCAGAATTGATTTCCTTCGGATACTGAGAGTGTCCCCGGCTTGATTTCCAAATGGCTCTCAGGTCTCTCCTTATAGTCTTCCTGCTGACGAATCAACAACCAAGATTATATCATTAATCAATGGCTCAGATTAAAAGATGACTTGATCTTCGTTTTCTAGAAGATTCACACTTTGCTCTATTAATACCCTTTAATTATTTAATTTCCCTAAGTTTAAACTTAGGGTCTCCATTAAAATAATTAATTATTTTAATAAAGTCATAACCGAGTGGAATTTCCACAAACGATTTCTGGGTTCTCTGGATAGCTAATGTCCAAGCCTCTCTACCAAAAATGAGACTTTGAACACTTTCTGATGCTATAGAAATCAACATTGAACCTAAAGAATCGCGGTGAGATATGGGTTTGTAATGTAAGATGGGAGGTGTTAAGTATGATATATGGGAAGATGGCACTACGTTATCTCAATCAAGGCATCCCAAGTAGTGCCCCTCGTATACCCAATAGGCCTTAAGAGAGGTCCCACTGGACTAGAATCAAAGATTAACCACCCCCCCAATAAGGTGAGAGAACAAGATCGCAGTCAAAGTCTGTCAATCTTCCAGATCACCCCTATTGACCACTCTGTGTCAACGACCCCATAGTAGTACACCCCTTTTTTCGCAAAAGGGATCTATCATGTTCAAGTGTTGATGCCATTCAAATTTCATCATTCATTCAACAATTTTGTAAAAGATGTAAACCCATTCTGCATGTTTATAATATAAATGATCTTAATAAGACCATCATGTATGTAACAACCTAGGTAAGCTTACTATTTTGATGACAATTTCTATCCTAAGAGGTTTTTCGTCTCACTGATTCATTTGTCTTTAGACACAAATAATCGACAGAGTTTTTCCCCTCCAACCTCACCTCAAATCTAGGGTGGAATTTGTCGTCAAAATATTAAGTGAGTCTTAGTGTTTTTTATCGAGTCTTTGTAAAAGTAATTTGGGAATGATCCTAGCTAATTGGCTAGATCATTTTATTACAGATTGTTAGGTCTACTAGGCCATATTTTTGAGTCGCAAAATTAAGTAGATTATTGAGGGTCTTTTACGAATGGGTGTTCCCCCTCTTGGGTTTAATGTATCAATCTTATGTAAAGATGGTTGGAAAAATAATTAATCCTCTCATAAGTCAATTAATTAAATTTTCTGGCCAAATTAAATTAAAAATCCTAAACCAAAAATTTAATTAATTTTATGTCTTAAGTAAATTTAAACTCTTCAAAGGAAAAATTTGTGGATCTCTAAGAAATAAATTTTTAAATGTCCCAGGCCAAGGGGATATTGAAAATTTGGAGAAATTTTGGACCCGTGGGCCTTGGTAGTTAAGTCAAAGTCAAATTTTTGAGGTAATTAACTAAAAATTATTATTTTTGAGTTAATTAAAAGAGAATTAAATGAAAATTTCGAAATTCTTCAAAAAATAATAATTTCGACGAATGAGATTAAAAGATAATCAAATTTTTTTTTATAGTCGAAATTACTTTGAGGGGATCAATCGAACTAGCCGTTGGAGAATTTATCTATAAATTAGAAGTTAGTATCAGTCTTTTCTACCATTCGATTTTTTGATCATGTACTAGCTCTTGAAGCTTTCTTGTACTACTTTCTCGAATAATACAAACGAAGTCTTTGGGGTTTTAATTAATGGTGGTGTTCCTCTTCGATATTTTATGGTAATCTTGTTCTTTATATTCTGCTGGTAATTATTTTAATGAATTGTTGATTAATAGTTCTTGTAGAGTAATCTATTGCACAGGTATCTTGCTTAGGTTACTGGATTTAGGATAAGAATTTTAATTGGATTGAATTAGCAGGTATCTCTAACTCTTGAAAATTTTATTTTTATCTTATTTCTCTATTGATTTAACAGTTTAACTTTAAGTGTGCATAAATCTCTCGCATTTATAATTGGGCATTTGGAGAAGTCCTCGGTTGTACCAATTGACTCCCAAGGAAATAAGATCTGAAGAGCCCTTCGAATCTAATTCCCCAAGTTTATCTTAAGTTCTCTTTTTGCAAGGTTTTCTAGAGCTTGTGCCTAAATAAAAAATTTATCTTAGCTTTTATTTATCGAATTTAAAGTTAGATTTAGCTAGTAAGAGCCTTAGATCTTCAGATCTGGGAGCGGAGTTGACTCACACTCCTCAGATCTGATAAATCTGCAACTCTTGTATATAGATCTGTAACTTATTTGTATAAATCTGTAATTTACTTGTGTCGATCTAAAGTTTTGTAACATAATTTTGAATTCTAACATTTGGGTCTTTAAGAGTTTCTCTATTTTATACATATTGGGTACTGGGTTTTTCTCTTTTCACTTGTGCAAGAATAGATCTGAAAAATCAACCAAGGAAATCTTCAAATCTGAGCCAAATCTAGACCCTGGAGGGAAAATCTGGGCTCAATATTTGTTTGCAGGTGAGATCAAGTGAAAGAAGGTCTAAATCTAAGCCCTTGAGGGTAAGATCTAATCTCTAGAAAATTTTGCAGGGTCAGTCACTGAAAATTTTGCAGGAAATTTTAGATTTAAAAAATTGGCATTGGAGACCACCAAAACCCTAGATATCAAGGCTTTTGAGGCTATTTTTAATATTCCCAATTAGCAGCAGCGAATTGGAAATATTAATTTTGATCAATTTTGCCTTATAGAATTAAATTATAAATAAAAGTGAGTAGAGGGGAACATAACTCACTCTAAAAATAAAGTGCACTCCCTAGTAGACACAACGTTGTAACTTAAGTGAGCCAAGGGGGGCCAAGAGACCACGTAGAGAGAGAACCCACGTAGACACATGGAGGGACTGCACTGGTTGGGTTGAGCACGTGGCAAAGGGAGGCTACGTTGGAGGAGGTGGGCCTTAGGGTTTGAGAGAGGCCAACGCTATAAGAGAGAGGAGAGCCTCCTCATTTTGGTCATTCGATTGTTATGCATTTGAGCTAGTCACTTCAACTTCTTGAGCATGCTAGTTGTTTAGCCTGTCTGCAGCACTGTTTAGTGCATCAAGTGTCTCCGTTCGGAGATCTCGCCCTTAGCCCCGAGGAACTTCGAGTGCCTGCTCGGGCAAGGTAGTTTCATCAGTCTTTTGCAGCAGGATCGATTTGTGGGAGTTGCGGAGGAGTAGTGCCTTTAGTGACTGCGCAGTCTTGAGAGGGAGGACGCAGTCTCTTTTGGTGGGAGTTCCGGATTAGGTTTGTTTGGAGGATTTGAGCCTGGAGATTGAGCAAGGGACCAACTCTTGCATATTGGAGAATTTTGGCAGAGTTTTGGGTAGAGTTTTGGAGTATTCTCTTCAGTAGCAGCGCAGAGCCTTGGGGGATAGCGTAGATCCTCAAGGGGGTGATTTTCGGGGGTCAGCTATTTTCAAAAATCTTTCTGGGTTTTTCTGGGTTTATTGAGCAGAGGCTGATTCCAGAGTTTCAGCATTTTCTGAGGAGGGGAGCAGCCCCAAATCCTCATTTTGATTCCAGCAGTAGCAGCAGCACAGCGGTTCTCCGGCAGCTTGGATGCAGTTCAGAGAGAGGCCATTTCCTTATCATTTTGAGTGTATTTCTTCACTTGCCTTGTGCAAGTCAAGGTGCCATCTTTCTGATCACCTCTTGTACTCTTTCCATTACTCAGTATAATAAAATGGCTTAGCATTTCTCTCTGCATTTCTTGAGTATTTGTTTATATTCCATGTATATGCTATTGTATGCTTGCACTACTGTTATCTTCTCTTTGAGCATCCCAGCTACTATACCACTTGTGTGTGTTTTTCGCCTATACTCTTAGACAGAGTCTGGAAAGGGCCAGGTAGCCTCCAGATCTCGTCCTCTTTTCAGACGTGACATATCTAGTAGACATTATCCCAAAAATTTCAACGATTTTCAACAGTGGGATCTTCAAAGCCTTAGACTAAGGGTTTGATCTCTAAACCCTTATTTTCTGCAAATTTTATTACAGCAAGAAAAATCACAAATAATTAGGCTCTAAAAACACATTTTGTATGGTCAAAATTGTTTAGAATTGCAAAATTTTCATTTTCAAAATTTTTTCCCACTTGTGCATCTTTAATTTTGCTTAGATCTGACTTTGAAGCTTGCTGGAAATTACTACATAACTGTGAAAAATCAGATCTGAACATTTCTGATGCATATCCTAAATGGGATCCAAAAATTTTGAATTTTCAGTTTTTCGGCAAAACTTACTATTTTTAGACATTGTAGGAATAATCTTCATTATTTTCAATTTGTTGATCTGTTATCAATTTACTGTTATAAAATTATCAGTTCTGAAAAATACTAAATCAAACTCTCTTAAAGCTTTAAAATTGATATTTTCAAGTTTTAATGCATTTTTTGTTATTTCTGGAAGTATTTGGAAGTTATTTTTGGCGGTTTTATCTTGCTAATTTGTCATTGTTTCACTACTAAAATAAAAATATCAGATCTGAAGTTTCCTTTAATCAAACCCTAAAAATTGATTTTTCTTCAAGTTCAATCATTTTTACTATTTCTAGCCATTTTGGGCATTGGTGTCAGTATCGTTTGTTTGTTGATCTATGGTTTAAATTACGGCTGCAACTAATACTTCAGATCTGAAATCTTGCTGAAAAATATATTCTAAGAGGCTAACATACCTATTTTCTAAGAAAACCAAATTATTTGAAAATTGACATATTTTTGTGATCATTGATTTTAATGTTTGATAATTATTGAGATCAGTTATTGTTTAAAAGGAAAATTAACTCTAAGCAGTGTTTTATTTACTTGAATTATTGGATATTTATTGAATATTTAAGTTTGAGAAATTTTTCAAGTAATTGTGAGTAGTAGTTTTGAACACTCTATCGTGGACTTGTAACAAATTGTATATCTTTCAACTAGGTATCTTGAGCATCTGTTAAATTGGAATCATTTATTAAAGTACTTAGTGGTTGAATCAGATAATTAGTAATCTAAGTGCTTTGAGCTTTTAACACCACCTCTCATCTTCAAAGTTTGTTTCATCTCGCTCCGTCTTCTAATCATTCTCTTTGCATTCCGCATTTTAAATAAGCATTACATAATTAAAATTTACTTCCAAGCATAAGCTTGTTCGATAGAAAGATAGGTACCCATCCAACTTTGCTTGAGAATTTTAGTTTTAGTAGTACTTAAAACGGTGACCTTGCAGTCGTCAGAGCCACAGCGCTCTGTAGCGCTAGAGGCACTGGGTATGTTAGGTTTTCAGGAGAGGTATCGTTAATCACACCTTAGTGTGCTTCTTCTTAACTTCTCTCTGCCACTTACTACGAAATCAGGCTCAATATAGAAAGGATTGAAGGGTATGAACTTAGAGTAGGCATTTATTTAAAATTAATCAACATTCATGCATTTCACATCAGTGTTAGGACCTACATTGCATATAGGATAGTTATTCATCCAAGTAGCAATTTTTCATCAAGTACTTGGTTCTAATTTGCTTAGCAAGATAGTTGACTTCATAAGGCACTGGTATCAATCATTCAAATCTAATCGAATCCTTTAATCTTGTTAGATCTAATACAAGCATTTGGTCATTTAACCGTGTCTCCCGCATTGGTTGGTTCACAACTAGTTCTCCTTCATTTCATTTCCATAGGGTCTACACCCCTTAGTCTGCTATAGGGAAACAGCTTAAACAGAGAGATTGGGGATCAAAGTGACAACCCCCGATCAGAGTCGTTGTCGCGGTGCCTAGACATTTTGTGCGACAACAACCTCATAATCCAGACAATGCCCAAAAACAAACAAGTATATGCACCCAATTGCAAAATGATCAAAGTACCTTTTGAGTGGAAGCCCACCTTCATCCATGTGCTCGTGCAGGATGGGTTAGAAGCAAATAGTTGATGCAAGTGGTGGAGATATATGGCATATCATCAACTAGTGGTGGTTGTCAGGGGTTGTTGGTTGTATGGTTGACTGTTAGTTTTTGTAGCTCGGACAAGTGTTATAGTCTTAGGAGGTGTCATTGAGGCCAAGAGCACGATATAATAAATTATCTCGAAGCCCAATAAATTTTTCTAAGGGAAATTTTCTTAATTAGATTATTAACCAATTTTTAATGATTTTCCTAAGTCTAACTTAGAGAAAAAGGTTAATTAATCAGTGTTAATTGAGACAAGTTGATTTCTCTCTAGTGACTTCTAGAAAAGGTACTTGATAGAGTGAAGATATCTTAGCCATCAATCGGGATTAGATCTTGGTGGCTGAATTCTCAACAAGAAATTATAAGAGGAAATCGATGGGCATCTTGGCGATCAATGAATGAATTGAGGTGCAAAGATAGCGTGGGGTTTAACAATAGTGAGGGTTTCAACAACAACGATTGGGAAGAAAATTTTCGAAGTATATTCTTCATCTGAGAGACTTCCAGCTTTTGAGTTTCAGAGGGAGGTTTTGCAAGGGCCGAATTATTTTGCAGAGGGCTGAGTTTTCTCCAGTTGTGTGAATTACCAAAGGGAGGTCGATTTGTCAAGAGGAGACCGATTTGCAAGAGATAGGTCGACTTGCCAGAGGAAGTCGATTTGCTAGTGAAGGTCGATATTTTTCTCCATCAGTGTGAGTTGCTAGTGGAGGCCGAATTCCTCTAGGTCGCACGTGTGGGCCGAGATTGTGCCATACAGCAGGGTTGAGTTGCTTCCAAAGGGTCGAACTTATCTACAGAAGTGAAGATAATTTTTTGTCGGAGCTTGGCCAAATCTAGGCAAGTAGTTTAAGTAATTTCCAATTAGTAGATTTGTTGAAGAAATAATAAAACCCTCATCTGTAGAACTGGTTTTCCCCACATTAAGGTTTTTCTAAGAGCATTTGTCCAAAAATATCAATGTCCATTTTTATGTGCGTGGTTTTCCTAGTTCTTGTGAATTTTTTAATTGGAAAATATTGAAATATTGATTTTATTCAGTATTTGCAGTAAATATTTTTGCTAAGACATAATCTTTAATAAAAGATAGGTTAGATAATTACTAGATAATTGCAATAAGTTCTAGACCAGAGTTAGATCTTTAATTTTCACATGGCATCAGAGCGGATCTAAAGCGCATAAGTTTATTTGAGAAGCTCGTCGTGTTGAGAATTTTGGAGGGCTTAAGGTTGATACAAATTCTCTTCTTGATAATTACTTGTGAGCTTGTCACAAATGTTAGGCAGAAGTAACACTTTTATTGTGGGAAGGTAAATCACATATTTACCTTCCTTACTTTACACTTCAGAATTCTAATCATTCTATACTGTTATTTATCTGCACTTACATCCTTCCTTTATCCGTATTGTGTTCCGCACTGTAATCTATCTATCCATTAAAAGATCATCGTTTTACGCACTCCATATCATGTCTTATCCGCATTGTATTCATTGAATTAACTGCACTGTATGTTACGCACTTCATATCATGTTTTATCTGCATTGTATGTCACGTATTATCCGCACCTTTATTTCATGTATTGACCATACTTAGTTTCATGGATTGTCTGCACTATCTTTACAAAGAAAACCCGCACTTTTATCTCTGAAATCTCCGATTGCTTGTTATTTTTATCATGACGGCACATCACATGTATATATATAGCATATCTCTTTTAAGCAAGCCGACCATTTAGTTATGAGTTAGACTGACTAGTTTCATGGTGAATGTGGCCGACTAGATTATGATGAATTCCATGCGTTGGAGAGGTATTTCTTCACTGCGTTTAAGGGTTGTCTTCCATCGTTGCATCGAGATTTGTTAGCTTCTTTCACAAGGTCCTGGAGCATACTTAATACAATCTTGCTCATGAAGCCCATGAAGCAAGTACACTAAAAATACATTTTTTTATTTACTTTGCCTTCTTCTTTTCATAAATACATATTTACATAGTCAACATGAAGACCAACCTAGTTACACTTTTCAACACATCGTAGGGTGCAGGAGAGGAAATCGAGGGTTTGTAAAACCCAGATCGATTTGTTCCATATTTACTTGGAGCTTGCTTATTTTATTCCAAGAGTTTCAGAGAAATAGCTTCAATCGGTTTACGAGATCAAGACAGATTAGAGGGAGCATCTAACTTTGGCATGTGAAAATCCAAAATCCTATTAATCATGGAGGAAAATGGCCTAAAGGAGTGTGTGACCAGTGTTGTAGCCGTACCGGAAGATGCAACACAACTCCTTACCTACACAGCTCCTTATCTACTTTAAAACCTTATCTTAACCCTTACTTCAATAGATCTTCAAGTTGTCTTTTTCCTCTTCTTTCACCTTAGCTCTGATACCATGTTAGAAAATCGTAAAGGTATAAATATTTTCTTATGTTGACAATTACTTGTGATATTCTTGTATTCTTATTATCTTTTTGTATGTTCTTCTTCTATCTTCTTCTCATCAAGCAATCATCAAATCAAAAGCATGAAGATCAATGACACTAGAAGTAGGCACTCAGCGAGGGCTAAAACCCCTTATGTAGGGGAAAACCCAGTCAAACTCTTCCACTAATAGATTAAATCAAACTAAGACAAACCAAAACCTTTGACTAGACCAAAAGACCTTCCTCACTCTACTAAGCCATCCTTCCAAGATGATTATGCAAACTTCAGTAGTCTCTTCTCGTCAACTAGCTTCAATCCAGCTGCTACACAGAATTTTGGCCCTCCAATTCACAGAATTTCAACCCTCCTACAGATCTGAAATTTTGGCCCTACTGCAGCTACCCAAAAACTTGCACGTGTGGTAGAAAAGAGAGATTTTTGGCTTCTTTTGGTTTGACAAGTGTCTCCTTTTTCGCTAGGGTTTTCTCCTTCACTTCAGGTATTTTGCTCTTTTTTTTCTCCTCCCGCAACTGTAGATCGAACTTGCTTGTCTTTTGTTCTAGATGAGGTCGATTTTTTGCCTATATATAGTGGTTTGAGGCCCCTGCTGAGGCTGACTGTTGAGGTTGACTTGTCTTCTTTGAGGCCAACTTGGTGGAGGAGGCCTATTTGACTCAATTTACATCAAAACTAATCTTCTTTCTTGACAAATAAATCCCAAGCGAGATCTATTACATGATGACATGGACAAGAACCTATGACATAAACCCTAGAAGCCTACAATGGAGACTTTGACCTAAGAATAAAATAATAAAGCATAAAACCAATGCTTAATAAATAATTTTATTTTATAATAAAATTTCTCTTTCTTTCTTTTTACATCATGACTCAAATACAATTACGAAGACCAACACTAGTTACATTCTTTAACACTCCCTCTTAACTAGGGAGGTATTCATAAATACATATATACATAGGTACATGAACGAACTCAAAATGGTATGTTAAAATGAAGAGTTACAGCACACACAGTGCTACAGATTAGATACTTGACCAGAGTATCTAATCGGGTGGGGCTATGGTGTGTTCCAAGCTTCAGCCTCTATAGGTACCACCAGGCTTCAATTCTAACACCAACCCAGGGATCTAGGCGCATATCCAAGGTCAAAGCTCCAAGACCAACACCACGCTCCCTACTTCGAGATTGGGACATCAACACATAGGCCGGCCAGATGTCCTCCCAAGCATCTTGTCACCCCAAGATGCTTCATCTCCCCCTATCAACTAAATCAGACATATCCACCAGTCCAAGCATGCTTCCAAAATGTTCAACCTTCTTATAGAGAGATTTGCACATACACAACCCAAATTAGTGATAAACTTTCAATATATACTATAATATTCCTTTTCGGGAATATTCTTTTAAAATACAGCAAGCTCTAGCGAGAGATGGGCCCAGGAGGAAGGATGCCAAATATCTCACCTCTCTGAAAAAGGGATGAGTCTGGAGGCTACTGGTCCTTCCGGACTCTGTCTAAGAGTGAAAGATAAACACGCCAAGTGGTATAAAACTAACTTTTTACCCAAACGGTAATAGTGCGGCGGTGTAATATTCCCAAAATGGATTTTTCAGCAGATCATGCCTGAAAAATGCACTCTTTAGGTATGATGGCTTCATATATCATATAATATGTCTGAAAATGATCAGCAACCAAAAGAAATAACAGAAGTGACCTTTACTCAGCTCTTAAGGGCAAAAAGGTGGGGAAAAGTGAGGATTTTGGCCCTAAAATGAGTGTATCAGAAAATCTGCGTAAAATGATGGGTCAAGGTTCTGGAATATGTTATATTAGGTCAAGAGGGACTTCCATGTCGAATTTCAGCTCAAAAAAAGGCGTTTTGCTAAGTTAAACAGTTCCTCCTTCCCGACTAGTCAATAAAAACCCTGATTTCCCAAGACTTTGAATATGCAGAAATTCGCTGAAGCAAGGGCAGCGTATTTTATGAAGGAATATGATGTATAACACTATAAATAATCAGAGAATGAGTTTGAGAACAAGGCATAGGCTTTCAGCAAGGTTAAACAACAATTTTATATAGAAAATCCCTCAAGATAGAGGTGCCGCAAGACAAAGATTGATCCAGAAACCCTTCAGCGTTTTCTCCAGGAGGTTGAAGCTTATATTTATTATATTACAGATCTGCAACTGATAAATACATGAAAACATAGATCTATAATGAGACAAAATGCCCAAAGGGCTCTTTATTACTTTCCCCTTGGGGATTTCAGCAATACATGAGAATGCCGGAGTAGATTTGAGTTTTACTGCAGCAGATCTGAAGAATGATTCAAAATTTCTGAAGCAAACTTCAGTATCAGATCAGAAATATACTTGGATTGGTTGGCCAATCCAAGGATCACCCTCAATCAGAGATCTAACTCCAAAATGATGCCAAAACCCCTGGAACGCTGCTCCTTCAGCAATAACGCAGATCTGGGGAAAGAACTGCGCAATATACCATGAAGAACATATAGGCCTGATGCCAAGATCTGATAATAAGCTCCAATATCTCCCAATCTGATCCTCCAAAGGAAAGAGAGACTCTCCCTCTGAAAAAACAAGAGAAGGAGGTGGTGTCGTAAAGTCACCACGGCAACACCCTACAACACAGTATTACGCTGCTGCAGCAATAACGCTGTCCTGGAGGATGATGCTAAGAAAATAACCTTGCCCAAGCAGGCACTCGAAGTCCCTCGGGGCTAAGGGTGAGATCTCCGCACGGAGACACTCGGTTGCACTAAACAGTGCAGCAGACGGGCTAAATAGCCAACGTGCCAAAGAAGACAATATGTCTCACTCAACAATCCATAATCCAAGCATCCAAGCATGAATGAAATGAGGAGGTTCCTTCATATTTTATAGTGTTGGTTTCCCCAAAACCCAACGTAGTCTCTCTCTCTCCTCCACGTGGTGTTGGGTCCCACCCTTGACTCCCACTTAAGTCACAATGTTGTGCTACTAGGTGGATGTCTTATTTCATTTAAGTGAGTTTAAACCCTCTTTACTCCCTTTTTATTTATTTACAAACTATGGGTGGCAAAATAAACAAAATAGAATATTCCAATTTGCTGTCGCAAATTAGGAATATTACATATACATGTTTACCACAAACTTTCGGGGTCCTCAATCATTCTAATGCTACTTAGATTATCAGCAAACTATCCAAACACATCTCGTCGAAAGCTTTCTTCTTTAATTTCTACAGCAGCACCAAATTCAACCTTAGCACTTCTTCTAGAACATCCAAGTCTTGTTTACAATTTTGCTACTCACGAGTATCTATCTGTAATGCTTCAGCCATGATCTTTATTATTTCTTCAAGGTCTATATTATAGTTGTCACATTATGCCCTCCCTCTCAACTAGGGAGATATACACTTTCTTTCATCCAAGTTCCCTCTCAACTTAGGGAGATCGACAGCTTCATTCTTATATCATCGGAGAAACTTCAACCTTACAAAGCTTCATTTCTTCAGGAACATCATTCTTTCTTATGGAAACCGGGTCATCTATTCATATTTTATGTCATCATCATTTCCTTTATCCATCATGCTCATCATTATTATCAATTCATCTTCAATTATGAAATGTCTTCAACATCTTGAAGATTATGTACCTGCAAATCTTCAACAGCAAGTACAACCAAATACAAATATACAGAAGCATGAAGTCAACTATATCAAAATAGGGTTATCATGTCATTAAAATGGAAGCATCAAAATAATCAACCTTTAGACATCAAATACCTAAACCTAGTTCGGTTCATAGTCAACAAGGTTTACATCTTTTATATCCTAGACTTCAACAATTTTGCTAGGGTTTTATCACAAACCCTAGATTCCATTATCAAGATATAAAGCCATAGATATCATCAACTAAATCCAGCTAGCAATCCAATGCCTTGAGGAAATTCGATGCAGAGGAAAAGAGAGGGAAGGGAGGTCAAAATTGTGGAGCCCACAAGAAGAGAGGGAGAGCAGCAAATATAAATAGAAGTAGAGGGCCTCATTCTGGGACTTTTTGCCAATTTATCTTCTCAACCTGATGTTCGCTTGAGTTGTTCAACCAAGTCAACAGTGTTGCTTAGCACAAGAGGTCTCCAAGCAGAAATTCCAACTCTACCTTCAGTGAACTTTGAGGGTCACCCTAGGAGATCTCGTGGTCACATCTTGGAGTTGTTCTAGAGTGGGTTTCAGGAGCAACACACCAATTCAACATGCAGACTAGGCGCAGTAGAGGATTTCACACTTCTTGGGAGAGGCAGCTCTAGTGCATACAAGTTTCTGGGAATTACAGGAGTGTTTTGCCTTTATTTTTGTTGGAGTTTTGTGGTGGTTTGTTGGGCTGAATGTCGGGGAAAACTTCAGGCCGAATTTGTGTCTTCTTGGGTCTGCGCAAGGGTTCACTGGCAAGAATTGCGCAGAGGTTGTGGAGCTAGGAGTTTGAAGGGAGAAAGGTTGAAAGAGATCAGAGATTTGGGGAGGAAATTTACAAGGATTTTTTCAAGGAATTTGGAGGTGATTTGGAGAGAATTCTACAACATTTTCCCAGCAATGCATACAGGAGATAATCCTGGGAAATTCGCACTATTTTGTGGGCTTTTCGAAGAGTTGGTTTGGAGCCAAACCTTTTTTGTGTTTTGCTGGTTTTGTTAAGAAAGGGCACCAACTAATTTTTAAAATTTTATGAGCACATCTAAGGGCATATTTCTCATTTCCTTTCTAGCAACAGTAGTAGAACATTTTTAGGTCAGTGCAGAAATTGAGGAGCAGCCTTTCCAACACTTGAGCATCATTATATTCATCTGGGTTTTTCCTTGCTTTTTGTATCAAGCCTAGGTTCCTCTATTCCTATCTATTTGTACTCCATTCTACTCAGAATAATAAAATGGCTCAGTATTTGGGTGCAATTTTCGATGTAGTCTGATATTTGTGTGTGTTGAAATTTTTTGTTGTTGTTCATAGTTTTTGCTTCTGTTATCACCTAATATTTCCACTAGGAATATTACATTCCCACACATTAACTCTCTTGATAATCCAATACCGCCTTTGTTGATGTTTGTAGCTCGAGCAAGTACTTTAGTGATTGAAAGTAATTTCATTTTATAAGACAAAAGTGAGTTCATCGAACGAAAGGCAAAGGTTTTTGCATTACTGAATTAGATTAATCTCAACTATAGATCTCAAGCGAGGTGAAATCTAATCTCAACCATCAATCTCTTCGGAGGTTAGGATTGTAGATTTGGTAATAACTCAAGCTTATAAAAGAAGCATTGGGCAAAGGGAGAAAACACACAAGACATCATGAGTACAAGACACAATGAGAGTGAGATCTCATTAGTTGGGTGGAGGACTTCCATTCAAGTGTGTTGGGTTTGAGGAAGGTGCAAGGAGCGGGAAACGAGATCTAAATCAATCAGGACAAATTGAAGGACAGATCTAGGGCTTGATCAGTTGGATCAGATCCAGGTTCATTGTTGTGTATGGAATTTCCTTAGTGGACCATCTTCCTAGTAAGGGAGACCAAATAGGTTCTGAGATTATAATTTAACGGAGAACTATTGATTGGGCAGAATATTTGTTTGCTTATGTGATTGACATTGGTTATTTAATTTGCTTCCACTGAATGTTTAAGTTAAAACTCCAGCCATGTTCTCATTGAGTAAATCTGATCAGCTAGGAAATAATAAACCAAGCACTAGGGTTGGGAAATTTAATAACCTTTTCCTCATCTTTCCACCTTATTAGATCGCATATTGGTAGGTCACTTTAGCGGGCCCTTAACTTGGAATTTCTCCTTGCCATTGGATTCGTAAACCCTATAGGGACACCTTCCTTGTCTAGGAAACTTCTCCTATGCTAAATCAAGGGGAGAAACCTCTAACGTGACCCATCTTATGCCCATCTCAGTCGAATGAGGCTTTGCAATAGTGTAATATCCCCAATTAGCAGTCAGCTAATTGGGAATATTAATTTTTGACAAATTTTGGCTTTTCCTAATGTTAGACAGAAATAATGTGGGTCGGGACCCACAAATCATAATAAAGCAAAATAGAAGTATTTTTCCTATAGTTAGAGGGAAAATTTGCGGCCTAGGTGGGGGCCGGGAGAGCCAATGAGAAGGCTCTGCGCTAGGCTGAGTGGCAGTGTTGAGATTGGCCAAGGAGGGGCAGCGTAGGAGTGGCCAGTGAGGGGGTAGCGCAGTCCTAGCCACTAGGTGGGGCCCAAGGGGAACGTTGGGCTATGGTAGACAAAAGGAAGGAAGCAGCTCATTCTTGATCATTCATTCACCTAGTATTTTTCTGTCTTCATTGACTGAGCACGTTTGAGCTGTTGAGCCAAGTCTGTAGTGTTGTTCAGCACAAGGATTCTTCAAGCGAAGATCTCAACCTCTGCCTCAGGAGACTTCGAGTGCTTGCTCAGGAGAGGAGATTCCACCATTTTGTGAGGAGGATTCAAAGCTACATCAACAAGAGTACGCAGTCCCTTCAGGACAGCGTAGAGGCAGCCCAGGCGGCATAGTGATTGCGCAGTCCAACCAAGGAAGAGTGTCAGAAGAAGGGAGTTAAGGGGAAGAGTTGCCGGAGGATTTGGAGGGGATGTTAGCCACCTCCTACTAGGGATTTTGGGGACATTTCAAAGGCATTTTCCAGCAGATTCAGCCAGAAGGCCGAGTTACCCAGCAAACCAGCATGCCAAGCCCAAAGGGGCAATTTTTCGGGGCCAAGCTTTCTGGAAACCATTCGCGGGTTATTCTGGGTTTGGTGAGTAGATCCCGGGGTTAAAAGCCCAGAATTTTCTGAGCACGGGAGATAGGCCAAACAGCAGACCGAAGTCAGCAAACAACAGTAGTTCCAGGAATGGCAATGCGAAGGGAGAGCCACGCAGAGCACATTCCAGCAGAGATTTTTGTCCAATTTAGAGTTGTTTTTCAGCCTGCCTAGAGCAGGCCCAAGTGCCATCCTTCTAAGCACCATTCTTATACTCTTTCTGACAAAATTAATAAAATGGCTCAGCGTTGGATTTGGCTTCATTCTTTGTGTTTTTAATGGTGTTTATATTTTGTTGTAGTTAATTGTCTATTTGCACTTTTATTACTGTTAATCCCCATTTGGGGATATTACAGTGGTATCGAAGCTCATAGACTTGGCTTAGCCTATGGAGCACACGGTCTTTGACACCAAAGGATAGGCAGAACATCACCTACCGGAGACAGAGATACAGGAGTAGGGAAAGGAGGCTCGAAATTACCCCTGACCAGATTGACAGCGTTCCGGAGGTCTAAGGAAGGGAAAGGGCACACATGGAGGGCGAAAGAAATGATGAGCGGGAGTTTTCTCACCTCCTTCTGAAATCAGTGCAAGGCCTCGCCAAGAGGGTTAAGGAGATGGGTCAGAATCTTGGCGGAGACTGTAAGCAGAAGGGAATTCAAGGGGGATTCTAGATTGGGGAAGGATCTGGCACTTCACACCATCTGAATGGTCCTCACACTACACAGCAGGTGGTGCCACACACTCCACCACATTCTATCATCCTCAAATTTCTAGCTTCAGGAGCAGGAGGTCCGCAAGAGCCAGAGGTGGCTCACTATGGAGACTATTTTGCAGAGTATCAATCCTATGGGCCGAATTTTGGAGGAGTTATCACCATCAATGAGTTTTTTCAGCTGAAGAACAATAACAGACCCAAGGGTCAAACTAGAGGAGGGTACACGCAGGGCAGTGACCTGCAACACATCGTGGGCATGCTCTTCCTGTCAACTTTCGATGGGTCATCGCAGAGTTCAGCCAAATCATGGGTGGAGAATTTGGACATCTATTTCCAGCTTAACCAGAAGACAGAAGTGGAGGCCATCAAGGTGGTTGTGTTGCACCTAAAGGGAGAAGCTCATGACTGGTGGTTTCACAAGATGACCACGCTGGGTCACTCAGGGGTGACAGCGTACGATGATTTTAAGAGGAGGTTGTTGGAGAGATTTGATCAGAGGGATCCAAAGAAGCCCTTTGTCAAGCTGACTAAGCTCAAGCAAACGGGGAACCCGGAGTCCTATATCTCAGAGTTCCTGAGATTGTCAGTAATGGTTTCGGATCTGTCAGAACCAAGGAGGATTTACATGTTTATAGACGGGCTGGCAAAGCCTTTGCGTTGGCTAGTGAGGTCAACTCGGCCCACTACACTGTAGGACGCAGTTGGGAGGTCCCAGGATTTGCAGGATGCATTACCAAGGACTAGGACACCCATAACTAACAGAACAGCTTTCCAGCAGAGAAGGAAGGGCAGGAGAACTCCACCCTTGAGAGGGAACCAGGGCCGAGGGCCATTAGATGATGATACCCAGAGAGATTTGAGACGGAAGAAGCTTTGCTTCACCTACCAAGAGCCATGGGCACCGGGTCATAGGTGTGCCAGAGGGAAGGCACACTACATTGAGGTCTTCTCCGACAGTGAGGGAGAAGAGGAGACACTCTTCAAGATGGGGGGAGATGGCAGCACAGGAGCACTGGGGGAGAATCTTCCACCACCACCTCCTCCAGCAACAGGAGGATCAGCGTTTGCACCGACCGGAGGGGTCCTTGCATCTTTGCGAGGGATACCCAAGTGCTTAACATTGAGGGTCTGAGGGATAGTTCAAGGACAGAATGTCTCGGTGCTAGTGGACAGTTGAGCCACGCACAATTTCATAGATGCCCAGATGGTACAGAGGCGGGGTATCCAAAAAAAGGGGTTTGATGGATTCTTTGTACTAGTTCCAGGAGCTAGAACCATGCAGTGTGTACGGTATGTTCTAGCTTTGACGGTGACCATGGGCACATACTCAGTGACGGACCATTTCTTGTGGTCAACATTCTGGACACCAACATGGTGTTGGGGGTCCAGTGGCTCATCACTCTGGATAGAGTCACTACCGATTGGCAGAAGTTGGAGATGGAGTTCTTAGAAGAGCGGGAAATGGGTGATGCTTAGGGGCATGCATACATATCCCCCTCAGACAATTTATGCGCATAGGATGGAGGCAGACTTCAGGCGAGGAGACATAGAGTGGGTAGTTGCGCTGAGGATTTCAGAGGCAAATGGTAGGGCTCGACCTCCGCACCCCGATGTGCAAGCCATCCTACACCGTTACTCCACGGTTTTCAGGGACATTCCACCAGGGCAGCCACCTGACAAGTGGTTTGAGCACACTACCGAGTTGGAGCCTGGCATTCAGGTCATGATCACCACCCCCTATAGGCATCCCAAGGCCTACAAGGATGAGATTGAGAGGGCTATCCATGAGCTCTTAGCATTAGGGCACATCAGGCCCAGCACTAGTCCGTTCACTTCTTCAGTTGTTCTGGTGAAGAAGGATGGGACGCTACAGATGTGCATAGATTACAGGGCCCTGAACAAGAAAACCATGAAGAATTGCTACCCCATTCCCAAGATCGATGAGTTGATGGATGAGCTAAGGGGAGCGAAGTTCTTCTCCAAGATTGATTTGAGGTCTAGGTACCATCAGATCTGGGTGAGAGGCAAGGATGTCCCCAAGACTACGTTTCGATGTCACTATGGCCACTTTGAGTTTTTGGTGATGCCCTTTGGGCTGACCAATGCTCTGACTACTTTCCAGTCTTGCATGAACCACATCTTCTGTGGTCAGCTGAGGAAGTTTGTGCTGGCATTCTTTGATGATATTTTGATATACAGTCGCACATGGGAGGAACACTTACAGCACATAGAGGCAGTACTGCGTATCCTGGAGGAGCAGCAGTTCTACGCCAAGTTGTCCAAGTGTGAGTTTGGCTTGACAGAGATGCTTTATTTGGGGCATATCATCGGGGTGGATGGAGTGAGAGTCCACGAGGAGAAGATTAGGACCATACGGGATTGGCCAGAGCCCAAGAATGTGACAGAACTTCGGGGATTTGTGGGCATTTTCACCTACTACAGGAAGTTCGTTAAGGGCTTTTCGCAGCTTGCAGCACCCCTCACGGATCTCACCAAAAAGGAGACTTTCAGTTGGACCGAAACGGCGTAGAGGGCCTTTGATCGGCTCAAGGAGGTGATGAGCAGTTGTTCGGTGCTTGCTCTACCTGAATTCACGCAACCATTTGTGCTAGAGTGCGATGCTTCCGGGGAGGGAGTAGGCGCAGTACTGATGCAGGGGGGACACCCCATAGCTTTTGAGAGTCAGAAGCTATTGCCGCATGAGAGATTGTATCCCATCTGCGATAAGGAGATGTTGGCCATCATGCATGCGCTAGCTAAGTTCTAGCAGTATCTAGTGGGGAACAGATTCTGGGTGAGCACTGACCACAACAATGAGGACTAACCACAACAGCCTCAGATTTTTCCTAGAGCAGAAACAGTTGTAGGAGAGGCAACAAAAGTGGGTGAGCAAGATCCAAGCCTATGACTTCAACATAGAGTATGTCAAGGGGAAGCACAACGTAGTGGCTGATGCGTTGTCCAAGAGGCTGGCTTCTTTCTCACTGATGGATATTGAACAGGATTGGAAGGCTCATTTGTTGGTGGAGTACTCCAAGGACCATTTTGCATGTGAAGTCTTGGAAGGGCAGGTGACTGATGACAACTACTGGGTGATGGATGGGGTGATCTACGACAGAGACCGGATCTATTTAGTGGCCAACTCCCAGCTGCGGGAGAATATCCTACACACAGCCCATGATTCATCATTGGTCGGGCACCAGGGGTACACCAAAACTTACAGGGCCATCAGGGAGAGGTTCTCATGGAAGGGCATCAAGGAGGATATTTTGCGGCACATCAAGGAGTGCGGGGTATGCCAGCGGAACAAGGAAGAGATGACCCACGCAGGAGGGTTGCTTCAGCCACTTCCATCCCCGAGGGGAAATGGGAGAGTATTCCGATGGACTTCATCACAAGGTTTCCCATGGTACATGGCAAAGATTGCATTTACGTGGTTGTGGATCGCTTGACCAAGTATCCTCACTTTTTCGCGATCTCAGCCAAGTAAATGGCCTCATAGGTGGCCGAATTGTTCTTCAGAGAGGTATTCTGGTTGCATGGTCTCCCCAAGACCATTGTCAGTGACAGGGATAACCGCTTCATGGGGGGATTTTGGCAGGAGTTGTTTCGGTTGGTGGGCACGGAGCTCACTCCTAGTACGAGCTACGATCCCCAAACAAATGCCCAGACAGAGATAGTTAACAAGTGGCTGGAGGGCTACTTGCGAAATTATGTCACCAGGAAGCAGAAGGCGTGGTTGAGGTGGTTGCACATGGGGGAGTACTGCTACAACACCACCTACCACATGTCCATAGGTATGTCTACATTTCGTGCATTGTATAGTTATGATGCTCTGACTTCCGTTGATGTCATGTTTGGAGACAGTAAGGCCCCTAGGGCCAAGGAGTGGATACAAGAGAGCCAAGACATCTTGAGGGCTCTCAAAAACAACTTGCGAGCAGCACAAAACCAACAGAAAATCTACGCTGACAAGGGCCGCGTGGAGAGGCACTTTGAGGTTGGGGATCTAATGTACCTATGCCTCTAGCCGTACAAGCAGTCCACGCTAAAGCAGAAGGGAGCAGAGAAGTTGAAACCGCGTTTTTATGGGCCTTACAGGGTCGCTCAGAGAGTGGGGGAGGTAGCATACGAGTTGAAGCTACCGTCGAGAAGCCGGGTGCAAAACATATTTCATGTATCGTGCCTGAAGAAGGCCCTAGGCCAGCAAGTGACAGCAACAGTTGAGTTGCCTCCCATGGATGATGAGGGGCATTTGGTGCTACAGCCAGAGGCTATACTGGATACCATGGAGAGGCCCTTAAGGAGCAGAGTGGTGAGGGAATACTTGATCAGATGGAGGAACATCCCAGATGAGGATGCCACATGGGAAAAGGAGAAGATTCTTCAGCACCCCTGTTTGCAGTTGCTTGAGGACAAGCAACAAACTGGCAGGGAGGACTGTAATAATGTGGGTCGAGACCCACAAATCATAATAAAGCAAAATAGAAGTATTTTTCCTATAGTTAGAGGGAAAATCTGCAGCCTAGGTGGGGGTCGGGAGAGCCAATGAGAAGGCTCTATGCTGGCCTGAGTGGCAGCGCTGAGGTGGGCCAAGGAGGGGCAGTGCAGGAGTGGCCAGTGAGGGGGCAACGCAGTCCTAGGTGGGGCCCAAGGGGAACGTTGGGCTATGGTAGACAAAAGGAAGGAAGCAACTCATTCTTGATCATTCATTCACCTAGTATTTTTCTGTCTTCATTGAAAGAGCACGCTTGAGCTGTTGAGCCAAATTTGCAGTGTTGTTCAGCACAAGAGATCTTCAAGCGGAGATCTCAACCTCTGCCTCGGGGGACTTTGACTGCTCGCTCAGGAGAGGAGATTCCGCCATTTTGTGAGGAGGATTCAGAGCTACATCAGCAGGAGTACGCAGTCCTTTTAGGACAGCGTAGAGGCAGCCCAAGCAGCGTAGTGATCGCGTAGTCCAGCCAAGGAAGAGTGTCGAAAGAAGGGAGTTAAGGGGAAGAGTTGTTGGAGGATTTGGAGGGGAGGTTAGCCACCTCCTACTAGGGATTTTGGTGACATTTCAGAGGCATTTTCCAGCAAATTCAGCCAGAAGGCCAAGTTACCCAGCAGACCAGCGTGCCAAGCCCAAAGGGGCAATTTTCCGAGGTCAAGCTTTCTGGAAACCCTTCGCGGGTTATTGTGGGTTTGGAGAGTAGAGCCCGGGGTTAAAAGCCCAGAATTTCCTGACCACGGGAGATAGGACAAAGAGTTGACCGAAGTCAGCTAGCAGCAGTAGTTTCAAGACTGGCAGCGCAGAGGGATAGCCACGCAGATCACATTCCAGCAAAGATTTTTGTCTGGTTTAGAGTTGTCTTCAGCCTGCCTAGAGCAGGCCAAAGTGCTATCCTTCTAAGCAACAATCTTGTACTCTTTCCGACAAAATTAATAAAATAGCTCAGCGCTCGATTTGGCTTCATTCTCTGTGTTTTTAATGGTGTTTCTATTTTGCTGTAGTTAATTGTCTATTTGCACTTTTATTACTATTAATCCCCATTTGGGGATATTACAACTAGGGCACTACATTGTGCAATAACAATACCAATCCCTCCCTTTGTTGAGAATTTGGAGGGCTGGTGACCAAATCAAATTCTCTTCTTGATAATTATTTGTGAGCTTATTTAATTTACTTATGTCTTCTTTTCTTAGCTTATTTATTCTTTCATCAAGTCAATTACCAAAATACAAGAGACACAAATTTAGGCTCTTCCAGCCAGGGCAAAAACTCTCCCTCTTGGAGAGGAAAACCCACGAGAAATTCTTCTTATAGATTTTCAAATGACAAGTACCATGACCAAGACTCAAACCCTTGACCTATATATGCCTCCAAGACCTTGTCACTTCTTCTTTGTCGATGTCCAACGCTTATCCTTCTTTCCTGCACCAGCCTGCACTGACTTGCACCAACACTAGAGAACTCGGTCTCTAAATTTATCTTCAAACACTCCTCCTTGCTTATTCAGTTAAGATCATTCGAGATCTTATCTTTTGTGTCACATATCCTTCAATCTTTATTTACTGGAGATATATTACTTTCTTTTATAAACCGTGATTAGGAAGGTAAATCACAGATTTACCTTCCTCTTTTATCGCACTGCAATTCAAAGTTTTCTTATCATAACACTTGGACTACTCATCAGCCATATTACCATGCAGAATATCATTTGAATGATCCTTCTCTTCAGACTGGTCACAATCCTTACAACGCAGGGCAGAGACTCTATTCCGCTTTGATTGCAAGTGTATTCATCACAGGTTTGACTATGATTTGGTCCACAGCCTCTTCTCATTGATCTGCATTCACTATATCAAAAACTATACCCAAAACACAGATCTGCACCTTATATTTAAAATTTGCCTTTCACTCGCAATTAGCCCGGACTTCTTCATACTGTAATTACTTCAGAGGTATCCGCAATTTCTGTTATCAAATGAGCCGCAGCATATCACTATATATAGTGCTCATTACTCTGCTTTTAGGCCGACACTCTGACTTCATCACTGTATATAGGCCGACATGGAGAGCATCTAATCCAGCAATAATGAGGATAACTTTGACCATCATTCAGGAGTCATTTCTTCACGGTATCATGACAAGATCTCTAAGCATATCTTGTTGACTAGACTCTTCATGTACATGACTCTTAACTACATTTATACCTAGAAGACAATTCCTAATAGACATCAAGAAGTCAATTGACCTATAATAAAATCTTGCTCATGAAACCCATAAAGAAAGTACAAAAAAAATACATTTTATTATCTTTGTCTTCTTCTTTACATAAATACATAATTACATAGTCAATATGAAGACTGATCCTAGTTACACTCTTCAACACTCCCTCTTAACTAGGGAGGTATTCATATAGGTACATGGTCACTTTCAAACTGAAGAATCTCATAAGAGGAATCGGATTATTAATCACATCTGCATAGAGTCATATCAACCAGCATTGTCCTAGTGCAAGGTCTTGACTAACAGCCCATCTCTCAACGAGACAAGGGGCTACAATGTTGGTGAGACACATGACTTATAGACACCATAGTCATTGTCTCTCCAAGGTACATACTCCACCCGGTGTTCCCAAAGTATGACCTTCTTGGAATATTCTTCTCTTGGGTAGCTAACCCTCAAAGAATATCAGTCCCTGACTACTCTTATCTTGAATGCCCTATCACATTATCAAAGAGTATAAAATGCCAGATGATTACCCAATCTTCCATTCTGTCTTCCCAAGTGAAGACCAGAATGATGTGTCTATCCATTCTCTCCACATGGCCTCCACTGAGACTTACGACTGTTAGTCCTAGTCTAGTGCATAACACATGTATTAGAGAGTCATATCTGTCACTACCTCTTAACTCAGGAAGGACATACTCCAAGTTTCTTCCAAGCAAGAAACTTATCACTAAGCTCCCTCTCAATCAGGGACCTGCAGCAGCAATGGTGAGACACCCAGCTGCTCATGAAGAACTCCTCCCCTCGATGTCATGGATTTCGATATTGAGGAATCTTCAACCTTTGGCTTCATAGGGCACAGATCATCCATCACCTTCATCCACGAGTCATGTCAGCTATCAAAAAATGATTCATCAGACTTCCTTATCTGGTCCACCTTTTATGCCATGCTGCTTTCTTTCGAACCATCTCCAAGGATCTTACATCCTTTCACATGATTGGCAGCCCTGCATAGATTCATCCAGATAAACATATACATATGAACTTTCAAATCAAAAGTTACCTCAGTGATGATCTTTCACCATGACATTTTCCTGTAGGCATCGGCATCCTCTATTCATATTGACACATCTCCTAATGATATGTCTTGTCAAGGGTCTTCTTCTTTACAAGACTTCTATCAGAGTCTACATATCCTCCCAGGAGATATAGTCACATTTTCTTGGCTTCCGGATGACAACTGCCTCTTGACATGGTTGCACTACATGACCTCTTCCTTTCTGCACATATTCATTCCCAGGAACTTCCAATTTCCAGTTCCTTGTTCATATACAACCACCTCATATTCCATATGAGCATGTATTATGTTGATTTCATCTGTCGGTGCATCGTGAGAGATCCTCCTCCATAGATCATACTTCTAAATATAGAAGTCCATTACCTACAACCATATGACATGACTTCACAGCATCCAGTGTCAGCGTATAAATATATATACCTCGTACATTTTTCCTTTGAGTCATCTTGTAGCAATTTTACTAGAATGAAGAACTTCATTCCCTTGACCTGCTTCATCAATATGTCATCACATCCCAGAATTCTGTAGCATAGAATTCTTGATGAAACCTTTTTGCTTTCTTTCTAATCAGTGAATCCATAGAGAACTCCATTAGAAAATGATAGCACCAGTTTCCATAATGACCCTTGATTTTGATGACTGCCTTCCATCAGTATTGTTATCAGCAAGGTTTTTCCAGGAGTTTTTTCACCAAGATCTCCTACCGTGCTTTTATCATGATGCTATTAATATACATTGTTTCCTATCAGACTATTTTACAACCAACAGAAATCACTTAAAGAAGAAGATGATCTCAATCGTTATAGATATCTTTCGCTTCTTCTTTCTTAGATTTCTTAAGAAGATGATCTCAATCATAATAGAGATTTTTCGCTTCTTCTTTCTTAGATTTCTGAACATCAGGTTCTACCCTTTCATCTGTGACATGGGCTTCTTCCTTTTCCTCTTGTCCTTTCCAGATTTAGGACAATCTCTTTTATAATGCTCAAGTTCATTACATCCAAAGCATCGTACTTTGTCCATATTTCTTCTTTTATTCTGAGGACCAAATATTCAGAATCTTCCTTTCTTTCTGGATATGGCTACAAAGGCTTGATTCCCTTCACTTGATCCTGTATCAGCTTTGGCTTTCAATCTTGTTTCCTCTATTTTACATAGAGACCATAAATTATGGAATGGTGTTGCTTCTTTCTTCCTGTATAAACTTGAAGTGACGTTTCCCCATTCTTTCGGTAGAGCACTCAGCACCACTGTAGTCATCTCAGTGTCAGACATTACTTCTCCCAATTCCCGCAGTTAGTCTCTTATTTCAGAAATCCTTATAAAGTATGAAGTGATTCCTTCTTCTCTTGACAATTTAATTTTGTATAGTTCTTGTCTCAGAGAGATTGCTTCTCCTGCAGTACTCACAGAGAATAGCTCCACCAGTTTCTCATATATTTCTTTTGCAGACTTTAGTTTTGATACATAGGGAATGAGTGAGTCCTTAATGGATTCTATGAGAATCCTCTGGGCTTTGGTTTCTCCTTTCATGTACTTGGCATGAGCTAGAGCATCTTCTTTTGAGGGTTGAATTGTAGATCCTTCGATGTAATCCATAACTTCGTCTTCAATTAGATTCAAATCTATTATCTTCTTCCATGCACTAAAGTTTGATGACCCAACCAATTTGTTGCTCTATTTACAATAAGTCATCTTGACAGATTTAAGTAAGGTCATAGATACTTACTTGAGTAGAGTGACTTGCAGCTTCCTTGATGATGAAGGATATCTTCAAAAGATGATGTTTTTTCCAACAATATCTTGAATGTAAATCTTTGATGGCAAAGATTATTTTCTTGAATGAGTTGATCCTTTGAATGAGATAGCTCGAGAATCTTCTTTGCAAACTTATTTGACTTTTCAACGCAAACTTTGACCTTGACTTTCATTCTTGCTTCCTTGAGTGCCTCCTTGCTAAGTAGCCCTTGTCTTTAGCACCTTAGCTCTGATACCATGTTGAGAATTTGGAGGGCTGGTGATTAATTCAAATTCTCTTCTTGATAATTACTTGTGAGCTTACTTAATTTACTTATGTCTTCTCTTCTTAGCTTATTTAGTCTTTTATCAAGTCAATTACCAAAATACAAGAGACACAAATTTAGGCTCTTCCAGCCAGGGAAAAACCTCTCCCTCTTGGAGAGGAAAACCCACGAGAAATTCTTCCTATAGATTTTCAAATGACAAGTACCATGACCAAGACTCAGACCCTTAACCTATATATGCCTCCAAGACCTTGTCACTTCTTCTTTGTCGACCTCCAACGCTTATCCTTCTTTACTGCACCAGCCTGCACTGACCTGCACCAACACTAGAGAACTCGGTCTCTAAATTTACCTTCAAACGCTCCTCATTGCTTATTCAGTTAAGACCATTCGAGATCTTATCTTTTGCTTCACATATCCTTGAATCTTTATTTACTGGAGATATATTACTTTCTTTTATAAACTGTGATTAGGAAAGTAAATCACAGATTTACCTTCCTCTTTTTCTCGCACTGCAATTCAGAGTTCTCTTATCATAACACTTGGACTGCTCATCAACCTTATTACCATGCAGAATATCATCCGAATGATCCTTCTCTTCAGACTGGTCACAATCCTTACAACGCACAGGGCACAGACTCTATTCCGCTTTGATTGCAGGTGTATTCATCACAGGTTTGACTGTAATCTGGTCCGCAGCCTCTTCTCATTGATCCACATTCACTATATCAAAAACTATACCCAAAACACAGATCCGCACCTTATATTTAAACTCTGCCTTTCACTCGCAATTAGCCCAGACTTCTTCACGCTGTAATTACTTCAGAGGTATCCGCAATTTCTGTTATCAAATGAGCCGCAGCACATCACTATATATAGTGCACATTAATCTGCTTTTAAGCCGACCCTCCAACATGATTGAGAGCCAACTTCACCACTGTATATAGGCCGACATGGAGAGCATCTAATCCAGCATTAATCAGGATATCTTTGAGCATCATTCAGGAGTCATTTCTTCACGGTATCATGACAAGATCTTGGAGCATATTTTGTTGACTAGACTCTTCATGTACATGACTCTTAATTACATTTATACCTAGAAGACAATTCCTAATAGACATCAAGAAGAATTCTATTGACCTATAATAAAATCTTGCTCATGAAACCTGTGAAGCAAGTACAACAAAAATACATTTTATTATCTTTGTCTTCTTCTTTACATAAATACATAATTACATAGTCAATATGAAGACCGATCCTAGTTACACTTTTCAACACCCTTGAGAGTAATGATGGACTTCAATAGTCCTCCTAGGACATTTTCACTAAGCCAATCATTATATTTTGTTTATTAGCATAAATAAGGGCAATTAATCTATCAATTTTTGTGTAATGTGATAATTAAGCATTGGATTAGTGGAAAAGTAGGTGAAAACATTTACTGTTTGGGTTTTTGACCACCTATATAAAGACATGCTATGTAACCCTCTAGATTATCGAACATTGAATAGAAGAGTATTCTCGTTGCATGTTATCCCTAGTGTTTTTATTCTCTCCTATTTACTTAGTGGTATTTGTCCACCATATTTGAACTCCAATAGGTATTTTTCCTTTCTTCTCTTTCCATTGTGGGTTAGGGTAATTTTCCCATCCATATTCGACATCACCTAGTCTACTATCCATTTGAGTGAAGATAAAAATAGCTAGTATACTCCTTGAAAGAAAACCTTTAACATTTCAAGGAAAGATTTCCTGCTTCAGAAAAATTTAAATGAATAATGTTCTTAATATTCCATTAAAGGACAATGTGCAAAAGGATTGAAACATGTATGTGTGAGGCAAAATTTAAGATTTTAAGTTGTCCTATATTGGCTGAAATATGCATGCAATTTCCAAAAATCAAATCAAGGTCTCTCAAAAAGTGGAGAAATCCAATTAGTAATTACAAAGCAACATTGCTCAAAGAGACAAGCATATACAATGAAATTACCAATACAAGATCAGACGATTTTTTCTTACCAAATGGACCCATTGCGAACAACTCCAACTTGACTTTTATTTGGTTCTGTAACAAACGTTGCCAATTTCAAATTTTCATCTGTAGTTCCACATCCCAAAAGTTAAGTCTCCATAAATCCAATCATGTCAATATCTATAGGAAAACTTAGAATCTTTAAGAATTTTGTGGGTGAAATTTGTCCCTAAAAGCAATCACTTGTTTTAGGAAAGGAAAATATTTTCAAGAAATACACATCTACAATAGCGTTGGCTGATCACATTTAATAATCTAAACATATATAGTAATAAGAAATATCGATTGCATATCCATGCTAGAAAAAAAAAAGGAGACGAGAAGTGGCAGCAGATAATAGAGATTTTTATTCAAAAAAGAGATGTCATTTGCCAACACAATTGTTATGCATCATATTTATTACTAATGTGCATAGTTAAACATCAACACAAATACTCACAAACAAAAAAAGGAAGAATGCAAGTAGAAAGCACATTGTCATAATTATACAGAATGTGTATGTCTTTAATAATATAAAATTATTGTAGGTGGAGGCAGATGATGAGTTAGGTAGAAGAAAGTGGGGTATTAGGTGATATTTACATAATATAAAATACATATATAATACATTGCATAGTTTTAAAAACCGGAACCGGGTTTTGAATGTTGAAAATTTGGCAGCTCAGGGATGAATTTCTAAAAATAGAATGCCTAAAAATAGAAAGTCTCAAGTATGACTTTCCAAAAATAGTAAAGCACCTTGCATCAATTGGTAATCAAGTATTGTTGATGGAAAATCCCTTCTAATCATCAATCAATCCTAATAGTTCAATTTTGATTTAATCATCAATTTTATTATTATTATTATTATTATTATTAAAAAGAAATTCAAGTCAGTCAATCATGTATCTCAATAATGTTCTCGTACACTCATTATTGGCATGGCATATTCTTCTTACGCTCTCATTAATCCTCCTACACTCTCTTATACTCATTAAAGCACGTCATAAAATATTCTCTTACACTCAATAAAAGCATGTCATAAAAGATTCCTCTTATGCACTCTTTAATGCATATGTTACACTCTCTCTTAAAAGCATAAGTTACAAAGGCATGCATACCTCCTTAATGGCATGAGTTACATTTCTTAAATGGGCATGAGTTACACTCCTCAAGGCATGTGAATTACTACTCCTTAATGGTATGAATTTGTTGTTCTTCCTATATGTGTGTGTGTGTGTCTCATTCTTTCTCCCCTCACTACTTGCGTATTGTGAAAGGAGAGTACAAACTTGAGAAAGAGAGAGTTAGAGAGTCTAGAGAAGAATTGTGAGAGAGAGAGAAAGTTTTGAAGAATAAGAGCATAATTTGGTGAGCCAAGGTTGATTCAGTGTTTCAGTTGTTGAGATTTTGTGTATTGGGGTAGCATCGGGTGTGCTCTAGCCCTAAAACTTTGTGGAGGTGCTAAGAAACACATCACCTCCAAAACCCAGAAAGCATTTGGAGAAATTTCATCTGGTGTTGAAGTTATTCAAATAATTAATTTTTTTAATGAGGACCCTAAGTCTAAACTTAGGAAATTATAAAAATTAAAGTGAATTAATTAAACACATGTGCTGAAATGTTCTAAGTGACGCGGATCAAGCAGTCTTTTAATCTTAGTCGTCGATAAGAGATTAAATCACTGACGTTGATGTGTTCAACGAAAAAGTATAAGAGAAAGGCTTGAGGGTCAGTTGGAGACACACACGGAGGCAGAGCTAAGAGACTGAGCTGGAATTCTAGGGCGAGTTTGCTAAGAATTTCCAAAGGAGTTTTCTGCAGCGAAGGGTAGTATTGGCTGAGGGGATGATCTGATCCCAGAGCCAAGAGTCAACAAGAGGCAGAGGAGCAGCAATCAAGGTCAACGCAGAGGAGCAAGGGCAGCAGCAGCTGCATAGCGCAGAGGCTTCAGCCGCTATGCAGGTGCTACGTAGGCCGAGGAGGGGCAGCGCTGCAGCTTCAGAGGGCTTCCAGAGTTACGCAAAGGCCTCCAGAGGCAGCGTAAGGACTGCATCACCCAGTATGGGGTTACGCAGTCCCCTTCTGAGTAGCATAGAGGCACGCAGAGCTTAGCAGGGTTGACGTTGGGGCTTCAGGGGCAGCGTTGGGGTTTCTAGGGCCAGAAAATAGTTGAGTCTTGTAAATCCCGTTTGAGGGTGTTGATCAGTTAGCTTTTGGTCTCAGAACAGCAGGTATTGCTGCAAATCTATCATTTTCTCAATCGGGTTAACCAGTTGGGTGCCCAGATGTACTCTGATTCTACATAATAATAATAAACCCTCATAGCTGCTACACCGGTTTTCCTGCATTGGGTTTTTCCGGGGACTATTGTCTGAAAAATCTGTGTCACTTTGTTTGAATGAGCGTATTATTCATTAATGATTTTCATATGTGTAGGTTGTTAGTAGTGTTTACTTCGGCATTTTTTGAATATTTTCTGGAAATAACTTGTATAATTTAATCGCAAGTAGGAGAAGTAAACCATCATACTACAGTAGGATTTCTGCATTAATGTATTCAGAAATGATCACATGGTATCAAAGCGATAGGAGATCAAGCTGAATCTCTAGCAAATCAGCTGAAAAATATTTTTCTACAAGGTGGCAGCGGAAGGAGGAGAAATCCGGAGAGGGCAACTCAACTGCAGAAGGACGCAGATCTAGAGAGGTGCAGCGCTGCAACTTCAAAAGACCTTCAGGCTTACGCAGAGGCTATCAGGCCAGCGTAAGGACTGCGTCACCCAGTCTGGGTTACACAGTCCACTTCAGAGCAGTGCAAAGACTACACTGAGCTAGTCTGCTTACGTAGAGGCCAACCAGAGGGACACAGTCCAGTCTTCTTGTCAGTTTGTCGAGATCCGGATGCAGTGCTTCAGTTCTTCAGCAGTGTTGGTGTGGTGGAGATTTTGCCGGTGCAGAATTGTGCCTAGCAAAGTCAACAAAGAGCGGGAGGAAGACAGTCACTCAGTAGATCCGAGCCAAACAAATCTGAGATTCGATCAGGAGGATCGAAGAGAACTGTCCAATCGTTTTTGGCTGAAGATTTCCAGGAGGGAAATCAGTTTTCAGAAGGAGCAGTTTCTAGAGGGTTTCTAATCACCGAGGAACCCAGATCCAGCGTTTCTATGTTACCACAGAAAGAGGGAGAAGAGTATTGTTTCCATCAGATTTGAGCTAGATGGCTTCTCATGGGTTGAGGGATCAGGACAGGTTGGACGGGGTGTCCAACTTCGTCATCTAGAGGGCCAGGATCCTATCAATCCTGGATGAGTACAGAATAAAGAACCATGCAGAGAATGTCCTAGCTGAGCCTGCAGATCCTGATCCTCTGAAGAAATTTAATGAAAATCAAGCGCGGGCTAAGCGTTTGATCATGGACAGAGTAAAGGATCATGTTGTGCCACAAATTGTCGGAAAGAAGACAGAAAATGAGATGTGGACCGCTTTAGAGGCCATGTATCAGGGAAGCTTCATTCAACGGAAAATGCTTCTAGAGAATCAGATGAGGTTGTTCCAAATGCAGAAGGGTGAGGAGGTGGATCCCTTCCTTTTCCGTTTACAGACTAACCGGGATCAACTAGTTGCCATGGGTGCACCTCCAGACGAAGGACTCTTGGTAAGCACTGCCCTGAATGCAGTCACCGAGGAATGGGAAACGTTTGTCCAAAGCATATTGGGCAGGGCAGCGTTACCATCTAGGGCAGACGTGGGAAATCCTCCGCCAAGAAGAGATCAGGAGGATCACCAAGAGGCAGAACAACAGCAGTGGGACGGTCAGAGTAAAGAAAGAAGAGGAGGATGATGCAGCCCTTGCATCGAAGGAACGAAGACAGCAAGGGAAGAAGAAAAGGGACCTATCCAAGGTCCGGTGCTTTAACTGTGGCGAACTTGGACACTTCGCCAGCACTTGTCCTAAGAAGAAGGACATAGGAGCTTCTGATTCCAAGGCTGCAACGGCAAAGGACGATGGGAGTGAAGATGACATAGCCATGAGTGCTCATGAGCCACATAAGTGGGGTGACATGGATCTATAGAGCAGCTACAGATGGTGTAGGCGGATCCTTGAGTTAGTCCTACTCTTGGATCACATATGAGCTACGGGAGCCTGAAGACGGTAGCAGGACAAGTAGATGGATGCAGAAGTTCACAGTGAAGCGGAGGGCAATGCTGAGATGTTGTAGAAGAAGCAGCGCAGTGCAGAGGCAGCAGCGCAGAGGTTGATGGGACTTCAGCAGCACAGAGAGGCAGTGCTCACGCAGTGCAGAGCTGTGGCAGCGCAGTGGCTTCAGGAGGACAGCGTAAAGCAGCAGCCAAGGGAGTTTCAGTGATGGGATGCAGGCTGACTTGTCTGTCAACGATTGGGCAGGAGTCTTTCAGTTGCTTGCTTCTCGACAACTGAGTTGTAGTGCAGTAGTTAGCAGTGGTAGTGCTATGGGCAGCATGATGCAGCAAGTCTAGAGCGAGCTGCAGTACAGATGTAGCAGTGTCAGTGGCAGTGACATGGGCAGCAGTACAGAGAGTAGCAGCGCAGTAGATGGAGGGCAGCAGAACAAGCATCAGCAGCGCAAAGATCAATGACAAGATCTTGTGATACATGGAGTGGATGTATTGCTAGAACACACTCCGTGCTAAGAGCGAGTGTTGAGATTTTGTGTATTGGGGTAGCATCGGGTGTGCTCTAGCCCTGAACTTTGTGGAGGGGCTAAGAAACACATCACCTCCAAAACCCAGAAAGCGTTTGGAGAAATTTCATCTGGTGTTGAAGTTATTCAAATAATTATTTTTTTTAATGAAGACCCTAAGTCTAAACTTAGGAAATTAGAAAAATTAAAGTGAATTAATTAAACACATGCGCTGAAGTGTTCTAAGTGACGCGGATCAAGCAGTCTTTTAATCTTAGCCATCGATAAGAGATTAAATCACAGTCGTTGATGTGTTCAACAAAAAAGTATAAAAGAAAGGCTTGAGGATCAGTTGGAGACACACTCGGAGGCAGAGCTGAGAGACTCAGTTGGAATTCTAGGGCGGGTTTGCTAAGAATTTCCAGAGGAGTTTTCTGCAGCGAGGGGTAGTATTCGCTGAGGGGATGATCTGATCCTGGAGCCAAGAGTTAGCAAGAGGCTGAGGAGCAGCAATCAAGGTCAGCGCAGAGGAGCAAGGGCAGCAGCAGCAGATGCGCAGCGCAGAGGCTTCAGCTGCTACGCAAGCCCAAGAGGGGCAACGCTGCAGCTTCAAAGGGCTTCCAGAGTTACGCAAAAGCCTCCACAGGCAGCGTAAGGACTGTGTCACCCAGTCTAGGGTTACGCAGTCCCCTTCTGAGCAGCGCAAAGGCACGCAACACCTAGCAGGGCTGACGCTGGGGCTTCAGGGGCAATGCTGGGGTTTCTAGTGCCAGAAAATTGCTGAGTCTTGTAAATCTCGTTTGAGGGTGTGGATCAGTTAACTTTTGGTCTCAGAACAGCAAGTATTGCCGCAGATCTATCATTTTCTCTGCCGGGTTAACCAGTTGGGTGCCCAGATTTGTTGTACTCAAATTCTACATAATAATAATAAACCCTCATATATGTTGCACCGATTTTCCCGTATTGGGTTTTTCCGGGGACTATTGTTCGAAAAATCTGTGTCACTTTGTTTGAATGAGCATATTATTCAGTAAATTATCTGCATATGTGTAGGCTGTTAGTAGTGTTTACTTCAGTATTTTCTGAATATTTTCTGGAAATAACTTGTATAATTTAATCACAAGTAGGAGAAGTAAACCATGATACTACAGTAGAATTTCTGCATTAATGTATTCAAAAATTTTCACATCAGCATTGATTCAGTTGAAGGGAAGGTTGATTCAGTGTGTGCATCTGTCACTGCTACCAGTGATCTTCATGCTACAACTTGTTCAGATTTGGGTGAACTTACCCATTCTCTTGATCTCTCATTGTACTTTGTATCTTTGTTGAACAATTGATTTCTAATAGAAGAAGAATCTGGTTAGGTTTTCCCCTTGTGGGTTTTTCCCCATTGGACCTAAATTCTCTGTCTCATTGTGTTTCTTAGTTGTCTTCTATTGTGCATTTGATTTATGTTTTATCTACAATTACTTATCTAATATTGCAGCATAAAGAAGTTATTGAGAATTTGGAAGGGCATAGTTTAATTCAATTCTCTACTTGATTTTACTTGTCAACTTATTTCTCTTACTTAGATCTTTTCTTTATTAGCTTAATATGTCTTTCATCAAGTCAATTATCAAAACACAAGAGACACAAGTTTTAGGCTCTTCAAGCCAGGGCCAAAACCTCTCCCTCTTTGAGAGGAAAACCCGCAAGTAATTCTTCTTACAGACTTTCAATTGACAAGTACCATGACCATAACACAGACCCTTGACCTTTGTATGCCTCCAAGACATTGTCGCTGCTCTTTTCTTCGCTCCTTATGTTGATCTCCTTTTCTGCACCGTTCTACACCAGGACTAGTGAACTCGGTCTCTAACTGTGCTCCTTCTTTCTGCACTCCTTGACCTTCGGAAATCTCGGTTCCTCGATAAACTATCCTTGACCTTCTTTAGAGACTTCTTATAGCATATGCTTCAAAAATATGCCAATTCTTCTAGCCCTTGGTCTATCTAGAATCCTGTCCATTCTTCGCTCCTTCTTGTAGTCCTTTAAATAGACCCAAGACCAAGTGTAACAGCTCCCTTACTTCACTGTATTTCTCTTCGCATCATCTTCCAGAACCTCGCACTGTGTTAGCACCTACGTTCCCCCTTGTTGTACTTCCGAACTGTGATATGCCACCTCTATGCTGCACTTCTGAACTATGATGTGTCACATCTTATGGCAGAGATATCCGAAGTTGTTAGACCCAATACAGTGACACAATATTTCTCCTTCACTTCACTGTATATACTTCTTCCCTTTGTTGTCTATACCTCTTCTCTTCGTTGTCTATTCCGCACCAAACTACAGACCTTTCCACTGTAATATATGTTTGAAACTCTCAGACAATCTGAACTGTCATGTTTGTTGTTCTGCGCAGTCTGCCTAGGTATTTATAGTAATTGGGCACAAGTAATTAGTCGACCTGTCCATGAATAGTTGTGACTGTTTATAAGCCGACTTTTCAAGGGAATTCTCCAGCATTTTCAAGCCGACTTGAGAGGCTTATCTTCCAGCAGTGATGACAAGGTATTAGAGGTATATTTACATCAATAAATTGTCTTTACAAGTGTAACAACACTTCATGTACATGACTCTAAATTATACATTTGTGACAAGATGACAAACCCTGAAAGACATCAAGAAGAAGTCTTTGACCTATAATAAAAACTCCTTTCTCATGAAACCCATGAAACAAGATTTACAAAAATATATTTTATTATCTTTGTCTTCTTCATTACATAAATTCATAATTACTAGTCATTATGAAGACCGAACCTAATTACACTTTCCAACAGAATTTTTGTAATAAGTTATTGTTACAGCATAGAACATCATAATTTCAACATGGTATCAGAGCTTTGGTGAATACAAGCTCAAAAATACTAGTTCCATTTCTAACTCTCTTTCTATTGAAATATCTATTACTGTCCATTCCATTTGCAGCCCATTTTCAGATAAAATATATCTTGTTGTCCACTCTATTTGCAGCCCACTTTCTGCTAAAACGTCTCTTGTTATCCACTCTATTTGCAGCCCATTTTCTGTTGAAATAACAAGTATTGTCCACTCTATTTGCAGCCTATTTTCTGTTGAAATTTACTGCTGAAATTTTACTGCTACCGTTCTTCCGAGATTTAAAGGAACCCAAGATATGCTAGCAATTTTGAAGATGGTAAATAAAGTGTTGCATGTGTATAAAAGTTGTGGTTTTGGTACTTTTTGATGAATGCAAAAGTAAAGAGTAGTTTTACTTTTGTTTATGAATGTGCAAAAAAAAATGTTGTCTTGAAAAGAAGTATAATGCATGGAAGGTTATGAAAGAATAACTGATAGAAATTGAATGTTGAAGATAGGGGGATTTTGACTCTCTCACATTATATGAGAAAGGTCATAATCTTATGCGTTTTGGTAATTTTGATATTAGAGTTTACTAACAATAGGGGTTGTAGGTAAGAATCATGACTTTTGCAAAAGATGGTATGATAGTTTTCTAAACTAACCTCTTTTGCAACGATCAAAGATGGATTATAACTAATATCATTGCACACAATGAAGTCAATATGTATAATTATTATTACATGCCTTCACTTTGAGATCAAGATTTGAAGATCTTTATAAAATCAATTGTAATATCCCCAAATTAGCAGTCAACAAATTGGGATATTAATTTTGATTAATTTTGGCAAATCCTAATGTTGGGTGGAAATAAAGTGCGTAGGGGACCCACAATTAATAATTAGGCCAAATAAAGTCTTTTCCTAAAGTCCCTAAGGGAAAATTGAGGCTCTAGTGGTGGGGTCGAGTTGGCCTTAGGTGGCAGCGTAGAAGAGGCACGAAAAGGACAGCGTGAGATTGGCTAGAGGAAGGCAACACGTCATTGGCCAAGGAGAGTCAGCGCAGTTCAAGGTGGGACCGAAGGCATATGTTGGGCCTCAATGGATAAAAGGAAGAAGGGAAGGCTCATTTGGCATTCATTCATTCATCTTATTTCTCTTGGTAATTTTGACTGAAGCACACTTGAGACGGAGAGCCAAGTCTGCAGTGTTGTTTAGTACACGAGATCTTCAAACGGAGATCTCAACCTCTACCTTGGGGGACTTCAAGTGCCCGCTCAGGAGAGGAGTTCTAGATTTTGGCGAGGGAATTACACAACAGCAGTAATAGGAAGAGCGTAGCCCTTCAGTACTGCGCAGACGTAGAGTAGACTACGCAATGATTGCATAGTTCAGTTCTGTGTGGGTGTCAGGGGTGTGGAGAGAAACAGAGTTTTTGCAGGAGATTTGGAGGGGAGGTTAGCCACCTCCTACCAAGGATTTTGGTAGCTTTCTGAAGGAATTTTCCAGCAAATTCATCCAGAGGTTCAATTTACCCAGCAGTGTAGTGCGAAAATTCTGAAGTCAAGCTTTGGGCGAACCCTTTCTAGGTTTTTCTGGGTTTATTGAGAAGAAGCCAAGGTTAACAGGGCAGAATTTTCTGGGCAAGTTTGAGGCGAAAAACAAAGATCCTAATGCAGCCATCACCTAGAGGAGCTAGAGGAAATTAGGCCAAAATTCTGGGGTCAACATCTGTCCAATTCCTTCGCGAGTTTTTGTGGGTTTGGTGAGTAGAGTCCAGGGTTAAAAGCCCAAAATTTTCTGAGCAAAGGAAGCAACCCAACAAGCAATCCGAGGTCAGCCAGCAACAGTATTTATGGGTTAGGCAACGCAGAGACTGAGTCACACAGAGGCACTTTCAGCCAGAGTTTTTGCTTGGGTTTGAATTGTTCTTCAAGCCTGCCTTGAGCAAGCCCAGGTGCAAATTTTCCAACACCTCAATTGTACATTTTCCCCAATATATTAATAAAATGGCTCAGTAGTGATTTTGGCTCCAGTTTGTGTGTTTTAATGGTGTTTGCATTTTTGTTGTAGTTGCTTGTCTATTTGCACTTTTATTACTATTAATCCCCATTTGGGATATTACAGTGGTATCAAAGCTTCGTTCTCGGCGCAGCCGTGGGGATCTTTTCCTATGAATAAGGAGGGTAGGCAATAGAGGTGGAAAATATGGGGGGGTCAAGGAGCAAAGGGGAATCAACATTTGGTAGCATCTTGAAGGCCCTAAATGATTTAGCCAAAGAACAGAAGGGAATGTTGGAAGGAATCAAGCAACAGAATAGGGATAAGAGCATCCATTATGAGTTCCTAATTAGGGAGACTTCCGAGGTCTCACAACAGTGTGACCACCCTTTACCAGCCACTCACCCGCCAGCCTTCAGTAGGTCAACCAGGATCATGATGCCTACATTCTTACCTCTAGTACCGAGTGAGCAAGGTAGGCGGCATGATCATATACCCATGGGAGATTATTTCCAAGAATGGCAATCCATGGGGGAAAACTTCAAAGCGGCTTTGTCCTTCAGAGATTACTGCCAGCTTAGGTGGGACGAAGAAGGAAGGAATAGTGGGGGATCTAGCATGCAGGGTTCAGAATTGCAACGAACCATTGGGAGGACACCTTGTCCCACGTATGATGGATCCACTGATTGCACAGCTCGGGATTGGGTGGAAAAGTTGGATACCTCTTTCTAGCTTGACCAAATAATAGAGGGGGGAGCCATCAAAATGGCTACCTCACACTTGGAGGATGAGGGCACACAGGATTGTGGGGAGCTCATAGATACACCTAGTGTGACACAGGACTCACCCTTGTTGGAGACTTCCTTGACTGTGTCGGTTGACATCTTAGTGGAGAAAGTAGAGCCTACCCTAGTAGAGCCATCCATTGAGGTGATGACCGGAGTCGTGTCCAATTTTTTGGGTGACAACCGCACGCAGCAGAAGGGTGAGGTGCCAGGAGATGTATCCACCTTTGATGAGGCACTAAGAGATACAAAGGTAGAGCAGGAGGACATTCCTCCAGCATGTCAGGATGAGGACTCTACTTTGGATGAGTCCATGGGGTCATATGAGTATGCTTTTGGGGAGCATGAGCAGTCATGCATAGTTGATGACAGTAGACTGGTTTCGTATTCTTGTGTGCATGTGGTATCAGAGCACTCTATGAGAGATATTCAGGATGATGAGACACTTGTGATGATTTAGCCGGAGCAACTTATGGTACAGCGAGAGGGCACATTGGAGCGTCGGAGCAGCCCCCTTCAAGCATACATAGGTGGGGCTAGCAGCACGGTTGGTTCACCTTTGGCCATTGGAAAGAGAGAGATGAAGCCACCTAGTCAGATCTCATGCATTGACTTGGATCGTAGGATGAGACGGCCTGAGTTGCACAGGGTGCAACATCTGCATGTCAGAGCTTCTCTAGGTGCAGGAGTTCACGCATTCGATCCCTCTCTTGGGGTTGGATGGCGAGAGATTATGAGTTGGTACCCGGTGGAGTGGGTTATGGAGATGGTGATGCACCGAGGTGTAGCTCAGTAGGAGCTTCCAGGCACTGGGGTTACCGAAAGCTTGGACTGGCATTGGGATCCGGGCGGGACTACCTATCACTTGCCAAGTATGTTGGTTGACTAAGACCTGGAGGGTACAATTGACCTAGCAATTGAGCGTGCACATTCACTATGGGAGTTTCAGCCAGCACTAGTGTCCAACCAGTTTAGGTACAGGCTTCTTGAGTTGTCTTGGTACGAGGATTGTACACAGGATCACGAGATGATCAGCATACTCTGGCAGGAGTTTGGCAGAGGAGGGGGCATTGGTAGGCCACCTGACTGTATGGAGCTGGGGATTCTTTGCATTTGTGTGGGGCATGATGGACACGGAGGAGCAGAGCAGGATTGGCATCGCTACTGGTACCTAGGGAGATTCAGGGAGGATTTGGAAGGGAGATCCATTCATTGTAGAGTATGAAGATGCGGCAATGGAGGTGATGGTACCGATCAAGTATGGGCTGACGCATATGGATACAGCCTTAGGCCATCACACCCTAGGACGTGTAGGAGCATCCATCATTAGGCAGTGGTCTATAGATGTTCATGGAGATGCATGGCAGTGTGTTGTAGTATGTTGGACTGCGTTGTGGAGCAGGAGTGCTTCCCATCGCATTGAGTACATGCGAGGAGTGACAGGTGCGGCGACGCAGGACGGACACATGACAGTACAAGACGATATAACTATTGTCGGGGGTATACATTACTGTACAGGGGCAGGTTGCAGCATATAGTGGCAAGTCGAGGAGTGCGGTGATACTTTGTGGTATGCAGTGACACATGATGCGGAGCAATGGGCTCTTGGAGCATTGCCTCCAAAGAGACATATGGACAGGGGCAGGTGTACCATGGGATGCAACTCACCTAGGATCGATGAGGATCTTGTTGAGCATCTGGAGACGCCACGTTTAGCAGAGACAGGGCTACGAGGGTGTTACCAGTAGATCCGAGGCAGAGAGAGTGTCATCTAGAGGATTACTCTTGAGCATTCAGGTAGACTCTTGGTCACACCCTTTGGGACATACTTACCCATCATCCTCCAGTGTTGCTTATGGTCGCGAAGTGTTTGGTTGGTGCCCCTTGACACTCTCCATTCAGGCAACAGGGCATGGGAGGCTCACCCTAGACAGTTGGATGAGATATCGGGTATCATGAGCCGGGAGGAGACTCTCCAGTTGAGACACTTGGTAGGTGCACGAGTTGATGGGTCCAGGCTTACGGATGGCATGGTTGATTGCCAAGGTAGCATATGTTCCACCCCTGGGCTCACATTTGAGGGATGGTGGATGGTAAACTTCGTCTACAGGAGGGTACCCAGACTTCGAGCAGTATCCAAGTGTATCAGCAGGAGTTGGGATAGCGGATATCACGACGTGGTCTGGCAGGAGCAGGGAAGGTACGCATGCGTGGGACAAACTCCTAATACTTGGGGTCCACCCAAGGGATACATGCAGGAGTCAGAGATGAGGGCCAGATGGGTTCTAGTAGGTAGCAGCACTACATAGCGGCATCCCGCGGGGAGTGGGAGTTGTGAGCTCCCAGTATGGTTGGGGGATCCAAGGGTCTGTTGGGCAAGTGGATCACTCCACTTTGTGATGAGCAGAGATAGATCAGGCGGTGATCCAATCCACCTTGGGTTTGACACGTGGGAGAGCACTGAGACCTCCATTGCATGGTGAGGCAGACTTATCATGTTGTTGTTCAGGGTCATGATCGGCAGTGGAGGGGTCGATATCAGCATCATGGAGATTCCCAGGTAGGATGAGCTTTGCCTTCACAGATTTTTCGCCACAAGGCCCCAGGAGAGAGGGATATAGTCTGCGCGCGATGGGGGGTATCTCATAGTCAGAGTGGCGCAGCGACAGCATGGTGGCACCTCAACGAGATTAGCAAGGAACCCGAGCATTACAGCTCTACACAGCTCGATAACCTCTAGGGGTGAGTTGTATACTACATGGGGAGATCATGTAGATCTTCCATTGGGATTTAGCGATTCACTGATGGAGTGGGGGACTTCATTAGAATGGCAGGTTGGCCAGCGAGATGATAGCAGGAGGGGCTCATGTGAGCGAGACGCTATCTCTGTAGGGATTAGGCGGTATCTTCGAGGGTTTACTCTTGGAGCGCGTCGGATGGACTACTTGGTAGGGAAACTCCATGAGGAATTGGGCATAATGCCTCATTATCATGATTCCCTACTCACTGATGATGTTCAAAGGGCTTTTGCTACTTGTTCCTGGCAAGATGGTGAGTGGAGCAGGGGGAGCTTCATGTTGGACATGATGGCTTGGGATCCGGGTATTGAGGGATCCCTTCATATCTGGGGAATGCAGAGGTCAGGGATGATTCAATGGCGCATTTGGGACCCTGGCACAACTTCGCAGTGAAAGTGGGGAGCGTCAGCTAGAGAGGATGCTTGTTCAGCTAATGCTTGAGGACAAGCAATTTTTGGCGGGGAGGACTATAATATCCCCAAATTAGCAGTCAACTAATTGGGATATTAATTTTGATTAATTTTGGAAAATCCTAATGTTGGGTGGAAATAAAGTGGGTAGGGGACCCGCAATTAATAATTAGGCCAAATAAAGTCTTTTCCTAAAGTCCCTAAGGGAAAATAGGCTCTAGTGGTGGGGTCGAGTTGGCCTTAAGTGGCAGCGTAGAAGAGGCACGAAAAGGACGACGTGAAATTGGCTAGAGGAAGGCAGCACATGATTGGCCAAGAAAAGGTAGCGCAGGGCAAGGTGGTACCCAAGCCATACGTTGGGCCTCAATGGATAAAAGGAAGAAGGGAAATGTTAATTTTGGGCAACTAGGTCCAAACTCCATGTTGTGATGCTCAGATGACAATGCCAATATTTTTATTGGATTCCTCTTTCAGAGAGGTGCAAGATCGATCTAAAGATCACCTTGATCCGATGAGCAGAACATTTATTTTGAATTAATTCCACTTATGTGCAAGGTCAGCGAGAATTGTAATGTAGGCTTGGAGCCCCAACAGATGTGTCACACACCCTCACTGATGGATATATATTGGTCAACGTTGGAGGTCATTTTCACCATCACTCATCACACATTTCTCTCTTGCATCTGATTGGTTCGATCTCACATTTGGAGGTTTCTCTTCTCTCACACGTGGGAAAACAGCAGCTAGGGTTTTCTGTTCTGATCTGGGTTTCAGCGTAGCTTTGACCAGCGTTGACTTTGGTCAATGCTTGGTCAACTTGACCTCAAACTCTCCCAAAATTCCGATTTCTGCAGTTCGCATTTTCTGGCACAAAAACCGAGGTTGGACATTGACCTTTGACTGTGTTGCGTTGACTTTTTATTGCTATTGTTTTGCGTTGACCATTGACTTGACAGCATTGACTTTCATTGATTTTGGGTTGGCTGTTGTAGAGCTGTCTTGAGGGTTGTGTGACACTTCTGGTTGGCTGACCATGAGGAGACTTTGTTGGTTGAAGCATCTTGTTGATCGTCATAACGCACCACAACACATATTTTGTTGATCAAGTTAAGTGTATTTTTGGCTTGTCTTCCGTCGATCTATTGGTATGTTCTATCAACATTTTACTTTCATGTTTATGTGATTGCTATTTGTTATCGGGTTTAAAGTAAAGTTGCATCAAGCATAGAACATCTACAAAAATTTGCATGGTATCAGAGCTTAGGTAAAGAAAAAGTCCAAGTTTGTATTAAGAGCAATCACCGAAGAAGTAGTATTTGTCAAGGACTCATGAGTATCTCAAATTATAATGGCTTCAAAGCGGATGACAGGTTGACTGGCAAGTCTGAATTTCATGCTTGGAAGATGTCTTTGGATCTGATCTTGGAAGACCAAGGTGACATGGACTATGTGCAGGGTAAAATCCAAGAGCCTCCATAATCTGCACCTGCTGCCACCAAGACGAAGTATAAGAAAGGGGAAATCAAAGCAAAGCTAATCATCCGAGATTCCATCCATAAGAGTCTGGTTGCCTACATCTCTGAGCTGGGCATATCTAAGGAGATGTATGACAAGTTGGTCCATATGTTCAGGGCTAACAATGCAAATCAAGTTCTTTCTTTAAGAACCAATTGAAGAATCTCAAGAAAGGCAGCGATGAATCCATTCAATCCTATTTTCTGAAGTTGACTGAAATTAGGAATAATCTTCTTGCCATTGGGGAAACAATAGTTGATTGAGAAATGGTTCTCACCGCACTTGGAGGACTCCCCTCTAAATGGCATGTATTCATTACTACCATTCTCAATAACAATTCGATTCCTGATTTTGACAAAGTATTGTCGAGATGCACTCAAGAGGAAACAAGAATAATGGAATATGAAAATGAAGGTAATGTTGCCTTCACCGCTCATGCTAAGAAGAAGAACAATGGTGGTCCAAGGAACCAAGGAAGAGCAGGGGCTCGAGAAAAGAAAGGAAGATGTTACACATGTAACAAGACTGGCCACTATGGTAGAGAATGCCCTGATAGAAGGGATTCTCCCGGGGATGATGATAACAACAACAACAACAGGAGGAATGGCAATCAAAGGAACAACAAGTTCAAAGGAAAGAGGAAGGCTCCCTCTAGTCGCAATGGAAATGGTCAACCTTTCAAAAGGTCAAGAAATTCTAAGCATGAGGAATCTAATGTTGTTGATGATAAGAAAAATAAATTCATTCTTGTATCTGCCCTTTCTGTTGCATCTCCACCCAACACCATCGATGTCTGGTTGATTGATAGTGGTGCTTCAAGGCACCTCACTGGGTTTAAAGAAGTACACAATAGTGTTCGTAGCTTCTCCCCATAGAAACTATTGCTTTTACGGAATCTATTCGGTTTCTGATAAAATCGATCCCTGCATTCCACTTTGGACTCCAAAACTCCCGAAGAGGTTTTCTCTGGTAAGAAACCGAATGTTTCACATTTTAGAGTTTCTGGATGTCTTGTTATTTTCATGTGCCGAAAGAGAAGAGAAGCAAGCTAGATGCTTCTGGGAAGAAAGGAATGTTTGTGGGCTACTGTGAAACTTCGAAGACTTAAAGAGTTTATGTGCCTGATCAAAGAGAAGCGGAGATATGCCACGATGTTACCTTTGATGAAGATGCTTCCCTCGGGAAGGTGATAAATCTTCCGAGCTCTGAGGAAGATCATGATGTAAGATCTGGAAATCAGGAAGAACCAAAGGATGAGATGATGCCCGATGTTGAAGGACCGATGGACCCCATTGATCCACCTCCTTCAATGAAGAGAAGACCCGCATGGCTCCAGGATACTCTCGAAGATGCCGAGAGACATATGGCCCCAAGAGGGACATTCCGTAAAAGCAAGAAGCCGAATAGATACCAAGGGTATCTAGTAGCCATGAGTACAATCGTACAATTTGAGCCTGGATCATTTGAAAAAGCCATAAAGCATCAAGTCTAAAAGGATGCTATGCACGAAGAGTACGAGTCCATTACGAAGAATGATGTCTGGAATGTGGTTCCAAGACTGGAGGGCAAAGCTGTTGTCACCTCGAAATGGCTCTATAACATCAAGCATGGATCTGATGGTAGTGCTGAAAAGTTCAAGGCAAGATTCATTGCTCGAGGCTTCTCTCAAAACGAAGGCGTAGACTATGATGATATATTTGCACCTGTGGCCCGATATACCACCATCTGATCTATTATTGCCCTTGCTGCTACGCAAGGATGGAATCTTCATCAAATGGATGTGAAGACCGCCTTTTTGCATGGTTCGATAAAGGAAGAGGTGTATGTGGAGCAACCTCTGGGGTTCGAAGTCCAAGATAGAGACACCCATGTATGTAGGTTGAAGAAAGCCCTCTATGGGTTGAAGCAAGCCCCCAGGGCTTTGTACGAGAGGATAGATAGCTACTTGATGAAGTTGGGCTTCACTCGAAGTAATGTTGATCCGAACCTTTACTTCAAGGTTGATAAAGAAAAGCCTCTAATTCTGGTTCTCTATGTGGACGATCTCTTCCTGACAGGTGTTAACCCTCTCATTCATCAGTGTAATAGGGAGCTCACTTCTGAGTTCGAGATGAAGGACCTAGGACTGATGCATTACTTCCTAGGCATGGAGGTCTGGCAAAGACCTGGCGAGATTTTTCTCTCTCGAAGAAAATACATTGTGAAGCTGCTGGAAAGATTTGGAATGGTGGACTGTAAGTTTGTGTCGACACCGATGGAGCTCAACTTTAAGAAGTTGAGTGGAAGTGCTGTTGGGCCCGTGCTAGCAAATCCTACCAAGTATCGTCAACTCGTAGGGGCCCTGATGTTCTTAGTGAACACCTGTCCGGACGTATGTTTTGCCGTGAACACTTTGAGTCAACACATGGTTGATCCTTGTCACATTCACTGGGTTGGTGCCAAGAATTTGTTGAGATATCTTCGGGGCACAATAAACCATGGGCTGAGATACACTGCCAGGAGTTTGAGACTCCATGGATATACTGATGCTGATTGGGTTGGCAGTGTGGTGGATCGCAAGAGCACATCTGGATGCTGCTTCACACTTGGGTCTGCTTCGATATCTTGGATGAGCAGGAAGCAAAAGTCAGTGGCTTTGAGCACCGCTAAGGCCGAATACATTGCAGTGAGTATGGCCTGTTGTGAAGTTGTTTGGTTGCGAAAGCTCTTCAGTGAGTTGTTCGGGCATGTGCTAGATACCACGATTATCCTTTGTGATAACCAGAGTGGGATTCGTTTGTCAGAGAATCTCGTGTTCCACGATCGATCCAAGCATATTGATATCAAGTACCACTTTATCCGGGATATGGTACAGCGAGGCGCCGTAAGGCTCGATCATATAGGAACTGATGAGCAGGTCGCGGATATTCTCACAAAGCCCTTCGAGAAGGTCATGTTCCTAACCTTCCGTGAGAATCTTAGAATCGTGGAATGACCCTATTCTGAGGGTCCTGTTGGACGATGAGCTCTAGGAGCTCCAGGGGACTTCGAGGATAGCTTCTTGGAGCTATAAGCAACCACAGGGCTAGGCTTGTCGAACCTTGTTGGTGCGCTTCTGCCCCACCATTATGATATTGAGTTGGTTAACCTCTCTTTGATCTGTGCCCTGTATGCATCCTACCCATGGAGTCCCGAACTCATGGGAAGTACCTCTCATCTTGGCCAATGAGGTGGGAAAAGCTAGAGACGTGTAGCAAGACCGATGGACTCATCGGAGATTGTCGTACTCTCTATGTCTAGGATGGCACGTGTCCAACCACTTGATCTGGGATCAAGTCTAGTGAGGTTTCGGACCTCCAACTGACTTCGGGTCAATTAAATCAACTTCGAGTTGGTATGTGACTCCTTTGAGTCCTATAGAGATTTCGGACCTCTGAGTTGATTTTGTCAGCCGGGAGTGATGTCTTTGTGACTCACCTTTTTGCTCTAAAATAAATAAGCCAGCAAAGCAAGTTACAGCGGGATGATGCACAATGTTTGGATGGCACAGGTCGATGGAGTTCTCCCTAGTTGAGAGGGAGTGTTAATTTTGGGCAACTAGGTCCAAACTCTATGTTGTGATGCTCAAATGACGATGCCAATATTTTTATTGGATTCCTCTTTCGAAGAGGTGCAAGATCGATCTAAAGATCATCTTGATCCGATGAGCAGAACATTTATTTTGAATTAATTCCACTTATGTGCAAGGTCGGCCAGAATTGCAGTGTAGGCTTGGAGCCCCAACAAATGTGTCACACACCCTCACTGATGGATATATATTGGTCAACGTTGGAGGTCATTATCACCATCACTCATCACACATTTCTTTTTTGCATCTGATTGGTTCGATCTCACATTTGGAGGCTTCTCTTCTCTCAAACGTGGGAAAACAGCAGCTAGGGTTTTCTGTTCTGATCTAGGGTTTCAGTCAGCTTTGACCAACATTGACATTGGTCAACGCTTGGTCAACTTGACCACAAACTCTCCCAAAATTTTGATTTCTGCAATCCGCATTTTTTGGCACAAAAACCAAGGCTGAACATTGACCTTTGACTATGTTGCATTGACTTTTTGTTGTTGTTCTGCGTTGACGATTGACTAGACATCGTTGACTTTGGGTTGACTGTTGTAGAGCTGTCTTGAGGGTTGTGTGACACTTCTGGTTGGCTGACCATGAGGAGACTTTGTTGGCTGAAGCATCCTGTTGACCACCGTAACGCTCCACAACACATATTTTGCTTATCAAGTTAAGTGTATTTTTGGCTTGTCTTTCGTCGATCTATTGGTATGTTCTATCAGCATTTTACTTTCATGTTTAGGTGATTACTATTTGTTATCAAGTTTAAATTAAAGTTGCATCAAGAATAGAACATCTACGAAAATTTACAGGAAGGCTCATTCGGCATTCATTCATTCATCTTATTTCTCTTGGTCATTTTAACTGAAGCACGCTTGAGCCAGAGATCCAAGTCTGCAGTGTTGTTTAGCACACGAGATCTTCAAGAGGAGATCTCAACCTCTACCTCAGGAGACTTCGAGTGCCCGCTCAAGAGAGGAGTTCTGCATTTTGGGGAGGGAATTACACAGCAGCAACAATAGGAAGAGCGTAGCCCTTCAAGACTGCGCAGAGGTAGAGTAGACTGCGCAGTGATTGCGCAATTCAGTTCTATGTGGATGCCATGAGTGTGGAGAGCAACGGAGTTTTAGCAGGAGATTTGGAGGGCAGGTTAGCCACCTCCTACTAGGGATTTTGGTAGCTTTCCGAAGGCATTTTTCAGCAGATTCATCCAGAGGTTCGATTTACCCAACAGCGCAATGAGCCAAGCCCAAGAGGGCCAAATTCCAAAGTCAAGCTTTGGGCGAACCCTTTCTGGGTTTTTCTGGGTTTATTGAGGAGAAGCCAAGGTTAATATGGTAGAATTTACTGGGCAAGTTTGAGGCGACAAACAGAGATCCTAACATAGCCAGCAGCTAGAGGAGCAAGAGGAAATCTGGCCAAAATTCCAGGGTCAACATCTGTCCAATTCCTTCGCGGGTTTTTGTGGGTTTGGCGAGTAGAGTCTGAGGTTAAAAACTTGGAATTTTTCTAAGCAGAGGAAGCAGCCCAACCAGCAGTCTGAAGTTAGCCAGCAGCAGCATTTCTGGGCTAGGCAACGCAGAGACTGAGCCACACAGAGGCACTTTCAGCCAGAGTTTTTGCTTGGGTTTGAGTTGTTCTTCAAGCCTGCCTTGAGCAGGCCCAGGTGCAAACTTTCCAGCACCTCAATTGTACTCTTTCCCAATATATTAATAAAATGGCTCAGCAGTGATTTTGGCTCCAGTTTGTGTGTTTTAATTTTGTTTGCATTTTTGTTGTAGTTGCTTGTCTATTTGCACTTTTATTACTATTAATCCCCATTTGGGATATTACATCAATGGAAGACCTATCAATGCATTGATTCATGATAAGTAATCATCAATATAAACTGTGGCACCAAAAGTTCACTCATCTTCAATACAAAGCATTACCTCATGTGGAAAAGATGGTTTCTGAAATGCTTGGGATTAGAGAGGATTATGATGGAGTTTTCCAAGTGGTGTTCAAGAAGTTGCATTTCTTCTACCAATGACATATGACTGATGGATAGTGATAACTTACAGAGGCAGGACCAAGAGGGAGCTAACAACTTCCTTCAACCCCCATTAAAAAAAGTATTTTCAAGTATTATGTTGTTTCTTTGTGTCACTGCTCTTGTTTAGATTTACCTTTATAGATCATTGGTTATGCTTCATGTATGAGTATTTGAATGATTCTTTCACTAACTTCTTGATGAGGATGTGATCAAGAAAAGCAGATCCTGAAGATCATCAAGGTGTAGAATAGTGCAGGAAGAGTAAAATCTAAGAGGAAGTTGGTGCAAGGATAATGAAGCAGCCACTCTCACATAGAGAAAAGAAAGAAAGACATGCCTCATCACCAAGTATACTTTCATTATGTTTATTTACTTTGCTATTGTTGCTCTTGCTCTTGTTCTGGGATCGACAGGTACATTTGATGAATGTGAGAACCAAATCCTTTGTATCGAAATTGAGGAAGATGTCGAGCCCTCCCATGACTTGAGTCGACATGAATTGGACAAGAGCTCAAGACTTTTGCTAGGAAGCTGGAATCAAGAGAGAGACCACCATACCATATAACCCAGAACAAAATGGGCACTTAAGGATCTTTGATTGCACTTAAGGATCTTTGATTGCCCAGTCTACTTTCCTATGCCAAAGGAAAAGAGTACCAAGCTGGAAGCTACAGGTAAGAAAGGTATGATTGTTGGTTATTGTGAAAATTCTAAAGCTTACAGAATATATGTGTCTGGTAAAAGAACTATAGAGTTTAGCAGACATATAACATTTGATGAAGTTGCAACCCTTTGAAAAGCCATAGACACTCCTCCTGCTAATGTTGAAAGACAGGATGATGCCTTGGATGCACAAGAAGATCCTGAGCCTGAGCTTGATCTTGTTGATGAACCCATGGATCCCATGGACTCCTTGGATCCCTCTCCATGTGCTAGAAAGAGACGATTATCGCTTCGTGACATTACAGGATCTCGATCGACATGTTGCGCCCTGAGGAACCTTCAGAAAAAGCAAGAAACCATGTCGGTTCTAGGGATATGTTGTAGCCATGAGCAACATTATTCAAGTTGAACCATGCACTTTTGAAGAAGTTGTGAAGGATCAAGTGTGGATAGATGCAATGGTTGAAGAATATGAGTCCATTCATAATGATGTATGGCAAGTGGTTCCAAGACCCCAAGGTAAATTTGTTGTGTCTTCTAAATGGCAATATAAAATTAAACATGGTGTTGGTGACAATATTGAAAAATATAAAGCTAGACTTGTGGCCAGAGGGTTCTCTCAAAAAGAGGGAATAGACTATGATGAAATCTTTGCACATGTGGTTCATTATACAATCATCTGATTTATTGTGGCTCTAGCTACTAGCCAAGGATGGTCCCTTCACCAAATGGATGCAAAGACTGCTTTCCTGCATGGCTTCCTCAAGGAAGAAGTATTTGTGGAGCAACCACAAGGCTTTGAAGTACATGACCGGAAAACTCATGTGTGTAGACCGAGTAAAGCCCTATATGGTTTGAAGCAAGCTCCAAGAGCTTGATATGCCTGCATTGATAACTTCTTGATGAAGCTTGGTTTTACTAGAAGTAATGTTGATCCAAATCTTTACTTCAAGACAATCTAACGTATGCCTTTGATTTTAGTATTATATGTTGATGATTTATTTCTGACCGGTAGTGAACCTCTTATCCTCCAGTGTAAGAGGAAGTTAGCTTCTGAATCTGAAATGAAATATCTTCACTTAATGCACTACTTTATGGGTCTTAAAGTATGGGAAAAAACCTCGTGATACTTTCCTTTATCAAGGAAAATATGTTGTCAAGCTGCTTGAAATATTTGGTATGACAGAAAGTAAACCCATGAATACTCCAATGGAGATGAACTTCAAGAAGTTATGTGGTGAAGCTGCAGGTCCTGATTTCGAAAATATTTTTGAGTATCCTCAACTGATTGGGGCATTGATGTTCTTAGTGAACACTAGACCATACATATGTTTTGTGGTCAATACTCTGAGCCAATATATGATTAAACCATCTCATGCACACTAGATTTTTGCAAAGCATGTGCTGAGATAATTGCATGGGACCATCAATCTGCGATTGAAATATACTGTCGAAGATATAAGACTACATGGATACTCAGATGCTGATTGGGCTAGTAACTCTATTGATAGAAAAAAGCACATTTGGGTGTTTCTTCAACTTAGCATCTGCCATGATATCGTAGATGAGCAGGAAGCAAAAGTTTGTAGCCCTTAGCACGACTAAAACTGAGTACATTGCTGCTAGCATGGCTAGTTGTGAGGCAATATAGCTGAGGAAGCTCTTTGCAGAGTTGTTTGAGCATGTTTTGGACACAACATTAATTTAATTCGACAATAAGAGTGGGATTCGACTTGTAGAAAATCCTGTGTTCCATGACAAGTCCAAGCATATTGAGATCAAATATCAATATATCCAGGAACAGTAAGACTCCATCATATAACGATTGATGACCAGATTGTTGACATCCTTACCAAGCCTTTGCCGAAAAGAAAGTTCTTGGTTTTCAGAGAGCAGCTTGGACTGACAGATTTGACCCTTCCTAGAGAGGGTTGTCATGGATGATAAGCCTTGGATGTGCGAGATCCTTGTCATGTGTTGATAAGTCGACCCCCCCAAGTAGTGATGAGCCTTGGATGTGCGAGATCCTTATCATGTGTTGACAAGTGGATCCCCCCAATCAGAGATGAGACTTGGTTGTGCGAGATCCTCGACATGTGTGTTGACAAGTGGATCCCCCCAAGCAGTGATGAGCCTTGGATGTGCGAGATCCTTGTCATGTGTTGACAAGTGGATCGCCCCAAGCAGAGATGAGACTTGGTTGTGCGAGATCCTTGTCATGTATTGACAAGTGGATCCCCCCAAGTAGTGATGAGCCCTCAAAAGCATTCAATGTGCCCTAACCAGTCCCAAGTCAATGGTCAAATCTATCCTTCAAGAGCTTAGTCAACAACCCACAAACTCGGCCTCAAATGCTAGTCAAAGTCAGCCCAAAACAGTCAAAGAAAGTCTAGTCAAACTCGATCAAATGGGAGAGAAACTTTGCGGTCAAAGTCTACAATTTATCCCTGCAGTCAACCCAAGTCAAAGTGCTCCAAATGCCTCGGTTTTTGTGCCAGAAAATGTGTCTTGCCCAAACAGAAATATGCCCAAGAGATCGAACTCAAAATCAACTCCAAACAAGTGGTCAACGTTGGTCAAAGTGCAGATGAACTTAAAATTTTTGGCCTCCTGAAATTGTCCTCCTTCCTACTAGCCCATGTGAAGAGAAACCCTACAATTTCAAATTGTGCGAACCAAATAGAGAAGAGAAGAGATGCTTATGTGATGTCTCCAAAAGAGGCTCCTTGACTTGTATTTATAGGCATTGGAGGAGGGCTAGTTTAGCTTCTAGGCTGACTTGAACAAATGTGACACTGTGGGCTTGACTTCAAAAATACACTTTTCCTTATCCAAATCCAATGCTTCAAAGGTCAATTTTGGTCCTCTTGGAAAGAGGAATCTAGTCCAATGATTGGAATTTGTCATTGAGCTACCAAATTAACACATGGTTAGGGCTTCAACTTCCATGGGAAAAGTGTGGAGTCGCCAGAAGTGGATCTACATTGTCGTTGTAAGAAACACATCTTCAAATATTGAACTTGGGAGGGAGACATACTTCCTCCCCAACAACAATGCCAAAAATGTTGCAACACAATCTAGCAAAGCCTTAGGAGAGAAGCTATAGGACAACTACAAGACCATGTAACAACAATGGGACAAAGACCCATTGTCACCTGAGTCAATGTCCCCTACTCTTTACAGACTTTCACTAATGGGAGGAGTCCCGGTAGGATAGGAATCACTTGAAAAAGGAAGGATGAATAATCTATGTGAAGTGATTCCACCAAGCCCATTGAAGCAGAGGCTCAATTAAGGCTTGATAAAGTAAAGGCTCTCCAAGAAAGACCTAGGATGGAGGTCAACATCTAGGGCTTGAAATTTGCAATGCAGATAGGTATGCCTAGAGTCAAGACTCCAAGGGTTAAATAGGACCATAAAGGAGGCTTATGAAATGAATTTGACACTTAGAATAGTCCTTTCGCTCCTTTGGAGAGACCTAGAAAAGCCTACGCTAGACCTAGGGTTTTTAATATGTTCGTGGGAGGAGTTCCTTCAAGGTGCTCACTAGGTCAAGGTAGGAGAGGGGAAAGGGTCTAGTAAGATTTATTCATCCAAATATTAAGGTTTATATGACCTTGAATAAGACCACCTTTATCCAAGGAAAACTAACTAGGTTTCCCTTCTAGGGCACACCTAGGGCATAAGATTTTTGGAGAATAAACCGTGAGAATTTCACCAAATTTTGAGATTTCCTAGAGGAGACACCAAGGAAGAGTTTTTTCCAAGTGGAATCTCAAAATTTGTCCTCTAGTGGATTTCGCTGGATGCCCTAGGTATTCATCTAAGAAAAGGGGCTGAAATTTTTGGAGAGAAGAAAAGCAATGGAAGGAAGGGTTGATCACCAATTTTGCTTGGACCAGCACTTTATTCTTGGGCTATGGAGTCTATGATGATTCAAGATTTGCCAAAATCATCTTCAAGGAGGCCAAAGAATGATGCTTTAACAACCACTCTTTAACAATTACCTACTCAATATCGATGGCTTTTCATGGAAGAACATAATCCTGTCCACTAGGAACAGTCATCTATTGTCATGCAATGAGTAACATGTGCAATTTATAACCAAATAATCTTCTACAATGATATTCTATAAATTAGGGCACAAGAGGATTCACTAGTTGCAATAATTCCACACATTAGACATAATCCAAGAGCAATTTTCAACAAAATGTACTTACAAGATGACAAGAGATATATCTAACACATTGTCCAAGAGAGATCAAAAATTTAGCTTCCAAAGATATCGAAATGCATCAAAGAATTTGCAAGTAGCATCCTAGAAAAAAGTGTGAAATTCTTGTACAAGAGAAAAGATCCAAGTGATGATGATGCTCTCTCACAATGAGAGCTAGTTCTATTTATATGAGTCTCTACTAATTCGATTTATCCTAATTGGCCCTAACAATTATAAAATAATGTGCAAATAACACATCTTGGTGACAGGCCCACCAAGTAGCTCCAAAATTATGAATAAGTCATCCAATAGTAGGCCGAAATGATGACGTCATGATGAAATGAGGTCATTCGAAGGCCACTTTGAGTCCTCAAAATGTCAAAATGAGAGAGAGGGCTCCATAAATGATGCACAAGGGGATGGCCCCTTGAAGTCCATGTAAGTCATCATGAGGTGCTCCAAAGAGGCTCTGGGGCACAAACACTGGTCTCATGGCTCTCCTGGTGAAAGATAAGCCTGTATATTTCTCCAAATGAGGGCATTGACAATACTGCTTGTCGTCCTGTGTCTCAAGGGTGAGACAAACCTCCTCTGGGCCTTGGATCAACTGCCGAACCATGTGCACATTGCTAAGTCGGTTGGGGGCAATGTTGGTCTAAGTGCATCATCTCGCGAATGATGTGGAGCAATGAACAAGTTGTTGAAGGTGTTGAGGGTTCCCATGAGATGAGATAATGCTCTATCACATGACGGAGTCCCATGGCTCTCAAAGCATCCCCTACAAGTGTCAATATGATCCCCTGGTGGGCTTGGGCCTTGGTTAGGTTGCCCAACCCATGATGAAACCACCTACCAATTACATATAAAATCCAATGTGTCTCCTCACTTTCAGGAACAATAATTCATTAGTGCATCTAAGTGAACCAAGCTTGTTAGTAAAGGGCACAAATGAAACTTCATAATGGGCTTCCCTTCCAAATTCGAGGTTTTGAGCATGAAATAGTGTTACCTCCCTAGGTAGGAGTGGTTAATAAACAGCCCTATTAGGTGTTCCCAGCCCCTAAAGGGAAATATATGTCCAAGGTACATCCTTCAAGTGATAGGAGTCATGTGGATAATGATGAGGTGGATTGGGGCACAAGGGTCTCAAGGCCAAATACCATAGGTTCAAGGGTGGTAATGATGAGGGATGTCCACATATTTGAGTGTATAGATGTAGGAGGGAGAAATCTCGGTACATGAGTTACCTCGGCCTTTCATTTTCCACCCTTCTTCATTTTCCTTTTGCCTTTTCTTGATTTTTCTTTATTATACTACTCAGGGCTCCAGGGGATGAGAAGATGTTGTGTATGATATAAGCAGTGATTACCCCCTTAAGTTGGGCCAGTTCATTGCCCACTAGGGGTTGGGACATACACGGGTTTCTTAATGATGCAGGGGGCAATCATGGGGCCCTAGAAACCAAGGTGATGGCCATAATGTATGGGTAGAGCTCACGTTTGGCTTTTGCCCACATGCTAATTTAGCGTCCCGACCGTCTTTTGCATTTTGTGATATTATTTTATTTTGTATGTAGCCATGATATGCTTTTATCTTTCTTTTTAAGCTACATCAACCTCTAGGGCAACATTCCAGGCCCGACCCAAACATGTGGACAAGGGAAGGGGGATTACCAGAGCCTTGTGGACCTAGTGGTCATGTGGACCTAGAGAGGGAAGATGATGAAAAAGGGCATATAATGTATGTAGGGAAAATTATGAAATGGGAAAACAGGACCACGCTCCAAAAATTGGGGTTTCCCAAGTAGTGCCCATCCTGAAGCTATAAGCCAATAGGGGATATCCCACGGGAATAAGGGTTGAGGATTAACCCCCCATTTAAGGTGAGGGAACAAGACTACAGTCAAAACCCTTCATCCTTCCATGTCACCCAATAATCCATATCAAGTGTGCCCAAGGAAAAATAAGCATAAGTACCTGATTGCACAATGAAAGACGATATACTGGATGACCCACCTTCAAACATACACTCTCGACAGATGGGCGAGGGGACATATGACTGGCCCCGGGAGCGAAGATCAACTGGCACAATATCGGCTACACTGATGGTTGTCAGGGCTGCCAGCGAAAGACAAATCTAAGAGAAAATTTTCTCCTATGGGGTTACCCACTAGTGGTGGGTAACAAGACTTATATCACAAGTATAACAGACTTTGCACACATTTAAGCATGCATGCTAATATGGTAGTTTGATATGAAGGAGAGAGCAATTTTAAAATATTGCTCTATATTTTTTTTAAATATTATTAGTTTTCAAATTATTCATAGTTGCATTACAATTTACAAAAACATATACACTTGGAAGATTTTCTGCAAACTACAAGAATTAAGATGTAAAAGTTAGGAAAAAGTGTGGTGTTCTTTACTTGTACATATAATGGTTCTTTCTAACTTTTAGAATTCCATTTCATTGCGTTTAAGGGTTTGCAAATAGACATGACCCTCGTTTAGGTCACTGCTTTCATCTATGCATGAAGATTGCTAAACTCCATAGGTTATAAATGCTATTCAATTTGGTTCTTTGCATTGTCAATTATTTTTTATTTCTTAAAATTCCTATATATGGACAAATGCCTAGGGTTACTTCAACTTGTGAGCTTCAAAGTATTATAGATGGATATTATTGACTCATTTTCTCATTGATTCTTGTGATTATTCAAGCCCGTGTTGATAACATCACCAATTTTAGGCAAGGTGCCGAAAAATCGTGATTTTTTCAGCCAGTCAATTTTTCAGCGTAAAAAAATCATATTTTTCGTGAAAAAAAATCGTGATGTTTACTAAAAATCACGATTTTTCAGCAAAAAATCATGCTACAACCTAAAAAATCATCTACTCAACAAAACTCGTGAGGCTTTAAGCGATTTTGGGTTTTATTTTTTCATTTGCGTTTCTTGGTTGTTGGAGAAGGAAAGAGGAGGGCTTGCAATCATCATCACTCATTGTGGAGATAGCTAAACAACCATTTTCATCACCATTAAGGATTTTTTAGTGGAGCAAGGGTTCAATTTCATTTACCAATCATTGTTGAATCTTCCATCCATAGATATGTATTTAAATCTCACCATGTTAATGATAATCTTTTCATAGATTTATGCATGCTTGCTTGCCTCTTTGTGGGCCTCTTTACTTGCCTACATTTTTCTTGGAGTTCTCATGTCTCTGTTAACTTTCATTGAAACTCTGCGACTACTTGAATGAATAACTGAAAACAAGGCAACTGTAAACAAAAACCAGATTTACTTTCACCAAGATACAAAGTTTCTTAACAATTTATAAGCAATGGAAAATAATCAAGAGATAAAACACATTCACACAAATTGACACGCTTGTTTACCCAGGAAACCCAAATGGGAAAACATGCTTTCTCTATTGTGGTATTTTATTAATTAATCTTGAGCAATTGGATCTATTACATTCGTGTTGCTTCCTACAGCTAGCAATTTTTCTCTGAGAACACACTTGTTCTCCTCGCTAAACTATCTTGACTTGCCCTACAAATCCCTTAATCCTGCTCCTATTTCCTTGTGCACTAGTAGCCCCTATTTCCTTGTGCAAATCCTCCTATTTCCTAGCGGAAATACCTATTTCCTTCCACACTTGTGGCTTCCTATTCTTTAGCACACAAGCTCTCAATTTGCACACACACAATCAAAGATTGATCTCACAAACTCGTGATGATTCGGTGCCTTCGTCCTCCACTTTATAGACCTAATTCGAGAATGCAAGTAAGCCTAGCTCAATTTAGAAGCTCAAGTTATGATTGCGAGTTAACTGAGAGTTTAACTGGTTCTCTCTCCAATCAACACTTGGTGTCTTAACTCGTTCTCTCTTCAATCTAGAATAAAGACTAACTCGTTCTAACTGAACTTGTAACTGCCACTTCATTCTGTAGTCAAAATGAAGAAGCCTCTATTGAACTGAAGCTCCAACACTACGCATGAAACTTAAGTCTATCTCATCAACTCACACTCATGCTAAGAGAAAGACAAATTAAGGTCTTCATTGGATAAGGCACAAGCCAGAAGACCTTCACTCGCTACATTTTCAGCAATGACTTGGTGTATGTCCATTACAATCTCCAATTGTGCATGAGGCAAATGGAGAAAACATAGGATGTTGATGCCATTTCTTTAGACAACATTGATGTATTGTCTAAGAGGAGGGCAGCGTTTGAGGTTCCTATCATGGAGGAGGCACTTGCATGGTTAGAGGAGAAACAAGATCGAGAGGAGCAAGAAGAGGAGGAGGAGTGGGAGGAGGATGTGCTAACATCAGCACCACTTTCTACACATATTAACAAACATAGTTCTACACCCATCAATCACCATCAGACAATTAGTGCAAGGCCAAGGCCTTCTACTATTAGGGGCAGGCTTGGCAAACAATCCATGACCTTTTCCCGTAAAACGGGGAAAGCACATTAATATCACATAGCTAGGTGCTAGTTTTGTTTCTTTTGTCATTGTATATCTACCTCGTGATGATGAGATACATTTATATATGTGATGTCATTTTGTATTGGTTCTGCACTTTTGAGTCTTTGATTGAACACATATCAGGGTCCGGGATTTGATATCAACTTTAAAGCATCATTTTTTATTTGGCATCCTCTCTCTCTCTCTCTCTCTCTCTCTCTCTCTCTCTATATATATATATATATGTCAATTCTTTCTCCATATTTATGTGCCAATATGTTTATTTGATGTTATTATCACTTTATATGTTTAAAATTTAAAAAAAAATGAATATATTTTGTATTTTTTAATGTTTGCAATAGTTAGTTTGCCGATTTTTACCAATTTTTTCACCAAAGTATTCAAGAAGATGTTTTGGATATCCTCATCAATTTTTCGCCAATGCTAATGTTATCAACACTAATTCAACCTTTAGTTCTATTTAGCTTTTAACATATATATAGATATATATATATATATATATATATATATATATATATATATATATATATATATATACTTTCTCCATATTTATGTGCCAATATGTTTATTTGATGTTGTTGTCACTATATATGTTTAAAAAATAAATAAATAAAAAACATATTTTGTATTTTTTAATGTTTGTCGTAGTTTCCTGATTTTTACCCATTTTTTCACCGATGTTTCCAAGAAAATGTTTTCCAGATCCTTTTCGATTTTCTGCAAATGATAATGTTATTAACATTGATTCAACCTTCAGTTCTAGTTAGCTTTTAACATTCATATCTTAACATAAAACGAGTTGATTAAAATGAACTCAGGCCTTGATTGAAATGGACCTTGGTTACTGTTACCCACCACCTGTGGGTAGTGTATATAGGAGAAAAAAAATCCTCCTAGATGGTCCTCAGCCGATAGTTAGCAGTCCCTTGCAGCCACCAGATAGCTCGATGTGCCATTATCTCTGCCACCTGAGCCATCCATGTGGTCCCTTGCCCATTTGTTATGATTGTATGTTTGAAGGTGGGCCTCCCGACCCCAAAGGTATGGTTTTTAATTAGTATAGTTGAATAATTTTTCTTACTTGTCATGGGCACTTTTGGGCATGGATTGGTGGGGGGATTCGACGAAAAGAGTGGGCTAGGTTTGTACTCTTGTCTCCAGTTCCCGATTTCGCGGTTAGCCTTGTATCCTAGTCCCGCGGGATCTCCTCTATTAGCCACTACCTTTAGGGTTGGCACTACTTGGGAAATCCCAACTTTGGTTGCGTGATCCCACTTCCCGACACCACATACATCACCCCCTTCCACTCATTTTAGCCCTATTCATCACTTTTCCCATCCGAGTGCACATGTGTTCTCTGAGTCCACATAGGGTTGGCCTCCCCCTCCCCTCGTCCACACCTTGGGTCAGGCCCGAAACGATGCCCGGAGGTTGATGCAACTAAAAAGAAAAGAAAAGGCATATTTGGACACTCTCAACAGGAAATGTACCACAAAATGCAAAAGATGGTCGGGACATACAATTTAGCACGTGGGCAAGAGCCAAACATGAGCTCTACCCCTTATCTATGGCCATCACCCTGGTTCCTATGGGCCCTAAATGAACCCCCTCCATCATTAAGCAACTCATGACTATCCCAACCCCTCGTGGGCGATAAACTACCCCACCTTAAGGGGGTATCCACTGTTATATATTACACATCATGCTCTCATCCCCTAGAGCCTCAAGCAATTATGAAGAGAAACTAGTCTAAGGCAAAAGGCATATAAAGAAGGGTGGAAAAACAAAGGTCGAGGTAACTCATGTACCACGATTTGCTCCCTCCTACACACATATACCCAGGTGTGGGCTTCCCTTATTATAGTTGCCCTTGTACCATGACATGTGGTCTTGATGTTTCCCTTGATCCCCACTCTGTTCCATTACTATATCATTTGCCACCTACCACTTGGAGGATTTACCATGGACATGTCACCCCCTTTAGATGTTGAAACCACCTGATAGGGTCCCTGATTAACCCCCTTATTGAGCTTGGAGACACTTGTAAATGCCAAAGCCCACTATGGAAGGGCATGCCACCATGAAGTGCCCCATTGATTCCATGACTTGTAAGCTATTTTACTTGATTATTCTAATGATTTGTTGTATTGGAGTGCAAGGGGACACATTGGATCTTATGCAGGATTGCAGGTGGGTCTCCATTTTGGGTTTGGTCACCCTATACGGAGTCCTAGCCCTCCTCCAGAGGGCCACATTGGGACTTATAGCATGAGTGTTGAGAGCCATGGGACTCCACCATAGCAGAGAGTGCTTCATAGACCCCCAACACCACTCATTGATTGCTCGTGTTCCACCTTTTGGATGAGGATGATGCACCTGGTTCACCATGCCCAATCGGCTCCACACTTACACCATACACTTGGCAGACGTTCCTGGGTCCAGATGAGGATGTATCAGGGCTTATGTCGTCATTGTAGCCCTTATAGATGGTTTACAGGCATTTTCGATCCACTTGGAGACCCATGAGGACGTCCTTGTACCCCTCACATCCACTTGGGGGCATTACAGGGATTTGCTTGGAGAACAAGGGGGCAACTCCTTGTCTACTATGTTTGAGGTCCATTCTCACATTATGGCACATTCTGGACTTCATTACGCCCCCTCAAAGGCCCAACGACTCACTTTATTGATCATTCGACCGTCTTGAGAGGCTTATTATTATGTTAATGAACCATCTTAGTGGACTTGTCACCAAGGGATGTTATTATTACACATTATTTTATTATTTGGGGATCAATTAGGACAAATTAGGCAAATCGAACTCATTAGTGATTGTATAAATAGAAGTGAAGTGATTCATTTTGATCATCATCACTTGGATTGGGATCTAGTAGCTCTGGATAATTTCGCGTTCCCTTTTGGAGGATGAGTCTGGATGTAATGGATGAATTTTAATGTTTGGATATCTTTCTCTTGTCTTGGAGCTTCATTATTGGCATAATATGATGATTGGATATACTCATTTGCACATGTAAGTAATATTTTCATGCTTATTCTTGTTATTTACTTTGTCACATGAATGTTGCTGGGATTTTCGCTATACAAGTCTGAAATTTATTTCTTTCTTATGCGAAATTGTGGAAATTTTGATCTTTTATAGTGTTGCATCATTGCATGGGCCATGTGTGAATGGGTGAATGTTCCTAGAGATTATTTTGTCAAAATACATCTTGATAAGTCTACAATTACTGCATATCGAAGTATAAAGATCTCAAGTAACTGCTCTCATGCCCTAATGCCATGCGAAGTTGCTTGAGGACTTCCTTGATTTGGTAAACCTCTTCCAAACTATAAATTCTCCTAACTCCATCTCTCCCAAAGGATAAGGAATTGATCCTTCCATAGGTGATCACTTTAAAAGCATATTATTCTCACCTCCCCTTCTCTCACTAGGCTTAGCCTCCATAGGTCATCTAAGGCATCACTTATCTCACGTTCTAGCTATCAAAAGACTTTGATCTCTTGTCCATTACTGCGCTAGGGTTTCCTCTAGAGGCCCTCCAAATTTCACGAACTTTCGACAGTGGGATCTCGAGATATTGCAAGCCCTAGCTCAAGGATCGTTTCTTGCCCTAGGTTTCCCTTTGGCTAGTGTCCTCACTTGGATCATTGCATTCATTTCTCAAAAGAAAACTCATCCTTTGATCCTCTTCTCTTCCACAATCAGTTCAAGCCCCTCCTTGGTCAATCAACTCCACATCCTTGACCTAATTCTTGGTCCACCCACAAAGATCACATAAAAACCAATTCTCCATAAGGATATTTTGGCCTAGGAATCATCTTTACAAGATACATTCCCAAACCCTAGCCTCAAGAATCCTCTTGGTCTTTAGAGAGCCTAACACCTTGCTTTCCGAGCAAGAAAGCCATATAATCGAGTCTCTCTTGTGAATAGGCCTTGGGAAACACCCTTCATTCTTTCATTGACATATTCGTCACTGTGATTCCTCTTATACCAGGTCTCCTCCAATCGATGAAAGTTCGTAAAGAGCAGGGAGCCTTAGCTAAGGTGACAGCGGGTTATCGCTCCATTGTTGCCCTTAACCTAGTAGTTGCTCTATAGGATCCCCTGCTAGTTTGAGCGGTAACAGTTACCAAAGGCTACATGGTGGAAGAAGGCTAATTTTGCCACTAGATAGAGATTGTAAAATCTCGATTTTGAGAATGCAGAAATTGCTAAGGAGTCTTGGCCAATTTTGATGTTATTGGTAATTAGGGAGCAAAAAATATTTTATTAGAAAAAGGGAGGCAAATATTATTTGGCGGCAGTTATTATTTTACTAGAAAAAGGTGGCAAAAGCCACTTAGTGGAAAGTGGCCCCCACCAATATAATAATATTAAAAGGGAATCTACAAGCTTAGAAGAAAGCTCAATGGAAAATTATAATAGAAGGGAGAGCACTCATTTTGGGGGACTTTTTGCTCATTTGATAACCAAACTTGTGTTTGCTCAAGCTGTTTAGTTGGGTCAACAAAGTGTTGATCAGCACAGGAGATTCCCGAAGGGAAATCTCAACTCTTTCTTCGGTGGACTTCGAGTGCCACCATAGGGGACCAATTGTCACATTCTAAAGGTTGCATTGGGAGGATTCTACAAGGATTTCGTGCCATTCAAGAGTAGGTTGGGCGTAGGAGAGAAATTTGCATTTCCTTGAGGAGCTGATTGTTGTAAAGTGTAACTAGGATCGGTCTTCATATTGACTATGTAATTATGTATTTATGTAAAGAAGAAGACAAAGATAATAAAATATATTTTTGGTGTGCTTGCCTCATGGGTTTCATGAGCAAGGTTTTATTATAGGTCAATAGACTTCTTCTTGATGTCTATTAGGATTTGTCTTCTGGTTATAAATGTAATTAAGTGTCATGTATATGAAGAGTCTAGTCAAAAGAATATGCTTCAAGACCTTGAAGAAAATGGCTCAAGAATGATGCTCAAAGCAGCCCTCCAAACAGCCTCCTTAACGTTGGAAGACAAGCCCTTCAAGTCGGCCTATGAGTTTTGATGATGTCGGCCTACCCTCAGTCAGTCAGGTCGGCCTAAATCCTGAAAGAAGCACTCTATATAAAGGATTGTCTGCCGCTCATTTGAAGGGACAAAATTCAGAATAGTCTGAAGAAATATGCAAGTATAGGTCTGTGGTTTGGTGCGAAGAAGGAACCTGTTCATCGTTTTGGTGTAAGTATCTCGGTTACAATTCTATGAAAGAGTGCGAAGTAAAGGACAGTAACTAGCTGGCCGAAGAGCATTCTAAGTGTGAAACAAGTCTCCTATACAATGCGAAAGAGGATGTCTATAAAATGCTGAAGAAGGTAACTAGGAAATGAGGAAGGGAAGAGTGCAAGGTATGCAATAGAGACTCGGCCATCATAGAAGATATACGCAGTGTGAAGAAGAGGCATCTCAGCAAGCAAAGAACTCGGTCCTGGGCATCAAAGGTACTGAAAGGAAGGCTTAGGAGAAGTCTCTAAAAAGCCGAGGCCATATCAAGGAAGGGCATAAGAAGGAGCTCACTATTTAGGGCTAGGAACCGAGTTTTCCTAGTGCTGGTGCAAAGCTCCCTAAGGCTGGTGATGAACGATGCAGATCGGTGCAGGAAGGTGTAGGAAAGAAGGAGTTATTAAAGGAGCATTGACAAGGTCTTGGAGGCATATAAAGGTCAAGGGTTTGTCTCATGGTCATGGTACTTTTCATCTAAAAATCTATAAGAAGAATTTCTTGTGAGTTTTCCTCTCCAAGAGGGAGAGGTTTTGGCCATGGCTTGAAGACCCTAAATTTGTGTCTCTTGTGTTTTTGATAATTGACTTGATGAAAGATATAATAAGCTAAGAAGAAAAGACATAAGTGAAATAAGTAAACTCACAAGTAATTATCAAGTAGAGAATTTGAATTAATCATCGCCCTACCACATTCTCAACATGGTATCAGAGCTAAGGTGCTAAAGACAAGGGCTACTTAGCAAAGAGGCACTCAAGGAAGCAAGAATCAAAGTCAAGGTCAAAGTTTGCGTTGAAAAGTCAAATCAGTTTGCAAGAAAGATTCTCAAGCCATTTCAAGAAGACCTTCAATCTCATTCAAAGGATCCACTCTTCAAAAAAAAAATTCTTTGCCATCAAAGATTTATATTCAAGACATTGTTTGAAGAGACATCATCTTTTTGGAGACATCCTTTGTCATCAAAGGATCCAAGATCACCTACATTGGAGAATTCAATCTAAGAAGAATTTCTTGACTTCATCTTCATCATCTTCAAGGAAGCTGCTGGAAGGAGAAAGTCACCTTACTCAAGTAAGTATCTATGACCTTATCTAAATCTGTCAAAATGACTTATTGTATAGAGAGTGTTGAGATTTTGTGTATTTGGGGTAGCATCAGTTGTGCTCTAGCTCCCAAACTTTGTGGAAGGACTAGAATACACTTGATCTACAAGACCCAGAAATGGATTTCGGAAATTTCATCTGGTTTAGGAGATATTAAATTAATTAACTATTTTAATGTATTTCCTAAGTTAAAACTTAGGAAAATAAAATAATTAAAGTGAATTTAATTAAACATGTGATGAAATTGTCTTAAGTCACACGGATCAAGCTTTTTTTTAATCTTAGCCATTGATTCAAGATTTGATCATGGTCGTTGATTTGCCAACGAGAAAAGTATAAAGGAAAGGCTTGGGGTCATTTGTACAAATACACAGAGGCAGAGCACTAAAGCTAAGCTGAGATTCTAGGGCGAGGTTGCTAAGAATACTCATAAGTGCTTCAGCTGCAGAGAGGGGAATTTAGACCAAGAGGATGATCTGATCCCAGGGTCTAGAAAACACAAAGAGGCAGAGAAGAGATCAGCTCAAGGACAGCACAGAGGAAGGCAGCAGCAGCAGCTGTAACAAGGACAGCGCCATTTTCAGGAAACCCTTCAGGGGTTGCGCAGAGACCCTTAGGGGCAGCACAGTGACTACATCACCCATTCTAGGGTCATGCAGTCCCTTCCAGAGGCAGCGATGAGGGTTTGGAGGCCATCCAAGGCTGAAGCAGAGCCTTTCAGGGGCTTCAGAGGCTGATGTAGAGCCTTTCAGGGGCAGCGCTGGGATTTCTAGGCCTAGATCTGACTGAGTTCTGTAAATCCCATTTGAGGGTGTGGATCACTCAATATTTTTGGTCCTAGATCAGCCAGGAGCTATGGATCTAGAGTTTTCTCTGTAGGGTTTTCCAGATCTGGAACCCAGAGTTGTGTATTCAGAAATATTCTTAAAAATAGAACCCTCCAGCAGCCAAAGACCGGTTTTCCCACATTGGGTTTTTCCGGGGACAGTTTGTCTAGAAATAACTGTGTCACTTTGTCAATGTGTGCATGTGTTTATTCTAGATCTGAATTGGTAGAGATCTGTTATGTGTTTTGCTTCGATGTTAACTTGAATTTATTCAGTTGATAACTTATATAAGTAGGAGGAGCTTAACAAGATTAACAGTAATAATTTTTGCAAAGTGTTTAGATTCAGAAATTTCTACATGTTATCAGAGCAATTGCAGATCTAGGAGGGTCACCAGCTGAAGAATATGAAGGATCTAGCTGCAGAAAGCAGCTGGAAAGGCAGCAGAGAAGCAAATCTGAAGGGACAGCGCAATTTTAAGGAGCAGATTCACGCAGAGGGAAGGGTGACGTTGTCCAACGTTGTGTCCTAGCAAGCCCACGCAATTACTGCGCAGAGGCAGCTCAGAAACAGCGTTGGTTGGGTCTGAAGCCAGCCAGTGTGATTCAGATCTAAATCTGTCAGATCCAGAAAAGTCTGCAGAAAAGCTGCAGAAATTCAGAAGAGCTGGTGGGGTTAAATTTCTGAAGGTTTCAGATTTCTAGCCTTAGCACAAGTGACAAAGATTGGGAGGAGATCAGCTTCTCAAAGAGTTTCTTGCCAAAGGAAACTTGAAGTTTGATCAGAGGATCAAAGAAGAAGCTGAATAATAGTTGATTTGGTAGATTTCCAAGGAGGGAAATCAAGTGTCAGAGGGAGCAGAGGTTGCCCAGTTCGTAAAGGACCCTAGATCCAGATCTCTAGCATAGAGAGGAGGAGCTCCGACACATTCTGAGCAAATGGCTTCTCATGGACTGCGTGATCAGGATAGGCTAGAGGGTCTCTCAAACTTTTCGGTGTGGAAAGCAAGGATCCTGATTGTCCTTGAGGCATACGGTCTAAGAGACCATGCAGAGCAGACTCTGGCCACACCGACAGATGTGGATCTCCTATGGAAGCATAGAGAAGTTGTTCGGCATGCCAAGCGGCTGATAATGGACAGTATCAAGGACCATATTGTACCACACATAGCTGAGAAGAGGACAGCTAATGAGATGTGGAAGGCCTTGACTTCCCTATATGAGGTAAAATCAGTCCAAAGAAAGATGTTGTTGGAGGCCCAAATGAGGTCATTCATGATGACCAAGGGAGAAGACATCGAGCATTTCCTCTTCAAATTGCAATCAATTAGGGATCAGCTGACTGCAACGGGTGCAACAGTAGATGATGCAGTGATAGTCAGGACTGCCCTCAATGCAGTCACGAATGAGTGGGAAACCTTTGTCCAAAGTATCTTGGGCAGAGCGGACCTCCCAAATTGGGACAACTTGTGGTCAATCCTGCAGCAAGAAGAACTACGAAGATTCACTACGAAGCAGCACAGCCTTGGGTTGAGCAAAGTAAAGAAGGAAGAGGAGGAAGATGAAGCCTTGGCATCGAAGAAGCAGCCGAAGAAGAAGAAGGATCTTTCAAAAATCAAGTGCTTCTAGTGTGGCAAAATGGGACATTTTTCCAGCCATTGTCCAGAAAAGAAGAAGGACAAGGAAGCATCTTCTTCCAAAGCAGCTGTGGCAGATGATGGGTTAGGAGATGATGTAGCCATGAGTGCTCATGAACCATGGAGGTGGGGTGACATGGACATATAGAGGAGCTACATGGAAGAGAGGCGGGATCCTTGAGCAGCTCATCTCTTGGATCACATGCGGGCTACGGCAACCTTAAGACAATAGCGGGACAAGTGGAGCAATGGGGGCATAGATCACAAATGAAGCAGAAGCAGAGGCAGATCTGAAGACTGGAAGAGGCAGCGTAGAGCAAAGTAGCAGCAGTGTAGAAGCAGTAGCAGCGCAAAGGATGATGTGACTTCAGCAGCGCAGTGCAGTGTTGCTTACGTAGTGAAGAGTTGCAGCAGCGCAGAAGGCTTCAGAGGGATAGCGCAGTGCAGCAGCAGCGTGATAGATTTCAGCACAAGGAGCTGATGTGACTTCAGTAGTGCAGAGGGAGTCTGATTACGCAGGAAAAGTTGTAGCTGTGCATCATTCTTTAGATGCCAGCACAGATCTGTAGCCTATGGAGCTTCAATGATGAGGATGCAGCCCATTTGACTTGTTTGTCAAAGATTGGGCAGGAGATTCAGTTGTTTCTCTCAACAACTGAAGTTGCAGTGCAGCAGATCAGCAGTGGCAGTGCTATGAGCAGCATAGATGCAACATATTGAGAGGGAGCTGCAGTACAATGGTTGCAGTGGCAGTGGCAGAGTCATGGGCAGCAATACAGAATGGCAGCAGCAGTGCAGAGTTGAGTGGCAACAGGCCAAACTTCAGCAGCACAGAACCAATGCCCAAAATCATGTAATGCATAAGTGTGATGTATTGCTAGAGCACACCCTTGATGCTAAGAGGGAGTGTTGAGATTTTGTGTATTTGGGGTAGCATCAGTTGTGCTCTAGCTCCCAAACTTTGTCGAGGGACTAGAGTACACTTGATCTACAAGACCCAAAAATGGATTTTGGAAATTTGTAATATTCCCAATAATGGATTCTTCAGCAGATCATGCCTGAAAAACGCATTCTTCAGGTATGAGGGCTTCAGCTATCATATCATATCTCTGAAAATGTTCAGCAACCAAAATAAATATCAGCAGCAACCTTTACTCAGCTTTTAAGGGCAAAAAGGTGGGGAAAAGTGAGGATTTCGGCCCTAAAATGAGTGAATAAGGAAATCTGCGTAAAATGACGGGTCAAGGTTCTGGAATATGTTAGAATAGGTCAAGAGGGACTTCCATGTCGAATTTCAGCTCAAACAAAGACGTTTTGCTATGTTAAACAGTTCCTCCTTCCCGACTAGTCAAGAAAAACCCTGATTTCCCAAGACTTTGAGTATGCAGAAATTTTCTAAAGCAAGGGCAACGTATTTTCTGAAGGAATATGATGTATAACACTATGAATAATCAGAGAATGAGTTTGGGTACAAGGCATAGGCTTTCAGCAAGGTTAAACAACAGTTTTATATAGAAAACCCCTCAAGATAGAGGTGCCGCAAGACAAGAAAATAATCCAGAAACCCTACAGCGTTTTCTGCAGTAGCTGTGAGACAGAAGATGCATATATAGCCAATAATAATGTATAGCATCAGAAGAGAGTACAAATCTTGAGGAAACAACCTCTCAAGAGAAGAAATGCAAGCCTCCACAACACATGTACATAAACATGAAAAGTACTGCTATTTCTGCATAAACCCCAGACTAAGAAAAATGTTGTATATGATAGAATACTGCTGCAAACTGATGTCAACACATGGATATGACAATATATGGCTCAAATACAATGGGGGAGCAAGCTCTAACCCTTACAAGCAAAAATACCTCAATCCTCCAAGGGATTGGCTGAAACACACAAAATGGCAAAAATGCCGGAGTTGCTGGACAGCAGCTGCAACTCAATCTGGAACACAATAGAGAAGGCTGAAGATGATACACCAACTAAAGTAGACCTCCTCCAATGGATCTCCAAGTGGAAGGCTGATCCTTACACTTGAGATCTTCCCCACAAATCAACCCGCAAACCCTCCATGAAAATAACGCAGATACTGAGAGGGACTGCGCAGTAGTGGGATAAAACTCTTTGGCCAAGTGCCAAGATCTGCAAATCAGCTCCAAGTCCTCCAATCCGATCCTCCAAAGGAAAGAGAGGCTCTCCCTCTGAAAAACAAGAGAAGGAAGTGGTGTCGTGAAGTCACCACGGCAACACCCTACAACACAGTATTACGCTGCTGCACCAATAACGTTGTCCTGGAGGATGATGCTAAGAAAATAACCTTGCCCGAGTAGGCACTCGAAGTCCCCCGGGGCTAAGGGTGAGATCTCCGCACGGAGACACTCGGTTGCACTAAACAGTGCAGCAGACGGGCTAAACAGCCAGCGTGCCAAAGAAAGACAAATGTCTCACTCAATAATCAATAATCCAAGAATCCAAGCCCAAAGGCCCAACCACTACACCAAAAGCTCGAACTGTTAGTGAGGGCGGCATCCCAGGGTGTTAAGGGTGAGCTCAACAGCCCACCGGAGCATCTCGAGGACGGCAGCGTATCAAGGCCCACCGGACCCTCAACAGGGAGGCTGCCCTAAACAGGGATATTACAGCCCACCACGCTCCGCGAGTCTCGACCTCGAGACCTCGGCTCTGATACCACAAAGGCCCAACCACTACACCAAAAGCTCGAACTGTTAGTGAGGGCGGCATCTCAGGGTGTTAAGGGTGAGCTCAACAGCCCACCGGAGCATCTCGAGGACGGCAGCTAAACAGCCTCGCAGACCCCGGCAACGTGTCAAGGCCCACCGGACCCTTAACAGGGAGGCTGCCCTAAACAGGGATATTACAGCACAAAGGCCCAACCACTACACCAAAAGCTCGAACTGTTAGTGAGGGCGGCATCCCAGGGTGTTAAGGGTGAGCTCAACAGCCCACCGGAGCATCTCGAGGACGGCAGCTAAACAGCGCCGCAGCTAAACAGCCTCGCAGGCCAAGAGCCGCGTGTCAAGGCCCACCGGACCCTCAACAGGGAGGCTGCCCTAAACAGGGATATTACAGCCCACCACGCTCCGCGAGTCTCGACCTCGAGACCTCGGCTCTGATACCACAAAGGCCCAATAAAACTCATAGAGCAATATGACAAGCTTGCCCTCTTGTGAAGCAATGCACTGCATAGGAATGGTAAGAGTGTGCAAATCAATGAATGTATAAACAACCTCCTCACCATAGGCTAGAAGTAAGATGGTATATGGGTCCATACATGAGTCCTCCATAGTGTTTTGGCATGCTATGAAGAAGACTGAACCATGTGCTGCAAACAGATAATCCTCCTGATGCTTGGAAATCCAAGTCAAGAAGAATATGCCATAGATGTCTCTATCATCATTACCTCCTCTAAGTGCAACAATTGTGAAGTGATCCTGGGACCTATGGGTTATAGATCCACCATAACTCTGCTGGGTACACTTCATCCATAAAGTTCTGCTCCAAGGTGACAGCGCTGTGAGCTCATGCAAGTAAGCTCCTGTCAATACAAAGCTCTATTCTTTGACATGCTCCTTGTCAAAGACTCCTCTAATAATGCTGCAACAAATATGGAATACCTCCCAAGATGGAAGTGCTTCCCAATCATCATCAAAGACCAAGGAGATAGTGCCATCTCCTCCTCCTGCAACATCATGCAAAGTGTGACAGCAAATCTGCCCTTGCTCTCCCAAGCAAAGCAACAAGACATTTTGCTGCCTCCCCATACTTCCATCATACAACTCATGTGATGAAGACATAATGAGTATCATATCAACACCATGCATCCATACTCTATGCTGCTCAATGATGCAAGTATCCAGCCATCTTTCCTCCATCCTCCGACTCTTAAGAAGAGTGTTTGCCAAGAGATGGCCAAACTCTTTCAAGAGTAACCAGCGCAGCCAAGCCTCCTGCTGCCCGGTATCATAGATCTGCAAGTAGCCTCCTAGCTCCTTGCTCATCAACCCCATCCACTCAATCACTTGTGGATGCCTCCTTCTTCTCCTCATCCTGGTACTCCTCCAATGAGGGTTACCATCCTCCAAAATCAAATTTCTGAATTTGCACTTCATAGGGTTTTGAAATGTAAACTTCTCAAGGATCAATGAGACCCTATCAAGAATCAAATAGGTGGTGGGCAAAAACCTCCCATCATGATGTGTATGGCTCAAGGGATGTCCAACACAAGCATGAGAGATGTTATCCATCCTAAGATGTCCTCCATCTTCTATCTGCTCTTGTGAGAAGGGAAGAAAGTCATTGCATCCCATAGTGTGTCGAAGTGCATCTCCAGTGAGATCTCTCCTTGAGACCTCCCTTTCATCCATAGTCTTCCAAAACCAATGAGGTCTTGGATCTGAAAGTAGAAGTTCCTCTTTGAGCAGAGAAGAGCTCATTGAGAAAGTGTCATCTTGAAGGGGGAAAGGATTTCTTACTCCAAGATGTCTACCATCCATCTTCAAGGCTTCAAACCCCAACCTCCAATGTAATGTACAATCCAACAATGGCTCGTGAGAATGATGGTTCGATTTCCCCTTGAGTGTTTCCATGTTGCACAGCGCAGTGCAACCAGGCTGCTCTATAGTAGCAATGAGATTTGACCCTCGGTCTACAAGAGTCCCATCCTCAAAAGTGTTGGCTGCCCCAACTGTCGATGCATGTGGCTGCTCCTCCACAAGTGTGACAGTGTTTCCACAAGCCTCCTCAAGAGGTGATGTGATCTCTTCTTCTCAATTGGAAGCGCATGGTACTTCCTCTTCTTTTTCTTCATTCTTCTTGACCTCCTCAAAGGTGGATGTATCTTTTCTAGATCTGAAAAAGAAATAACTATCCTTTTTCACCGCTCCGGTCTTCTTGGGCTTAGACTCACAGGGTCTAGTGGATTCCTCATGCATGGGAAGAGGTGATCTCCCAGTAGTACGCTGCAAATCTGAACTCTGTATGCTAGAAACTCCTTCCTCTCTGAGCTGACAGTAATCTTTGAAGGGCAAAATTGCTTTGAGGTCTTCCCTCATGGACTTCCATTCTCGGAAATAATCTCCAAAGGGTACATGACCACGCTTTTGTGAGATCCTCATATGTTCCATAGATAATTAGCTCCACAGGCTGAGCCAGAATTATGCTTTGATACCACTGTAATATTCCCAATAATGGATTTTTCAGGCATGATCTGCTGAAGAATCCATTATTGGGAATATTACAACAGCCCACCATGCTCCGCGAGTCTCGACCTCGAGACCTCGGCTCTGATACCACAAAGGCCCAACCACTACACCAAAAGCTCGAACTGTTAGTGAGGGCGGCATCCCAGGGTGTTAAGGGTGAGCTCAACAGCCCACCGGAGCATCTCGAGGATGGCAGCTAAACAGCCCCGCGGACCCGGCGGCGTGTCCAGGCCACGGACCCTCAACGGGCGCACTCGCAGGATATTACAGCCCACCACGCTCCGCGAGTCTCGACCTCGAGACCTCGGCTATGATACCACAAAGGCCCAACCACTACACCAAAAGCTCGAACTGTTAGTGAGGGCGGCATCCCAGGGTGTTAATGTGGCTCAATGACCCAGACAAATTGAGGACGGCAGGTAATAGAATTTGGTGAAGTCCGGTGGGCGCAAGATGGGAAAAGGGTGCAGCCGGGGAACATTTAGGCCTGTAGCCTTTGTTCATTTATCTCGAGATGCAGTGGGGGAACGACTCACCCTTAACACCACGCCTCACTAACAGTTCGAGCTTTTGGTGTAGTGGTTGGGCCTTTGTGGTATCAGAGCCGAGGTCTCGAGGTCGAGACTCGCGGAGCGTGGTGGGCTGTAATATCCCTGTTTAGGGCAGCCTCCCTGTTGAGGGTCCGGTGGGCCTTGACACGCTGCCGGGGTCTGCGAGGCTGTTTAGCTGCGGGGCTGTTTAGTTGTCGTCCTCGAGATGCTCCGGTGGGCTGTTGAGCTCACCCTTAACACCCTGGGATGCCGCCCTCACTAACAGTTCGAGCTTTTGGTGTAGTGGTTGGGCCTTTGACGTTGATCCAACCACTACACCAAAAGCTCGAACTGTTAGTGAGGGCGGCATCCCAGGGTGTTAAGGGTGAGCTCAACAGCCCACCGGAGCATCTCGAGGACGGCAGCTAAACAGCCTCGCAGACCCCGGCAGCGTGTCAAGGCCCACCGGACCCTCAACAGGGAGGCTGCCCTAAACAGGGATATTACAAAATTTCCTCTGGTTTAGGAGATATTAAATTAATTAATTATTTTAAAGTATTTCCTAAGTTAAAACTTAGGAAAATAAAATAATTAAAGTGAATTTAATTAAACATGTGATGAAATTGTCTTAAGTCACACGGATCAAGCTTTCTTTTTAATCTTGACCATTGATTCAAGATTTGATCATGGCCGTTGATTTGTCAACGAGAAAAGTATAAAGGAAAGGCTTGGTGTCATTTGTAAAAATACACAGAGGCAGAGCACGGAAGCTAAGCAGAGATTCTAGGGCGGGGTTGCTAAGAATACTCAGAAGTGCTTCAGCTGCAGAGAGGGGAATTTAGACCAAGGGGATGATATGATCCTAGGGTCTAGAATACACAAAAAAGCAGAGAAGAGATCAGCTCAAGGACAGCGCAGAGGAAGGTAGCAGCAGCAGCAGCAGCAAGGACAGCGCCATTTTCAGGAAACCCTTCAGGGGTTGCGCAGAGACCCTTAGGGGCAGCGTAGTGACTGCGTCACCCATTCTGGGGTAACGCAGTCCCTTCCAGAGGCAGCGCTGAGGGTCTGGAGGCCATCCAAGCAAGGAAAATTTTAAGGATGGAAGTTTATCTTAAAGTTTAGAAACCTTGGCGAATCTTACGAGTCCCTAATATGCAAATTGTAAAATGTTTGGCAATATTTTTGTAAAACTATTTATATTTATAATGATTTTATATTAGTCTATATAATTTTTTGGTGATTTTTATGGGGAAAAAAAAAATTATACTATAAAATGTGGGCAAATAATTTTTAAAAAAAATGGAAATTGGCGAATCTTTTTTTTACAAAAAACATGGAAAATTAGCCCACCTATGAATATTAGCCCCTAAAATTTTCCCTGCATCCAAGGCTGACGCAGCGGCTTTCAGGGGCTTCAGAGGCTGATGCAGTGTCTTTCAGGGGCAACGCTGGGGTTTCTAAGCCTAGATCTGGATGAGTTCTATAAATCCCGTTTGAGGGTGTGGATCAGTTAGTATTTTTAGCTCTAGATCAGCCAGGAGTTGTAGATCTATAGTTTTCTCTGTAGGGTTTTCCAGATCTGGAACCTAGAGTTGTGTATTCAAAAATATTCTTAATAATAGAACCCTCCAACAGCCAGAGACCGGCTTTCCCACAATGGGTTTTTCCGGGGACATTTGTCCAGAAATAACTGTCACTTTGTCAATGTGTGCATGTGCTTATTCTAGATCTGAATTGGTAGAGATCTGTTATGTGTTTTGCTTCGATGTTAACTTGAATTTATTCAGTTGATAACTTATATAAGTAGGAGGAGCTTAACCGGATTAACAGTAATAATTTATGCATAAGTGTTAAGATTCAGAAATTTCTACAGAGAGCAACAAATTGGTTGGGTCATCAAACTTTAGTGCATGGAAGAAAAGGACAGATTTAAATCTAATTCAAAATTAAGTTATGGTTTTCATCAAAGGAACTACAATTCAACCTCCAAAATAAGACATTCTAGCATATATCAAATACATGAAGGGAGACATAAGAGCCCGAAGGATTCTTATAGAATCCATAAAGGACTCTCTCATTCCCTATGTATCAAAGCTAGAATCCTCAAAAGAAATATATGATAAATTGGTGGAACTGTTCTCTAAAGGTTCTGCAAAGGAAATAATATCTCTGAGACAAAAACTATACAAATTGAGAATGTCAAGAAAGGAAGGAATAAAAGCATATCTGATGGAGATTTTAGCAATACGAGATCAACTACAGAAATTGGGAGAAGCAATGTCTGATGGAGAAATACTCACTATGGTACAAAATGCTCTACCGAAAGAATGGAGAGGTTTCACTTCAAGCATAGATGGGAAAGAAGAAGCCATGCCATTCCAAGGTCTAGATAAGATAGGAGAATCAAGACTGAAAGCCAAATCTGATATAGGATCAAGTAAAGGGAATCAAGCCTTTGCAGCCATGTCCAAGAAGAAAGGAAGATTCGGTAAATTTGGTCATCAGAATAAGAGAAGAAATATAGACGAAGCACGATGCTTTGGATGTAATGATTTTGGGCATTATAAACGAGATTGTCCTAAATTTAGAAAGGACAAGAGGAAAAGGGAAGAAGCCCATGTCACAGATAAAAGGGAAGAACCTAATGCAAAGAAATCTAAGAAAGAAGAAAGTGAAAGATCTCTATGATCATCCTTCTCCTCAAGGGATTTATGTTGGTTGTAAAAATAATAGGAAGCAATGTATATTAATAGCATCATGATAGAAGCATGAAAGGAGCACTTGGTGAAGCAGCTCCTGGAAACCTCACTGATAAACAACATTGATGGAAGGAAGTCATCAAGATCAAGGGTCATCATTCAATGATCAATATGGAAACAAGTGCTGACATTTTCTAATGGAGTTCTCTATGGATTCTCTCGTTAGAAAGAAAGCAAAAGGTTTCACCAAGAATTCTATGTTACGGAATTTTGGGATCAAGATATGATGACATATTGATGAAGCAGGTCGAGAGAATGAAGTTCTTCACTCTAGTAAAATTGCTACAGGGTGACTCAAAGGGAAAAGGTATGAGGTATATATATTTATATGTTGACACTGGATGCTATGAAGGCATTTCATATAGTTGCAGGTAATGGACTTCTATCTTTAGAAGTATAATTTATGAAAGAGGATCTCTTACGGTGCACAGGTTACCACTAACAGATGAAATTAAAAATGTCCTCATATGGAATATGAAGTAGTTATATAAAAACAATGAACTAGATATTGGAAGTTCTTGGGAAGGAAGTTGTGCATAGAAAGAATTGAAGAGATTATGAAATGCAACCATGTAAAGAGGCGGTTATCATACGGAAGCCAAGAAGATCTGACTAGGAAATCTCCTGGGAAGATATGTGGACTCTGATAGAAGTATGGTAAACAAGAAGACCCTTGACAAGATATATCTTTAGGAGATGTGCCAATCTGAATAGAGGATGTCGATGCCTACAGGAAGATGTCATGGTGAAAGATGATCACTGAGGTAACTTTTGATTTAAAAGTTCTTATATATATGTTCATCTAGATAAGTTTATGCAGGGTTGCCAATCATGTGAAAGGATGTAAAATCCATGGAGATGGTTCGAAGGAAAGCAGTATGGCATAAAGGTAGACCAGATGAGAAAGACTAATGAATCACTTTTTGATGGGTGACATGACTTGTGACTGAAAGTGATGGATGATCTGTTCCCTATGGAGCCAAAGGTTGAAGATTCCTCAATATCGAAATACATGACATCGAGGGGAGGAATTCTTCATGAGCAGCTGGGTGTCTCACCATTGTTGTTGCAGGTCCCTGGTTGAGAGGGAGCCTGGTGGTAAGTTTCTTACTTGGAAGAAACTTGGAGTATGTCCTTCCTGAGCTAAGAGGGAGTGACGTATATGATTCTCTGATTCATGTGTCATGCACTAGACCAAGACTACCAACCGTAAGTCTTAGTGAAGGCCATGTGGAGAGAATGGATAGACACATCATTTTGGTCTCCACTTGGAAGACAGAATGGAGGATTGGGTAATCATTAGCATTCGATACTCTTTGAGAATGTGATAGGGCATTTAAGATAAGAGTAGTCGGGAACCGATATTCTTTGAGGGCTAGCTACCCAAGAGAAGAATAGTCCAAGAAGGTCATACTCTGGGAACACTTGGGTGGAGTATGTACCTTGGAGAGACAATGACTATGGTGTCTATAACTCGTGTCTCGCCAGCATTGTAGCCCATTGTCTCATTGAGAGATGGGGTTGTTAGTTAAGGACTTGCACTAGGACAATGTTGGTTGATATGATGCTATACAGATGCGATTACCAATCCGATTCTTCTTATGAGATTCTTCAGTTTGAAAGTGACCATGTACCTGTATGAATACCTCCCTAGTTAAGAGGGAGTGTCGAAAAGTGTAACTAGGATCGGTCTTCATATTGACTATGTAATTATGTATTTATGTAAAGAAGAAGACAAAGATAATAAAATATATTTTTGTTATGCTTGCCTCATGGGTTTCATGAGCAAGGTTTTATTATAGGTCAATACACTTCTTCTTGATGTCTATTAGGATTTGTCTTCTGGTTATAAATGTAACTAAGAGTCATGTATATGAAGAGTATAGTCAAAAGAATGTGCTTCAATACCTTGAAGAAAATGGCTCAAGAATGATGCTCAAAGCAGCCCTCCGGACAGCCTCCTTAACGCTGGAAGACAAGCCTTTCAAGTCGGCCTATGAGCTGTGATGATGTTGGCCTACCCTCAGTCAGTCAAGTCGGCCTAAATCCTGAAAGAAGCACTCTATATAAAGGACTGCCTGCGGCTCATTTGAAGGGACAGAATTCGAAATAGTCTGAAGAAATATGCAAGTATAGGTCTGCAGTTCGGTACGAAGAAGGAACCTGTTCATCGAAGATAAAGAAGTTGTTTTGGTGTAAGTATCTCGGTTACAATTCTGTGAAAGAGTGCGAAGTAAAGGACTGTAACTAGCAGGCCGAAGAGCATTCTAAGTGTGAAACATGTCTCCTATACAATGCGAAAGAGGATGTCTATAAAATGTTGAAAAAGGTAACTAGGAAATGAGGAAGGGAAGATTGCAAGGTGTGCAATAGAGACTCGGCCATCATAGAAGATATACACAACATGAAGAAGAGGCATCTCAGCAAGTAAAGAACTCGGTCCTAGGCATCAAAGCTACTGAAAGGAAGGCTGAGGAGAAGTCTCTAAAAGGTCGAGGCCATATCAAGGAAGGGTAGAAGAAGGAGTTCACTGTTTAGGGCTAGAAACCGAGTTTTCCTAGTGCTGGTGCAAAGCTCCCTAAGGCTAGTGCTGAACGGTTCAGATCAGTGCAGGAAGGTGCAGGAAAGAAGGAGTTATTAAAGGAGCATTGAGAAGGTCTTGGAAGCATATAAAGGTCAAGGGTCTATCTCATGGTCATGGTACTTGTCATCTCAAAGTCTATAAGAAGAATTTCTTGTGGGTTTTCCTCTCCAAGAGGGAGAGGTTTTGGCCCTGGCTTGAAGAGCCTAAATTTGTGTCTCTTGTGTTTTTTATAATTGACTTGATGAAAGATATAATAAGCTAAGAAGAAAAGCCATAAGTGAAGTAAGTAAGCTCACAAGTAATTATCGAGTAGATAATTTGAATTAATCATCGCCCTACCAAATTCTCAACACTAATTGTGGGGCAGCATAGTTGTTGGGCTTTCCGAGAGGTGATTAGACTGCCTTTTGTTGAAGGTTTGAGGTGTTGGTTGGACAGGAATTGGTGGGATTTTTTTTGTAGCATCCTCACACTTTCAAGAGCTGCGTGGGTCTGTGCAAAGGGTGTCTCTGGGATTCACGTGAGCGGTAAGAGGACGTTCATTTTGGGGCTGAATAGAGTTGAGGTTTGTGGGGGCTTTCGGTGGGGACTTTTGCTAGCATTTCCCATCATTTTGCAGCGGTTGTGAGGGAAGATCTACAGGTGGGACGAATTTCCTAGCTATTGGAGGAGTAAGTGGAAATCGGGGCAAAATTTGAAGGTTTGAATTAGGCCAAACCATTTATGGGTTTTGGTGGGTTATTTGAGAGGAGATTGGGGTTGATTTCCCGAAATTTTCTGATTACTAGAAGTGAGTCAAACAACAGTTCTACATCAGCCAATAGTGCAGTTTTCCCAGGGCCAGCGCAGAACTCAGAGGGGATTGACTTTCCAGCATTCACACATTCATCTTCTCCACCTAGGACTTGTTTAGCTTGCCTTGGGCAAGTCCAGGTGCACCCATTTCATACTTATGTGTATCCCCTACTAATTTATAGTAAAATGCTCAGATTGGGGTATTGGTGTATTTCTGGAAGTTTAATTTTGTGTTGCATGTACATTTGTATGCTTTGCTTATCACTGTTGGTTTTCCATTAGGAACATTAAAATGATATCAAAGCCATGGTCTTGGCCAGTTGTGGGCCTAAAGACAAGTGAATCACAGACAAAAGTCGAAGGAACCATGGAAGGTCTAATAGCTGCCACTAGGAGGCAGCAAAAGACAACAAGCATTTATTATTTGGCGGCAACTATTATTTTACTAGAAAAAGGCGGCAAAAGCCACTTAGTGGAAAGTGGCCCCCACCTATATAATAATATTAAAAATGAATCTATAAGCTTGGAAGAAAGCTCAATGGAAAATTATAATAGAAGGGAGAGCACTCATTTTGGGGGACTTTTTGCTCATTTGATAACCAAACTTGTGTTTGCTCAAACTATTTAGCTGGGTCAACAGAGTGCTAATCAGCACACGAGATTCCCGAAGGGAAATCTCAACTCTTTCTTCGGTGGACTTCGAGTGCCACCCTAGGGGAGCAATTGTCACATTCCAAAGGCTGCATTGGGAGGATTCTACAAGGATTTCATGCCATTCAAGAGCAAGTTGGGCATAGGAGAGAAATTTGCATTGCCTTGGGGAGCTGATTGTAGGGCAGCATAGATGTTAGACTTTCCGGGAGGTGATTGGACTACCTTTTTCTGAGGGTTTGAGGTGCTGGTTGGACACGAATTGGTAGGATTTTTGCTGTAGCATTCTCACACTTTCAGGGGCTGTGTGGGTCTGTGCAAAGGGTATCTCTGGGATTCATGTGGGAGCTGGGAGGACGCTCGTTTTGGGGCTGAATAGAGCTGGGGTTTGTGGGGGCTTCCTGCAGGGACTTTTGCTAGCATTTCCCATCATTTTGCAGGGGTTGTGAGGGAAGATCTACAGGGAGGACGAATTTCCCAACTATTGGAGGAGCGAGTGGAAATTGGGGCAAAATTTGAAGGTCTGAATTAGGCCAAACCCTTTCTGGGTTTTGGTGGGTTATTTGAGAGGAGACCGGAGTTAATTTCCTGGAATTTTCTAGTGCGGGTGGGTTATTTGAGAGGAGACCGGGGTTACTTTCCTGGAATTTTCTGAGCGCTAGAAGTGGGTCAAACAGCAGTTCTACATCAGCCAACAGTGCAGTTTTGCCATGGCCAGCACAGAACTCAGAGGGGATTGACTTTCCAGCATCCAGACATTCATCTTCTCCACCTAGGACTTGTTTAGCTTGCCTTGGGCAAGCCCAGGTGCACTCATTTCATACTTACGTGTATCCCCTACTGATTTATAATAAAATGGCTCAGATTGGCGCAGTTTCTGGTGTATTTCTGGAAGTTTAATTTTGTGTTGCATGTACATTTGTATGCTTTGTTTATCATTGTTGATTTTCCATTAGAAACATTACAAAGATTTTCAATACATTGTCTTTAATACACAATGAATATGTTGATGTATTGTTACTTCTTCAAATGAAAATAATGATTATTTTAACCTGTCAACATTAAGTTTAACCAATCATAGCCCTTCAAAGTGAAATAAAAACCTACTCTTCAAATTTGATCCCTAAATTGAAGCATATGTAACCATGGGAAAAAAAGGCATTTAATGTACCCTACCATACTTTGACTGCTAGTTTTGGGTAACTCGTGTTAAGATCTATTTTTAATAAACTTCGGTTTTTGGGGCAACAAGAACTAGTAGTAGTCTTCAAATTTGATCCCTAAATTGAAGTACATTTGACCGTGGAGGAAAAAAAAGGTATCTAATAATACCCTTCCATTCTTTGACTGCTAGTTTTGGGATAACTTGTGTTAAGATCTTTTAATAAACTTCGGTTATTGTGAGTCAACCATGTGATTGACAGTGTATTGGGAATTAATTTGAGGATTAGGAAAATCCACAAGCTGTCTGCCATTAACAAGGATTCCATTGAAATTCGGATGCCATATTTGGCATTATGATGCGATGCATTGTTGGTTCACGTTTGCAGTTCTGCCAGGGTTAAGTATTTGTCACAACAAATGCTACTTGGAGCGATTTTATGAACAATTCACATATTTTGTGTGCATAAATTATATGGCGTTGTCTGTGTTATGGAATTTTTGGCCGGAACCAGCATAAAAAATTTTGGTTAAATTTTGATTTTTATTGTTTAAACTGGGTTTTTGACTGCATATATGAATTCAGTACCCTGGAAAATTTTTGAGACACTTAAACTGTGGAGAGTTCACAACTCAAACTTTGATTCTAACAAATCTTTGCCAGATTCTAAACCAATTAAACAAAAAAAAATGCCCAAAAAACCTCCAAAATGTATAACAGATAAACTACAACATTATTTACGTTTAGCATACAATACACCTATGTTTTGTCAATACTCCACATTGCATTATTTCAAGAGCAGTAGGTCGGGTAGGTAACTAGACACACAATTGTATATATCGTGCGACGTGCACAGATTAATGCAAAACAAACTCCTAACTGAAATGGCCAATCTCGATAATCAAATTCACAGATACCACGGCTCCCATGAAGGTCTCTGCCCTACAAAAATGTTAAAGGGGTGGCATAGAAATCAAATATTAGGGATTCCAGGTTAGTAGCTCTCAAGTGGTTGGGAGCAAGGTTTATTATTCTATTCACCCAAATTCAGTTTCAAAAAAGCAAGGTTTAATATTTTATTCATCCAAATTTGGTTTCAAAGAATATGTTTGATTTATTGTGATAAGGTTTGAAGAATAGGAGATTTCTTTGATAAATTTCACTCAAAATTAATATGTATTTATTCTTGTTAAGTGATAATTTATTGATATATCTTGCTATTGATATATCTGACTAGCAAGATGTTGGATTTTGGACTTTGCCCAGATTAATCCACCAAGTTACTGATCCTCTATCATTTGGAAAAATAAAAATAAAATATGAGGGAAGTGTCAAGGAAGAATGGAAGAACCTGGGGTACAGGAAGCGTCCGCTGCCATTGATCTTGGGAGTGGCGAGTTTTTGCGTTTGTAAAATTGAAAGTTGGATCGCAATGACCTGGTGTTTTGCTTTGCTCCACTTCGTGTGGCAGATTTAATTGTGAAAAAGCTGTTCCAACGGCTGTCAAACTCTAACTTTGTTTGGTCACATGAGATGGGTTTGAGAATGACGTTTGGCGGAGAAATAGGAATAGCCATAGTTGAAGTGGTTATTTTTTCCCTTCGGACAAAATTTGATTACATAGGACAATTATCTGCTTCACCGGACGTCAACGAACCAATTGTCTTTATTGGATAATGACTTTTCCACACTATGTATGCTTCTTGGGCAGCTGCGTGATTCAGGTACTTAGGACTGATGTGCTTATGTATCGATAGCAGCTTCCAATAGCTCTGGGGCACGGGAGGTAGAGTAGACAAAACCTCGGTGCAACGAGCAGCAAGGTTCATATGTTGCATAGTGATGTTGGCACTGTTGTTATCATTGACGTACCCACCACACCAATTGAGGCTCTACTTACAACCTGGACTTCCACGCATTTGCACCACTCATAGGGGGTAGTCTCACTAGTCACTTCCTCGAGTCCCACTTGTGATTGATTTTGTATGCGGTCATTGTTGAGATTTCTTAAATTAATTTTGGAGAAAATCTCATGAATGTGATAACAATAGGTTTTGTTGCTAAATTGACTCCATCTAATTCTGATATGGAGTTATTGCATCCTATTTTGTTGTGAGTGAATTTATGATTCAGTTTCTACTCCCAGCGATAAAATGTAAGCCCGTAGAGGCAAATGAGCATGAGGAATGTGAGGTGAGTGGAAGAGATGTGCAGATGAAAAACTCTGTTGTTGTAATTCTCATTTTGCTTAATGAAATTGTCGATGCCTCTGTTTGGTGGACGTAGCCCAGATTGGTTGGGTGAACTACGTTAAATCTCTATTGTTTCATGCTTCTTTATGCTATGTGTTTGATTGTCTATTTAGTTTCCGCTGTGTTTCGCTCTATAATTGGTATCGGAGCGTGAAGTTGGAGACAGGGCGACGTCGCTGGTAGCGGTTAGGAGGTCCAAGAAGCTGCGTTTTTTATTGCAGCGTTCAGTGTTGGATCAGACTGCCGGCGTCCTGCATTGATCTGTGTGGTTGTGACTCGCTGGTAATCTGCGTGATTGCTCAGTGGGAGGAGCAGTAACCCATCAGCAGTAACCTATGACGTGTCATTCAAAAGTTGTGTGGTGAATGGCAACGTGGCCAGCGTGATGTGCTCTTATAATAAGGTGAACGGCATTCCCACCTGCGTTGATAAGAGGCCGGGTCTGTGCGTTGGATCGTGAGACCAAGCATTTGAACGATGCATGTTTGCTGAAGTGTTAGATCGGCGTGACGAAGACCAGATCTGTGCAAAGGTGGAGGCAACACGTGAGCTGGAAGTCTTAAGCAGCGTTGATTATATAAATTGTTGTGCGATGTTCATAAATTGCTAGTCGATTGGTAACGAGGGTTTAATGGCATTAAGAGTTGGAATATAAATCAGTGCCAAGACCTGGAAAGACCCATAGCGTGCGTTGAACAGCGCGAGTTGAGAACGCAGCGCGTGACTCGAACAACTCGTGAATTGAAGGCTTGGGCAGCGTTGAACTCTGGTTTGTTGAATGGTGAACCCCATTTTTTTTTTAAATCGATTCATATTGATGCCATTTTTAAATCGATTTATGATATGCCATATATTTTAAAATCGATTTATATATTATGAAGTCTTTTAATAAGGTGGCACTTCATTGTTTTTTAAAAAGTTTTTTTTTTAAATTGATTTGTATGGTAAATCGATATTTTATTAATCGATTTAAATGGGGTTTATAAGAACTGTAATATCGGTTTTTGTATATCGATTTTTTGTAATATGCCATTATAAGGGCCGGGTATAATATTCAAACCAGCTAAAATAACATTTCAAGTATCCTAAAAAGTATTTGTTGTTGATAAGTGCTGTGAAGATTTCGTTGTGCTGCGTGAGAAGACAAATTAAGCTATGTCAAAAACACAAAGTGCTCAGTTTGAGATCGAAAAGTTCAATGGGAAAAACAACTTTGAGATCTGGAAACTGAAGATGCACGATCTACTCGTACAACAAGGTGTGGTGAAGACGCTTTTCGGAAAAGCCAAACAACCTCTCGCCATGACAGATGACGAATGGAGTGACATGGATGACAGAGCACTGAGTGGCATTCGTTTGTGTTTGGCGGATGATGTTTTGTTTAACATCGTGTCAGAGAAAATTGCTGCTGGTTTGTGGACAAAGCTTGAAAAGCTGTACATGACAAAATCCTTAACCAATAGGATTCTTCTGAAGCAACAGCTGTACAGCGTGCGCATGAAGGAAGGTACATCAATTACTGATCATTTGAATACCTTTAATACTCTCTTGGTGCAGTTAAAAAGTATAGAAGTAAAATTTGATTCAAAAGATAAAGCTGTAACTTTATTATGCTCGTTCCCCGAGTCATGGGGTCATTTTGTTACTTCTACAAGTCTTAGTTCATCAGAAACCCTTGAGTTTGATGATGTTGTTGGAGCTTTGTTGTCTGAAGAAACAAGGAAAAGGTCAAATTCAGAAACCTCTACATCAGAAGCAATGATGGTCAGAGGTCGTTCTAAAGTAAGATGCTTCAATAAGCAGAACAACTCGCGGTCAAAATCGAAAGGGAAGAAGAGTAAGGTAAAGTGTTGGTTTTGTGGCAAATCAGGACATTTGAAGAAGGACTATTGGAAGATACAGCAAACATCCAAAGGAGACTCTTCGACAGAGAAGAAAGAAGCAAACACGACAGATACAGGTTCGGCATCTGGTTCAGGTATGAGTGATGAAGTGTTATCAGTTAGTTTGTCTAATCATGATCAACATTGGTTGTTAGATTCTGGTGCGTCAAATCACATGTGCATTCATAGAGAGTGGTTTAAATCTTATAAATCAATCAATGATAGAGTTGTTTACATGGGTAATGATGTCTCATGTAATATTGTGGGAATTGGAAGCATCCAAATTAAAATGTTTGATGGGACAAATAAAATATTAACTGATGTAAGACACGTGCCTGAACTCAGAAAAAACCTCATTTCTCTAGGAGTGCTAGACACAAATGGATATAAAACCTTTATTCAAGGTGGAGTAATGAAAGTTTATAAAGGAATTTTACTAGTAATGAAAGCAAAGAAGGTTGGAAATCTTTTTCAGTTAGAAGGAAGAACAAAGTCAGATCATGCTTCTACAGTATCTGAAAATGACAGTAATTCTATTCGTCTATGGCATCAACGGTTGGGCCATATGAGCGAAAGAGGATTAAAAATTTTATCTGATCATAAGTTACTTCCTAGTTTAAAATCTTCTAAGTTAGATTTCTACAAACATTGTCTATATGGGAAACAAAGCAAGCAGAAGTTTAAAACTGGAAAACATACTAGTAAGGGAATCCTTGATTATATCCATTCTGATGTTTGGGGTCCATCTCCTACAATCTCATATGGAGGATCGTCATATTTTGTATCTTTTATTGATGATTTCTCTAGAAAAGTGTGGGTCTATATGTTAAAGAAGAAGTCTGATGTATTCACAGTTTTCAAACAGTTTAGAGCATTAGTTGAAAACATCACTGGAAGAACCATTAAATGTTTAAGAACTGACAATGGTGGTGAGTTTACTTCAAAGGAATTTGAAAATTATTGCAAGGACGTTGGGATCGAAAGACATAAAACTACTGTATATACTCCTCAGCAAAATGGAGTTGTTGAACGCATGAACAGGACTCTCTTAGAGAGAGCAAGAAGTATGCTTAGTAACGCCAATTTGCAGAAGGAACTATGGACAGAAGCTGTATCTACGGCTGGCTATTTGATAAATCGATCACCATCAACTGAAATAGGATGCAAAATTCCTCAAGAGGTATGGAAAGGTCATCCTTGTGATTATTCTAAACTAAAAGTTTTTGGTTGTGATGCATATGCTCTAATTCCGAAACATCAGCATTCTAAATTAGATCCTAAATCAAAAAGATATATCTTTGTTGGATATGGTGATGGGACTAAGGGATACAGGTTGTGGGATCCTACTACTCACAAGATCATCATTAACAGAGATGTTAAATTCAATGAATCTTCTCTCCATAATCCAGATGTAGATGATAAATTGAAACAGGATAATGTACCTAAGTTTCAACATATTCAGTTTGAAACCAGTTCAAATACTGATGATAGTCCAGATGAACAAGTTTCAGATGTAGATCATGAACAAGTTTCAGATGCAGATCATGAACATGTTTCAGATGCAGATCATGAAGAAGTTCCTACAGATAATAATCAGCAAATTGTGGAAGAACCAGAAACATCTTTAAGGAGGTCCACGAGAATCAGACGTCCCCCTAAAAGGTATGATGATTATGTTACTTCAGTTGCTTTAACCGCTAATGATGATGAACCTTTGTGCTATCAGGAAGCTATAGAAGGTTCTAACAGTAATAAGTGGAAAGAAGCTAGGAAGGACGAGATGAAGGCATTACACAAGAATGCCGCATGGGATCTGGTAGAACTTCCTAAAGACAGAAAAAACTATGGGATGTAAATGGGTTTACAAATTGAAAAGGGGTGTTGATGATACAGAGGACAGGTACAAAGCAAGGCTGGTTGCGAAAGGTTTTTCTTAGAAAGCAAGAATTGACTTTCATGAGATATTTTCACCAGTTGTAAAAATTGTTTCAATTTGGATTGTGTTAGCATTAGTTGTTTTACTTGATTTAGAATTACAACAACTAGATGTTAAAACTGCATTTTTACATGGAGATTTAGACGAGGAGATTTACATGGAACAACTGGAAGGGTTTGTTCAAAATCGCAACAAGAAATTTGTCTGCAGGCTCAAGAAATCATTGTATGGTCTGAAGCAGTCGCCTCGACAATGGTACAAGAAATTTGATTCTTTCATGTTGAGTCAAAATTATATAAGAAGCGAATATGATCATTGTGTTTACTTTAAGAAATTGAGAAATGGCATGTTCATTATCTTAGTGTTATATGTTGACGATATGCTTTTAGCAAGCAAAAGCGTAACAGAGATCAACAGGTTAAAGGCTCAGATGGCTAGGACGTTTGACATGAAAGATCTAGGAGCAGCAAGACAGATTTTGGGCATGGAGATTTTCAGAGACAGGAGCAATGGTAAGTTGTGGCTATCACAAAAGAAGTATATTGAGAAAATACTCTTGAGGTTTGGTATGAACAATGTGAAGCCTGTTTCAGTCCCTTTAGCTTCCCATTTTAAGCTTTCTTAAAGTTTATGTCCTAACACAAATGAAGAAAAGGAATATATGTCTCGAATTCCATATGCCAATGTAGTAGGTTGTTTGATGTATGCGATGGTTTGTACACAACGAGATATTTCACATGCAGTTGGGGTTGTCAGTAGGTATATGGCAAATCCAGGAAAAGAACACTGGTCAGCAGTGAAATGGGTGCTTCGGTATCTGAGAGGCACAAGTGATTATGGTATCACTTATAACAGAAGTAGTGAATTTGTTTTTGGTTATGTTGATTCCGATTTTGCAGGTGATTTGGATAAGAGAAGGTCAACTTCAGGATATGTCTTTACTCTTGCAGGTGGAGCTATTACTTGGATGTCAAAGCTGCAAAACATTGTTGCTTTATCCACTACAGAAGCAGAATACATAGCTGCTTCACATGCTTGCAAAGAAGCGGTTTGGTTGAAAGGTTTGTTTGGTGAGTTTGGTAGGCTGTAGGACAACATAAAGTTATTTTGTGATAGTCAAAGTGCAATTCACTTGGCTAAAAATCCGGCCTATCATAGTAAATCAAAGCATATATCTATAAAGTACAATTTGTAAGACAGGTTATCACTGAAAGGGGAGTCTCTCTTGAAAAAGTGCATACAAAGGAAAACTGTGCAGACATGTTCACGAAACCAGTTTTATTAGAGAAGCTACGATGGTGTCTGGCTTCTCTTGGCTTGCAGAAAAGATAAAAATAATAATGGAACAGGGTATCAGGCTAATTGTTGTCAAGGTGGAGATTGTTGAGATTTCTTTTAATTAAATTTGGAGAAAATCTCATGAATGTGACAACAATAGGATTTGTTGCTAAATTGACTCCATCTAATCTTGATGTGGAGTTATTGCATCCTATTTTGTTGTGAGTGAATTTATGATTTAGTTTCTACTCCCAGCTATAAAATGTAAGCTCGTAGAGGCAAATTAGCATGAGGGATGTGAGGTGAGAGGAAGAGAAGTGCAGATGAGAAACTCTGCTATTGTAATTCTCCTTTTGCTGAATGAGATTGCCGATGCCTCTGTTTGGTGGACGTAGCCCAGATTGGTTGGGTGAACCACATTAAATCTTTGTTGTTTCATGTTTCTTTATGCTGTGTGTTTGATTGTCTATTTAGTTTCCGCTGTGTTTCGCTCTACAGTCATTCAGTATGCTCGTTATGATTGCTTGGTGATTTGTAAGCAGCGTTCTCGAATTTTTGTGTATGGTATGGATGTTTGGATTTTTTTTAATATTAGGGTTGGTTTTGAATTTTTTTTTTAAATGAAATGAAATGAAATTTTAACGTTTATGAGACTAAAAATTGTTTATAGGACTATGAGTTTCTTGTTTTTCGCCTTTTGTATTTCAGTCATTTTCTTATTCAAATTGATGATGAGTTGACCCAACCTTCCAACAATCCCATCTCTGAAAAAGACAATGCCAAGAAACCGATGCTAACATATTCCCGTAACTTTCTCTGGTGTCTTTGAACACATCACAATCCAAAATGAAATGCTTTTCCAATTCCACTGCCCTAGACGTGCAAAATGTACACACTCGTTCTTCTCAAGCTTCTTTAGGCCTTTTTCACCGTCTTGTTTTACACCGAAGTTGATGCGAGTTGGTTCTTAATTGAGCAATAAGAACATTTTCCCTCCACGGAATGTTAGCTCCAATGTACCCTTTTTGTTGGAGATCATACGTAGGGTTGAATTCTTCAATGTAATACTTCTTCTTTCTACCCAACTCTTTTCCCCATACCTGTTTATGAAACTTCTCCATAAAAAAATTCTTTAGCTCCTTAGTATTTATGGGACAAGTATTGAGGTAGATATTCCATTTTTGCGTCCATGTGTAGTTTTGTCTCATCCATGTTTTCTTTCTTTCACTCATGTCTTCCTTGAAGATAACATTAGGCCATCTACCTACTCCCATTTGCTCAATTCTTTTTATATATCTTATGAGTCGCACCATAGCAATTGCTTCGATGGGAGTTGCTCCTGTTTCACTCAACATTATCTCATAAGGTACCAAACATTTTATTTTGAACTTGCTCATGATTAAGCGTTTTTGGATTTTCTCAATTTGCTTCCATTTTGAGACAGGGGTGCTGCTAACCCATAATTCACACCCATATAGCATCATTGGACAAACTAGGAGTCCAAAAAGCACTTTAATCGTTTTCCAATCCCATAACTCTGCCTCTCTACATATGTTTTGAAGATCATATAATGCTTTCCACCCTCCTAAGATTCTCTTCTTTATGCAATCCTCCCAATTAAGTTTGTTGTTGAAATCAATCCCGAGGTATTTGTACTCATTTACTTCTTCAAGATTGTTGCCTTCAAAGAAGAACGTACGCTGACTCTACTTTCTTTTATTAGATAAAATCATTATATTGGTCTTGCTAATATTGAATTACATCCCCACTGCTCTACAAAAATTCTCAAGGGCATATAGGTGCATCTACAATCCATGGGCCGATTTAGAAATCAACACAAGATCATCAGCATATAAAAGAAGATTTATCGCAAACTCCCCCAATCGAGCACCATCCCCACCTTGCAAATTTAGTCACTCTTCCATTTTATCAATATATAAACCAAAAAGAGTGGGGGATAGAGGGCAACCTTGCTTGACTCCAATGTCACTTCTAAAGCTTTTTGAAATACCCGTTGAGGTTCTAATTTTGATTTTCACCTCTTCATAAAGTCTATGGAAAACAGCTCTATAATGCAAAATAATTTCAAGTTCTTCCATTCTACGACACAACTTATCTATAGGGACTGTGTCAAATGCCTTTTTGAAGTCAACAAAACAACAGAATACTTCTTCTTTACCACCCCCCCTCCCCCAAAACCTTTTCAATAATGTGTCTCAATGTGATGTCGTGATCCACTATAGAATGCTTCGGCCTAAAACCTGCTTGTCCTTTTGCCCTCTTTTCTTAAATTACTTGTGCCCACTTACTGATTTTATTTTCTACCATGTTGCCGAAAAGCTTTGCAAACAATTGATTGATCATAATGGTTCTATAATTGGAAGGATTATTAATGTCTCCACTTTTAAAAAGGGCTATTGCTAGACTAGTTGTCCAGTCTCTCGGGAATCCTTGTTGAATGATGTTGTTGAATATTTCCATGATGTGCGGTGCAAGAGTGTTCATTCCCCATTTTAGATACTCTACTTGAAGTTCAACCAAGTCTTTTGTCTTTCCTGTTTTCAGCTTCTTAATTCTAATCTCCACCTCCTGTAATGTGAAGAGCTTTGTAGTTGTGTTGAGTCTCGAAGGAGGCTCACCCTCTGATTCTTTCTCATAGAGTTGTCTTGCATATTCAAACCATTGATTGGCTGTAATATTATTTTCGATTTGCTTCTTCCTTGGTTGAAGTTCCTGCCAAAAAATCTTTGGGTTATTCTTGCCTAGATATATTAACTCTCCTCGCCTTGTTTGCATGAACTTGTATTTTTTCCTTTTTAGTATCTGCTTATATAACTTTACATTCATCTTCTCCTTTCCTATCTTTTTCAAGGTTCTCCTTTCCATTTTGCATTCCTCGTCAAACCAAGCATTTACAGGAAAACAATTTGATTATGATTTCCTATTTTTTTGCTCTTTTGCACTTCTCAAGTGCCCTTTGAATATATTTGTTAACTCATGATTGTTGGAGATTTGGAAACCAGTCTTCTCTTTTTGAATTAATCTCTCCAGCATTGTCTCGAAGATAGTACAATTTTCCTGTGTTAGAAGAATTTTGCCCCTTGGTCGTGATTGCCGAGAGCATTGGGTTTTTCTCTTATGTTGCATTTCTTCTACCCACGATAACTTCATATAAATTGGGTTATGGTCTGATTTTAAGTCCCAATTATGCTCTCCAATCTTAACTTCATCTATCTTTTCTATCAAGCTTTGTGAACAAATCACATAATCAACAACACTTACCCCATTGTATGTGTTGCAAGTGAAGTTCCCAGACCTTTTCCATCTATCCAGACCATTGCAAATAATTAAGTTGAAAGCCCCACATAGTGTAAGCAATTCCTCTCCAAAATGATTGCTAACTTTGTCATCTTCGAAAGAGAGATATTAATGAAGTAGAAATAAGATTATAAAAATTATCTTATTATGAGGTGTGAAGGGAATTAATAAGGGAGGGAGTGGTGAGGCCATTTCCATTCTATGCAATGAATAGAGGAGATGTGCCATGCCTTTTCCATGTGGCTTTTTTTCTCACAAACACGGATTAATGCCGACCTTATGGTATGGACAATCAAGTCATGCATATGTGACGTCATATTTCTGCACTTGTACACTCCTTGATGATTCTCTTCTTGCTCCCGCTTCTAGTCATGATGAAGGTCTAGCACTTCTTCTTGCCATCCCTTTGTTGCATGTACATTTAAACCTCTTTGTATTCCCTCACCAACTTCTTTGATGTGGATAGTAGATGTTTCCTTCCAATCTTGTTCTTGTTCAACCAGCTTCACTACTAGCTCTTACCAAGCTTGTTTAATTTTCCTGCTCCTACTCATCATGCTCTATTTTTCCCATGATGAGCCTTCATAGTTTCCATCACTTTGCATCTCATTCTCTATCTCATTTCTTGCTCTTAGTCACAACCATGACGTGCCATCAAACACAGTGTCACAGGGAAGTGGATGTTGTGGCTCTCAAGGTGGTTCATGTGTGCGATACAAGGCAAAGTCTTCAACACAGTTGTTCCACAATCCAATCTCACAGGGAATTCAAAAAACAAACAAAACAAACAACCAAAATAAAAATAAAAATAAAAACAAAAACAAAAACAAATTGCAGGAAGTAAGGAAGAAGGCCTCCAAGGACGAGATTGTCATTCGAACTCCAACATCATTATTGAAGAAGTATATTTGGTTACGAGGATGCCAAAATCAAAACCTTCACACCATCGATTTGTATGATGCAGGTGGATATTGGTGGCCACCCACCTATTCCACTTGGGGCCCCACCATTGTTTCTTTCAGTTTTTTAGTTTCCTTAATTCTAGCACAGTTTACTATTTTTAGCAGTTTTTTCGGGTCCTGAACTTCTGGAGCCATTTTGAGGCCCTAAACGACGTTTTTTTTGGGAAAACTAGGAGCAACATGGTTTTTTTATTAATATTGCTTGTGTATAAATTTGTAGTCCTCAGATAGATATTTCTAACGAGGTATTGTGCGCGTAAAACGAAGATCGTATGCCAAAAATACATCCCCAGGAAGTTGATGTACCAATTTACCCAAACGGGGCCCATAGTTTTGGCGCTTCATCTCCTAGGGTTAGGTTTTTGGATGTTTAGGTTTTCCATTGTTTCTCAATAATAAATAGACCTTCAAGCCTCATTGTAACACAGTTCAGAGGCATGTAGCCACCACATCTCTTCTCAGAGATAAACTACCAGCGCCCTAGCTAGTTTATTTCCATTTTGTTTGTAAAAATATTTCAGTTACGTGATATTAATGAAATTAAGTCTTATTTATGTTGCATCCCTGTGTTTATGCGTATTTTGTATTTTATTGCGTTCCTGCATAAGTCTGGATCAGTGGTATCAGAGCGGTCTGCTCATTCTCGATCCTTCTTTGCATGTCCCCAATGAAGTCAGGGTATAAGGAGTTAGGGCTCGATCTACTTGAACCTTTGCAATATCAGTCTCACAAACCCTGATGGCCATCCATGGGGGACAAAAGAAAGACGAGGGAGCAGGAGATCCTATCAAAATATTGCTCGAGGAGGCCCTCGAGAAACAAAGGAATGCGACGATGGATAACTTTGCCCAAATCCTTCAACTACTTCCCACTGGCGGCGCATCTACATCCAACAGCCACTCTGGAGGCGTAGCTCCTTTTAAGGTACAATTAAACTTTGACATTCCCATATTTGAGGGCCAAATAGATGCAAATGTCATAGATAGATGTTTGAATCTATTAAAAGGGTATTTCTCGATTCATGACTTTTCCAACCAGGAAAAGATTAATTTTGCACTCCTCAAAGTCGCCCCCCATGTCAAGGACCAGTGGGAAACCTATTGTGAGCAAAAGGACGGGAGGGAACCCTCTCTATTTTTGGCTGCACCTGTAGAAAATATGTAACATAGCTATAATACGATGTAGAAATTATATCAATAGACTCAATCCGATCATGTAATGTACTAAAACAAGATATTGAATCCTTCTACAATATTTGCATAATATAAATCTCGATCGCTCAATCACATGCAAGTAAGAGAAAGAAGTAAATCAATACACAACACCAGATATTTCCTAGGGAAAGCAATTGCTCAAAACCCCTCCATCTTTATTGTATAATAAACCAAGGAATCATGAAACAATACAATGTATTTGTGATCACCACAACCTCATACACACTACCAGTTGCTTCACACTGATCTAGACAAAATTGGACAAACACATAGCCAATTATCAGCCTACCTTGCTTACGCAATCCCTAGAGAATTAAACCCCTATTAAATAGGAAATTCAGCCTTCCTTGATTGTGCAATTCATCGTGGGCTTCCTGTGGTTATATAACTACATCTGGGAAGTTTGCTAAAAATACAACTAATAGTTTTCTAGCATTGAAACTTTGTCTCAACTGGGTCTCCACCAGAATTAGCATCCATGCAACTATAAATAGTGAATTGTCAGTTACTTGGTAGATCACTAGTGGTGAATTAAATCTATTTTAATTCACTTGATCTTCCAGTAGCTCATCAAATAGTTAGAACTAGTTAAACTGATTTTTACTCAATTAATGTGAGTTAACTGACCCCACTCACACTACACTAGTGCTACAACTACAATTGGACGCTGAAAAATAATAGAATCACTCTACATGTCTATCCTTTGACCCTCAACTCGAAATTATTGAGCTAACTAAGTCTATCACACTTAGTTAACTATTACAAGTTGTTACGAGATAAGATTACAAATAATTTTCCAATTTATTTAAAAAATTGGTTGCACACTAATGTGTCACTAGGATCCATCACTTATGTGTGACCAGAGATCCCACACAACTGTGTGTGCATTTTCTTGTTGTTTCTGGATGCCAATTTCACTGTTTCTTGTTGCAAATTTCAACAGCACCCACTTGGAATTCTTTCTGAGACGCCATCAAGGAACAATATTATCATGTGGGGAGCTGTGAGGACAAGTACATACAATGAACTACGTTGCGGCAGCAAAAGGGTCAAGATGTGCATGAGCTAGCGAATTTGTTCCATACCCTACACACGAAATTGGGAATCAAAGATTCAGAGAAACATTTGGTGATGAAGTACCGCAGTTGTCTGCACAGATACATTCAGGAGGAAATGGAGTTCCTCGACATCTCCTCGCTTGGCGCAACATATCATTATGCTACCAAGATTGAGCAGAATTTCAAACAGAAGAAGCGAGAATTTGTATCTGCGAATTAGAAGCAGTGGAAAGGTGCCCCCAAATCGCAGAACAAAGGACAAATCCAAGGCCGGGCGGCCCAAGATAACCCGCCAAATTCGCAAGCAAAGAACAACACTGTGAAGCCAAAGGAGGACAAGGGAAAGTGGTTTGAGTTCCATAAGAGCTCCACTCACAACACAAGTGAGTGTCGGACCAAGCAGTCACTGGTGGTCGAGTAGAAGGCTTCTAAATCAGAACCCGACAAGGGGAACGATAATGGGAAGAAGATTATCGATGCGGAGCCCAATGTCATTGTTTCCACCACGAAGATCCAGAAGGAGGAACCGGAAGATCTAGAGAAGGGGGAGCGCCTCTTCCATTCCCAGATGTGGGTAAAGGGTTCCCCACTACAGTTCATTATCATCAACAGGAGCCAAAAGAACCTCATTTCATCAGAGGTTGTGAAGAAGTTGGGATTTTCGACCACAACACACCCACAATCGTATATCGTCGGGTGGCTTCACCAAGGATGGGATCTTCGTGTCAGCCAACTATTCCACCTTCTCTACATCATCAAGCCCTTCACGAATAAGGTATTATGTGACATTGGTCCTCTTGATTTTTTTGATGTATTATTAAGCCAACCATACTTTTGGAAGCAACATGTTGTGTATGAGTCCCAGCCTCGCGTTGTTTTGTTACTTTGGGCAATAATTTGTACAGGATAGCGGAGGTAGCACCGCCTGCTGCCATCTCTTTGGTTACTGCATAAAAATGTAGTAAGCTCATTTTCAAAACTACGAATTTTTTTTTCTTGATAATCCGCTCTCAAGCCAAGAAGAATATTTTGGCCACGACCTCCAAACAAAGCTCCTTCGCACAACAACAACAAATGGACAAGGTTGTGGAGGAGTACGGGGACATCTTCACCTCACCCGCAGGGGTGCCTCTGCACTGTTAGGTCAAGCACCCCATCAATCTGACCCCAGATGCGTTGTTTCCCAATGAACCAATCTATCGGCGCTCTGTTCTAGAGAACGACGAAATCAAGAAGCAGATTCAGGAGCTGCTACAGAAAGGTCACATCTGGCTAAGTTCATCACCCTATGGGAGCCCGATTGTGTTGGTGCAGAAGAAGGATGGGACTTGGAGACTCTGTATTTACTATCAGGCACTGAACAAGATCATTGTCTGGAATAGGTACTCGATCCCACAGATTGATGACCTTCTAGACCAACTCAAGGGGGGAAAATATTTTTGCAAGATCGACTTGAAGTCTAGGTATCACCAAGTACCAATCGAACCCTCCGATGTGTGGAAAAAAGCCTTCAAAGCCAAGGAGGGCCTTTTTGAATGGTTGGTCATGCCTTTCGGGTTGACGAATGCTCCTGCAACCTTCATGAGGTTGATGGACGACATCTTGTGGCCATTCACCAACTCATTTGTAGTAGTGTACTTGGATGACATCTTGATCTTCAACTAGACTTGGGAAGAATACCTCCACCACATTCGACAGGTCCTCCAAACACTATGGCAACACAAGTTGTGTACCAATTTGGAGAAGTGCACTTTTGGCATGACCTAGGTTTAGTATATGGGATACATTATTGATGAGCAGAGGGTGCATGTGGATCCAGCCAAGATCAAAGTCATTCGGGATTAGCTAACCCTAATACTCTAACAGAGCTTCGTAACTTTCTGGGTCTTGCTAATTTCTACCACAGGTTCGTGTTGGGATTCTCCCATATCACTTGGCCCTTTAGCCAAGTCACCAAGGGAGGAGCGAAAGAAAAATTATTTTGGTTTGAATCTCAATAGAAGGCGTTCATTGAGTTGAAACATCGCCTCTCCTCTGCCCCAATGCTCACATTACCAAACTTGAAACAATCATTTGAGATCAAGACAGATGCCTCGGACTATGCTATTGGGGAAGTTCTTACTCAACAGGGGCATCCAATGGCATACCATAGTGAGACACGGTCCGACACAGTCTGGAAGTATCCCACTTATGAAAAAGAGATGCATTCCATTGTGCAAGCTTGCCGACAATGGAAGCATTACATTTTGGGGAAGTAAATGGTCATCCACACAGACCATCGACCCCTGCACTTCATACAGACACAAGGGAAGTTGCAGAATGATCGTCATTAGAAGTGGTCCACATATTTGCAACAGTTTCATTTGAACATCAAGTACAAGAAGGGAAGCACCAATAATGTTGCAGATTGCCTCAGCCGACCACTGATCGTGGTGCTAGCCACCATGATCAACTCTTGTGGGCACAAGACTTCTGATTGGCCACTTATCTACAAGAGCAATCTAGAATTCAGCCACACATATAAGACGCTCTTGGAGGGTAAGCAAGTTCCAAATTTTCACCTCCAGGATGCACTGTTATGTCACCTGAGACATGTTTGTGTTCCTTCAAGCAAGTGTGCCAAGATGATTTGGGAAGCGCACTACAGTGGGGTCGTTGGGCATTTCGGGGTCGAGAAAATAGTGGCAATACGGTAGAAGTATTTCTATTGGCCGAACCTATGATTGGATGTCAGGAAGTACATCATATCCTGCACTACCTGCGCCATTGCCAAACCGGCCATCAAGAAGCAAGGCCTTTATACTCCATTGCCTACCCCTAGTCGACCTTGGGAATCCATCTCCATGGATTACATGTCGGACCTTACTTCTACTAAGCATGGCAATGACTGTGTTTTTGTGGTCATCGACAGATCCTCAAAGATGGCCATTATGGTGCCCTGAAGGAAGAATATCACAAGAGAAACCATTGCTAAACTCTTCTTTGAACGAGTGTGGGTACACTTTGGGATCCCACAATCTATCATCTCAGATCGGGACAGCAGGTTTCTCAGTACATTTTGGTCCAACCTCTGGTAAATGTTGGACACCAAGCTCACCAAGTCCACAACTTTCCATCCCCAAAATGATGGCCAGATAGAGGTTGTCAACAAGATGATCATACACATTCTGTGCATGTACAACTCAAAGCATCCACGCACATGGGATGAGATCCTTCCCTATGTACAACACAACTATAACCGGGCTCTCCACAACTCAACCGGCCACAACCCCTTTCAAGTGGGCTTGGGATTCTAGCCACTATGTCCCATTGACATAGCCATGTCATTTGTGACTACTCTCACCGATTCGGCTCATGTCCAGTCTGAAGCTGAAAAGGTGAACAACTTCATTGATCGCATTCAGCACATCCGCCAACACTTTCATGACATGTTGGACGAAACCAATGCCAAGTACAAGAAGCGACATGATCAGCATTGGGTGCCACATAACTTCTAGGTGTGCGACAAAGTGTGGCTACATTTGCAGAAGGAGCGCCTCACTGGACCCCACCATAAGATTCACCTGCTCTAATATGTGCCATACACCATCACCAAGGTTGTAAGGGACAATGCCTTCGAGCTCAGTGTTCCACCATTCCTTGGTCTGCACCCAGTGTTCAATGTGGACTGCCTTCGGCCCTATTTCCCACCTCTACTGAACACCTCCGACATTGTATAACAACTCACACCAACAGAGTTAAACCCAGACTGCATGGAACATGCCACCACAGATCGTATCATGGACATGCAAATCAAGAACACTCACCAGAAGAATATCCAACTGTATCGAGTTGTCAAATCTGGCCAACTCTTGCACCAAGGCAAGTGGCTCACCAGGGACCTAATTCAACTGAAGTTTCCTCATCTCATGGAGGAACTCAACGCAATGAGGACCATTGCTTCCTAGGGGGGGAGGAATGATCCAGATGGATATCGGTGGCCACCCACCTATTCCACTTGGGGCCCCACCATTATTTCTTTTAGTTTTTTAGTTTCCTTAATTGTAGCACAATTTACTATTTTTAGCAATATTTTCGGGTTCTTAACTTCCAGAGCCGTTTTGAGGCCCTAAACGACGTTTTTTTGGGAAAATCGGGAACAAAAAGATTCATTGACTGATGTTGATCCCATGAAAAGTTGTAGGACTCAGACAGATCTTTCTAACTAGGTATTGTGCGCGTAAAATAAAGATCGTATGCCAAAGTTACGTCCCTGAGAAGTTGATGTACCGATTTACCCAAACGAGGCCCATAGTTTTGGTGCCTCATCTTCTAGGGTTATGTTTTTGGATGTTTAGGGTTTTCCATTATTTCTCAATAATAAATAGGCCTTTGAGCCTCATTGAAACACAGTTCAGAGGCCTGTAGCCGTCACATATATTCTCATAGATAAGCTACCAATGCCCTAGCTATTTTATTTCCATTCTGTCTGCAAGCATATTTCAGTTATGTGATATTAATGAAATGAAGTCTTATTTCTGTTGAATCCCTGCGTTTATGTGTATTTTTGTATTTTATTGCGTTCCTGCATAAGTCTTGATCATTGTACTAGCAAATGAAAACCTTCTTATGCAAGGTTTTCTTAGGAAGGAATACTACAAAAGATGAAATCATGCTAATGCTTGACGATTATACAGTTGCAAATGAAATATTTAGACAGTCGTCTAGAACAAATCGAGGTTAGTTTGGCCCCAAGATCTAATCCAAGGAACACCAGTCAATATGTTGTTACTCCCATATGTTTCGAAAAATAGGGTATTCCATATAGAATGAAAACCTTTAGTAATCACTCACACAACCAGATCAAAGATCACAATTCCAATATTTTTACGTGGTTAAAACCCTCTGAAAAATAAACAATTCACAACCCCATCCAACACGGCCACTTGAGGCAATTCTATTAATGCAAAACAAAATATTTTACATAAGAGAGTTCTCACAATCAATCATCAACCATGACCCTCCATGTCCTTCAAATTGAGATCATGGTCCAATCAGGTGTTAATCCACGTATCAATTGCCATTAGAATTGAGGATAGTGTTAATCATTAGATCACTCTATGTCTAGAACATATCATGGTCATCAAATCACAATGCAACTAATGCATATTAAGGAAGCACACTTTTACCTAACAGACACATTAGACCAAGTTGAACTTAACTAAATCCTAAGTGTCTAAATATCGTAGCACCATTAAGGTGGAACCCTTTTCCTCCTTTTATTTCTTTAAATGACTATGAAGCCACAAACTTGTTTGTTTTTTTGTTTTTACAAGCCTCCTAGAATAGGCAAGTTTAGACTTGTCAAACCTTTTAGTATTCACTTGTTCACAGTCAACTTCATTGTTATATTTTGTTTAACTTTGGACTTCAAACCTCTTATAGCAAAAGGCCTATTTCATTTCCAATGGTCTAGTTTTCCGAGTCGTAGACTAGTGACTTGCAATAGGCCTTTTAGCTTATATATATAATAAAAAGTTTATGTATAAGTACAATTTTATTGAATAAAAAAAATGTGCAAGTAATTTTTTATGAGGTAAAATGATTTTTTTTATTCTATTCAAATTTGTTAAAAATGTATTAAAAATATTTACTTATAATATAAAAAAATTGATTCAAAATTAAATGGTGGAGTCTAACTATTGTATGTTTATGCATTTTTTATTGGAATTAAAAGATACAATTCTTGATGAGATCATTATTTTTGGTTATGTGGTATTACATTTTTGAATGTATTCAAAAGGTACTTAGCATATACATATTTAATAACTCAAATCTATCATTCCAATCATTTTTGTTTGAATTTTGAATAAAATTCATAAAATATATGCTAAAAGATAGTATTTATAATTGACACACTCAAGAGAAGAAAAGGTCATCTTTAGGAATCAAAGCTAAAGAGACCATCTTTATATTCATATTTTTTATGAATTGGCACACTCTAGGGGTTGATTCCCTTTATACAAGGAAAATGAAACCAACCATATGTGTTCACATAAAAAACAAATCCCGTGTATTATGGGAAGATTTGATAGTGAGCGAAAATGTTAGAGATATACATGGTATGATCAAAGTTGTGTAAGGTAAAAAGAGCACAGAGGATGAAGAAAGAATAAAACTTTACCAAGATTAATTACTAAGTGAGAATATAACTGTTGAAGGTGGCAGGGGTCCATGCTCCGAAAGTGGGTTATCTTCTTATTTGGACAATTTGAATGCAAATGGACCTAACAATGTCTAAGTAGGCTAGGGAGATTCCCAAATGGGGGCTTATGTGGTGAAAAATATCAATGTAACCATGAGACCAATGAAGAGACCAAATAAGAGCTCAAAACGACTCAGCAAAATAAAATAAGGCATTAAGGTTTGACTAGGAATCTAAAACCATCTATTTCAACTAAATTAAGGACTTTAGCCCTTGTGACTTGACCATAAATGTGTATAAGAACCCTTGTAGCGGAATGGTGACAATTCTAAGATAAAGATTTATATAACCAATACATGATTCATGTGTGTGTTGTTGATAAATTAGGGTGTTTAATTCAATTTCTCTTCTTGATAATTACTTGTGAACTTGTTATGCCTCTTTTACTTAGATCTTATCTTTGTTAGCTTATTATGTCTTTCATCAAGCCAATTATCAAAACACAAGAGACACAAATATTTAAGCTTTCAAGCCAGGGCCAAAACCTCTCCCTCTTAGAGAGGAAAACCCAATAATAGTTATTCTTATAGATCTTAAATTGACAAGTACCATTACCATGACCCAGACCCTTGAATTCATTATGCCTCCAAGACCTTGTCACTGCTTCACTAGGCTAATTATGTGGATCTTCTTTTCTGCATTGCTTTGCACAAGGACTAGGAAGGCTCGGTTCCTAGTGATCTCCCTTTCCTCTCTTTCTTGAATTGTCCTCATCCTCTTAGAGATCCCTTCTCGACCCTTCTTCATATACACTTGATTCCCAATGTCAAGGTCTCTTTCTTGTTGTAGAAACCTTCCTTCTCAGAATGTATATCTTCGGTCTCTTCCTGAAGTATCTTGCTTTCCTCAACCTCAAATAGTCTCCTTTTCTTCCATCCCAAGAGTCTCCTCCCTTCGGTCTCCTTCCAGCTCCCTTATGTCCTTATTGATAGCCCTAGACCGAAATGAAATAACCCTAAAACAACTTCCGACCTCCACTATGGTCACAGAGATAAGAGTGCAGACCTAGTTCGGATATCAGAGATGCTTGCACACTGTTATATAGTGTTCTTCTTCATTGTGTTAACCCTTAACTCTTCGTTGTATATCCCTTTAAACTTCCGCACTGTGATCAACACATATTATTGCAAAGGTGACCGAGTTTCTTGGTGATGTATGAGGCTGCATTCCTTGTCTATTTATAGGGATTGTCTCCCATCCTTTAGGCCGACATGATCTCTTGCTATTAGGCCGACTTGTCAAGAGGTATAATCATCATATTTGAGACGACTTCCTTGGAGAATTTAGACAAGGTCTTGAAGCATACAAATTATATCAATAGTTGTCTTTACAATTGTAACAACACTTCATATACATGACTCTAAATTACACATTTATGACAATATTACAATCCCCTAAAGACATCAAGAAGAAGTCTTTGAACTATAATAAAAAATCCTTGCTCATGAAACCCATGAAGCAAGTATTTACAAAATACATTTTATTATCTTTGTCTTCTTCATTACATAAATTCATAATTACAAGTCATTATGAAGACCGAACCTAGTTACACTTTCCAACATTCCCTCTTAACTAGGGAGTTATTCATAATGGTACATGGACACTCTTAATCTGAAGAATCCCATAAGAAGAATTTGATTGGTAATCCATCTATATAGCATCATATAAACCAACATTGTCATAGTGCAAGGCCTTGACTAACAATTCCATTTCTCCACGAGATATATGAGCTACAATGCTGGCGAGACCAATGATGAGTAAACGCCTTCATCATTGTCTCTCTTGGTTCATATCCCACCCGGGTTCATTCAGGATATTTCCACCAAGACTATTCTTATTGTTGGATTCCTAGTCCTCAAATAATATCCATCCTTCCACGACTACTGTTTTATTGGATTCCCTAATACATCCCAAAAGAGTATCGGATGCGAGATGATTACCCAATCCTCCATTTTGTCTTTCTAGGTGGAGACCAGAATGATGTGTCTATCTCTCCCTCTCAACTAGTGAGGACATATTCCACAAAGGAATGTACTCGTTCCTATACAAGGAATGTACCTAAGCTCCCTCTTGGCTTATGAATTACCAAGTTTCTTCCAAGTAAGAAGCTTATTACCAAGCTCCCTCTTAATTAGGGACCTGCAGCAACAATGATGAAAACAACCAGCTGCAATTTTTCCGATTTTGATATATGCAAATTTTCCAACCTGTTGAATGCTCTTAACTTCTTTTCATATTATTACAGGTATTTTAATGCTTAACTCCCTAATTGTCTTTGCAAATATTGGTATTTCCTTGATAACATGTAGCAATGGGATTTGTACAAACATTCTTCAATTCATCAAACATATCATAATCAGGTATCATAATCTGTTTCTCTACCCCTTTATCAATTTTTAATCTTTCTGGAAAAGGTGGGTTTTGTATAGAAATTGAAGGTTGTTCTATAATGGGAGTTAAGTTTATTGGAATATCATTGGTATGTATAGAGGTGGTTTGTTTTCGAGAATTTTTCTTTTGATGAAGAGATGTTTCTTCCTTAGAGTGATCATATTTTTCACTTTCCTGAATAACAACATATGCTGGCTTATTTTCCAATACTCTACCAGATCTAAGTTGAAATTTTTTTAGATCCAATGGAGTTATCATATAAGTTTGGAAATTTTTCCCTTCTATGTTGTAAACAAGTTCTGAGCTTTTATTGTTTGGTTTTGGGAGTGGTTGAGCAGGAAGTTGGTTTGGTCTTTGTGGAAATGGTAATGAAAATTGTGGGTTTGGGTTTTGATTTTGAGCTTGAGGTGGTTCAAAAGACTGAGGAAAATATTGTGGTGGAAAAGTAGGATAAGGTTGAGGATATTGAGAGTACTAAGGATATCTTCGATAATTATTTTTCCATCCTTGTTCCCAAGGTTTAGGCCAAGGTTGCCAAGGAATGGGTGCATTCAAGTTATTTTGTGATGGTTGTGCATGTGTTTGGGTGTTAAATCCTTGATTTTTCCATGGTATCTTGGCAATAAAACAAAAAGGATCTACCTAATTTGGCACTAATTCCTCTTGGTAAACAACTTTAAGACCTAGTATCGAAGGAAATTCTTTGGTATCATGATTTTATGCATATATGACACAAGTTTCTATGATTTTCAAATCAAGAGGACATTCTCTCAAGTCATGTTTCTTTATACACTTGGGATAAAAGATGGATAGAGCAAAATTTTCAACTTTTTGCTTGTTTTGTATTTTAAGGGTGTCGATTTGTTCACTAAGACTTCCTAAAATGTTTGTTTTAAAATTGTCAAGAAAAATTCCTATTTCGGCCCTACTTACCAGTCTCGTTGCATATTTTTTAATCCTAGAAATAGCAGGATCTCTTGGGATTTTTCTAGTCCTTGTCTTTCCTCTTGAAATGTGTATGCATAACTCATAAATATTTGGTAATGATAACTGAGAAATATCCCCTTTACCCGTCAGGTTGAGAAGATATATCCAGTCATCCCTGGTTGATTTTAATAGGAGAGATTTAAAATTTTCTTCGTCTAAATTTTCCATCTTAACTCTCTTAAGATTGTAGCTAAACATTTCAATCAAATCCTCAAGAATTTCATCTTCTCTTTGCATCATTTTAAAAACTTCATCCTTAAGGTTATGGGGCATGCAGTAATCCTAGTATTTCTCTAAGAAAGCATTTTTCATTTGTTCCCATGTTCTAAAAGAGTTTGTTACTAAACCCATAAACCATTTTAGTGTTGCATCCTTAAGAGTTGCTGGAAAAAATTTTCAACTTTTTCAAATCGAGCAAATATTCATAAGATCTACATAAAACTTCGAACTCAAAAAGAAATGTTTCAGGATCCTCACTTCTTAATCCATTGAAGTTAGGAAGGACGGAGGATGATATATATTTTCATTGTTATTGTGGTATCTTCATCGAATATAAAAAATCCAAATGGGTACGGTTCTCTTATATCTCCTCCTCTTCCTCTTTCTCTACCTCTTCCACCTCCAATCCTACCTGCTCTTCCACGTCCAACCCTAGGTTGTCCACCATTGTATACTTCTCCTCCCCCTTCTTCAGCCATTGTAGATTCTTCAGAACTAATATAAGGTTCCAAAATTGGATTTTTTAGCTCCTCTTCTAGTTCCTCTTGTTCTTCTATCAATGGTATATTAACAAAGGTTTCCTCTTCTTCTTCTTCACTAAGAACTTCTAGTTCTTGTGCTAGAATTTGCTCTCCAGTTGAAGATAGAAAAATTACTCCTTTTGTTTGGGATGTAGGATCTTCTTCTTCTATTTTCGCCTCAGTTGATGAAGTTGGTGAATTTCTAGGTTAGATTTAACATCTACGTACCTCCGGAAGTCTATGTCTACCTGCAATGGATGGTATACAAGTTTGGGTGGATGGTATGGTGCTACGAGGTCGGGGTGGGGTGAGTGGTGATGCTGAAATTAAACTTCTACCTCTACCTACAAATCTATTTCCCTATGAATGTTATTTTTTTTTGTTGTTGTTGTTGTTTTTTTTTTTAAGAAAAGACTCCTATATACACTTCCCCAGCAACGACGCCAAAATGTTTGGTAATTTAATTGGTTATAAATTACTTATATAAATTTTCAACTAGAGCTAGTAAATTGATGAAGTGTAAATGCACTGGATGTGCTAGGAGTCTTGATTATTGACAAAATTCTTAATGAAATTGAGCTTTATCAAAATGCACATGGTTTTCATAAACAATTTAATAATTCGTAGAAAACTCTAATGATGATCACACTCTCTGCTAAAACTATATCTGTTTATAAATTCCACACTTTGCTTTGAAATGTAAATCTCAAACCCTTGCATAAATGAAATCAATCTCACACTTTACATGAATGAAAATCAAATTCATATTTAATTTCAGAAAATGGAAATCACTCTCAATCCATAAATCTCTATACTTAAAGAAAACCACACAGTTGCATGAATGAAATTGTACTTAATGAAAATCACTCTTCACTCTTCACACATATAAAGAAACTCGCTTTCATAAAAATCCTATATGCCCATGTGCATTCGTACTCTGTGAAAGAAATGAAGAATTTAAAAAAAGACTGAGCAAATGAATTAGCTGAAGGAAGTTGACAATTATGGTTAGAAATTTAAATAAGAAAAATCGAAAACAGAGTTAAATAATTAACTATTTAGTAATGAAAAAAAAAACATAAAAATACTTACTTCTTCAAGGGGGCCCTCCACGAGAATTAGGGAACCACAATTACGCTACTAATCAAACACTTAACCACACATCGATGTGTAATGGAAACAAAATGTCTTCTTTAAAACGGAGTTTCGATCTTATTGACTGTCTTTCATTTCTGCCGAGAAGAATTACTTATAGAGCTCATGGCAATTAATGTTTAGAGCTTTAATACTAAGTCTATTCAACACAAACTAAATTTAATCTTGAAAAGATAATATCATGATTTTCTCTTGATTTTCTATTAGCAAAGCAAAATCACGAAGCACGGATCTTATTCTCGCCCGCATGTTTCCGACTTTGGTGGTTGACCTTGCCTTTGACCATGTAACCAAGATTTGTTCAATTTCTTTGGCTCATGGAAATAGGAATAAATCATTATGTATATAGATTGACACCTATCCCTATATTTTTCTCCCCAGCTAGCATTCTAGAACATGTCAAACAATGGACTTGGTTGCTAAATTGTGAATTAGCTGCAGAATCATTAGAATTCAGTAGCCACGGTAAACTTTAAGTTAAATAATAAAGGACATTGTCACTTTACAAAATAGGAGACAATTTCATACCTTCCATGTCAAAAATCATGTAACTTGATGTCCTATGCATTGTTATGGATGTCAATAAGAAAGAAATGAGGTAAAGGATGGTGTAAAAAAAAAACAATTATGGGGTTCAGCACTACCATTGTCTGTAAAAAATTGAAAAGAATTTTCATGCAATTTTGATGGCTGTATGAGGGATATGGTGAAACTTACTTCTTTGACAAGTGTACTGATATGAAGATGGAAAATTTGGAGTCAATGAGGACCTGTGTTGCTCATTTCCACCCTCTCATCCCTCTTATAGAACTATCTCGGCCTCTCCTGTAGAAATTACAGTCTTCCTGTAGCAATAGCAGGTTGAGGTTTGAAGCTCCTTCGTGGCATACCAAGCTCGTCCTCTCTACAATTGCTCTTGAAATGAGGGAATATGCCAAGGAAACCGAGCCCAAGTACATAATATGTTATTTTGAGTTGGGATTTGGAGTGTTGTGATGACCTATCATTCTCATGAGATTTCCTTTTTTGGACCGTTTTCTCCACTCGGAGCAATCATTCTCCCTTCCCTCGTAATCACCACCCACAAACAGTGAACCTAAATCCTTTGATGTGCATCTCCATGTTACATGGGTGTCAATTTAACTTTTAGTTCACTAGTCGAGGTGGCCAAGTTAACTGGCCACCTCCAGCTTATTAAAACATCTCCTCTCGACATTCATTCATTTTAGTCATTTACACATAAGGAGAGAGTGAGAGACTACCATACCAGAGCCTACCTCATGGTTGATTTGTTGCAGGGACTTGCATGTTGGATCTGGACCATTGTATTGACACCAAGGGAGTCTGACTTGCTTTCTTGTTTCCTTGTGTACTATTTCTTCATTCTCTTCGTGATGCTTGACTATGGTGTTTATTGTGTGTTTGAAGGTACTTTGTGGGTGTACATGTTGGTGTTTTTGGTGGAGATTCTTCTTGGGAGTGCCGTAACTCCTCCAGAGTTGTTTCACAAGGTCCCACTTCCTCCTTTTATGGGAATAAAACAACATAGTGTTCTTTGTGGTGATTTCACAGGCTTGTTACAAGAGGAGGTTTTCTTCTTGTAACAGCCCAATTATTTTACCCTTGGGGCTTAAATTTGCATAGGGTGATGAGGGAAAGTGTGATGAGACCTAAGGATAGTACTAAGACCATGAGGGGCAGTATAGGCTTGTAAAAATGAATATGAATACTTGTGTGCTTTTGTACAAACTTTTTTGAATAGGTAGGAAAGAATGGAGGGTTTGAGTGAATTTCCTTGTGAAGTGAGATGGATGAGTGATGGATGGATGGTGGAAAAGGATGAGGGATCATTCTTATTAATTATCTAGGTCATAAGGCTCCTATTGGGTTGTCCTTGCCCTCAGATCTCCCTCCTGTAGATTTTCTAAACCCTCCTATAGCACTAGAGGACCTTCATCTAGCATTGCAGGATCCTCCTATAGCAACACATAGAGGAGGTGAAACTTTAGTTTTGAGCTAATGGGATGGTGGAGAGAGATGAGGATATGAGAGGAGATGATGGAGAGGGAGTGAATGGATAAAATAATGGAGGAAAATTGAAAATTTCTTTGACCTGTAGCCATAATATGCCACTGTGCATAATCCTACAAAACAATAAAAAGGTCAGCGTTCATGGCATCATCTTCTATTGTTATATTTTTTCTTTTCTTTTTCTTTTCTTTTTTTTTTAGAGAGAGACATATAGGCTACCTCTGAGGAGGTTTTCAACCTACATTCCCGCCATAGGTGCCTCAAAGGAGAGGGTTGATTCGACAGAATTGATGGAGGATTTCCTGGAAGGAAAACACTGGTCAGAGGGAGCATATTCTCTAGAGGGTTTCTATCACCAAGAAACCTAGGTCTGGTCTCTTTCTGAGAGCAGCAAGATAAATAAGGGAGAAGAGCATTCATTTCGACATTTTGAGAAAATATGGCCTCACAAGGATTGAGGGATCAAGACAGGTTAGATGGTGCATCTAACTTCGTCATCTGGAAAGCCAGAATATCGTCAGTCCTTGACGAATATCGTATAAAATATCGTATCGAGAGGGTTGTAGCCCTTCCGGTTGATGTTGATCCATTAAATAAGTATGATGAACATTAAGCATGGGATAAGCGCTTGATTATGGACTAAGTGAATGATCATGTGGTCCCATATATTGCCAAGAAGAACACGAAAAATGATATATGGAAAACGTTGATCAAGATATATCAAGGCACCTCCGTCCAGAGGAAGATACTTCTAGAGAATTAGCTATGATTATTGCAGATGCACAAGGGAGAGGAAATTGACCCCTTCCTTGTTAGATTGAAGGAAATTCGATATCAGCTGGTTGTTATGGGGGAAACTCCTAATGATGGTCTCATGGTGGGGACTTCCCTGAATGCAGTCATCGATGATTGTGAGACCTTTGTCAAAGTATTTTGGGCAGAGAACAACTTCCAAATTGGGAGGACATGTGGGCAACTCTTCATCAAGAGGAGATCATGAGAATGTCCAAGATGGGCAACAATAGTGGAGGAGCCAAGATAAAGAAGGAGGAGGAGGAAGAGGCGGCTCTCGCATATAAGGGACAATGGAAACAATAAGGGAAGAAGAAAAAGGACCTCTCAAAGGTTTGGTGCTTCAGATGTGGTGAATTGGGATATTTTGTGAATACTTGTTTTCGGAAGAAGATGGGAAAGGAAGATTCAAATTCTAAGGTTGCGATAGCCAAGGGGGATTATGGTAGTGATGATGTGGCTATGAGTGCTCATGTGCCTCGAGAGAAGAGGTGGGGCGACATATATTTGTAGATTGAACTATAGATGGCGACTGGGGTAGGATCCTTGAGGTTCCAAAACTCTTGGATCACATATGAGCTACGGGAGCCCTTAATGACAGTAACAAGATGATTGGAGTCAATTGGTGCAAAGGATTATGGAGGCACAGTGGTAGCAAGGACACTGAAGACTGGAGTAGTGTAGTGCAGAGGCAGCAACAACGCAGAGGTTGATGGGACTTCATAAGCACAGAGGGGCAGTGCAGAGCAGTAGCAGCGCAAAGCTTCAGAGGGTCGGTGAAATTCAACAGCAGAGGGTGCTTCAGTATCAAGATGAAGCCAGACTGACTTGTCTATCAGGATTTTGGGTGATTTCCTTCAGTTGCTTACTTCTCAACAACTAAGTTGCAGTGTAGCAGTTAGCAGTGGCAGTGTTATGCGTAGCATGATGAAGCATTTGAAAGGGAGTTGCAATACATATGAGGCAGTGACTGTGGCAGAGTAATAGGAAACAATACAGAAGGCAACAACGCAGTGGATGAAGGGCAGCAGGCCAAGCATCAACAACGCAGGGGACCGATTCCATGGATCAAAGTAACGCTTCTGGAGTGAAGTGTTGTTAGAGCACATTCCTTGCTAAGAGAGAGTGTTAATTTTTGGGTAGCATCGAATGTCATCTAGCTTTGAAACTTTGTGGAGGGGCTAGGGCACATGAGATCTCCAAGACCCATAAATAGTTTGGAGAAATTCCACCTGGAGCCTAAGTTATTCCAATAATTAATTATTTTAATGGAGACCCTAAGTCTAACTTAGGGGAATTAAATAATTAAAGGGAATAATTTAAACATGTGGATGAGAATGTTATAAGTGACGAGGATCAAGTATTTTCTAATCTTAGTTGTTGATTATATATTAGATCACGACCGCTGATTTTTCAAGGAGAAAAGTATTAAAGGAAGGCTTGGGGTCAGTTGGAGAAAACACACATAGCGATAGCACTTGAGCTAAGTCGAAATTCTAGGGTGTGATTTGCTGAAAATTTTTGAGTGATCTTGCATTGAAGCGAGGGGCAGATCGATAGAGGGATTTCAGATCTCAGGCCGAGAATACAATTGCAGAGAGGCAGATCCATACCAGAGAGGCAGTGCAGTCGAGGAGGGGTGACACAGAGGCAGCGTAGGCCCAGTAGGGGTGACATAGACCCAGCCAGACTCACGCAGAGCCAGTGCAGAGGCTGACATAGTCAGAGAAGGGTGACGCAGGCCAGGAGGGGCTGACGCAGAGCTAGAGGCTGCAACGTTGGGGTTTCAATGGTCATAAAGGGCTTGTATTGAACAGATCCAGAAGGGGTGACACAGCCACACTGAAGTGTGACGCGATGAATGCGTAGGCACCTGTGGGGTTTCTCGTCCTCACCTGAATCAACCATATTTTCTGTCTCCAGATATAGGTACATCTTCCAATATTTCTCTATTGGGAAAACCACTACTGGTGCCCTTGTTTGTATTCATAATTCTGCATAATAATAAAACCCTTGAGAGTTTCTACACTGGTTTTCCCGCATTAGGTTTTTCCAGGGACATTTTTCCAAAAAAGATTGTGTGTCCTTTGTCATGTGTGCTTAATTCTTCATTACTTGATTTGTATGTATGTGTAGATTTTCAATGCGTTTACTTCATTGTTTTCTGAATATTTCTGAAAATAACTTGTAAATGTAAAAACACAAGTAGGAGAAGCAAACTAGATTTCTGTAGTATAAATTTCTATTAATTAGATTAAGGAATTTTCACATTGTATCAATTGCATGTCAAGGGTAGATAAAGCCATCACCTAAGTGACAAATTTTTTGCTTGAGGAAGGCGGCTGAGACAACATAGATCCAGAAAGAGGCAGCGCAGAACCAGAGGGACAATGCAGACCCAGCAGGGGTGGCGCAGGGTCTGTCTAGCTCACGCAGAGGCTGACGTAGAGTCTGTCTAGCTCACGCAGAGGTTGATGTAGGCCAATAAGCATGACGCAAAGCCTATTTAACTCACGCAGAGCTGACGCAGGCCCAAGAGGGTGACACAGTCCGAGAGGGGGTGACGTTGTGTCAGTTATCATGGATGGAGGTGAAGTTTTTGTTCTTTGAAGTTGCTGGTGGGGCATTTTTTCTGCTAGTGCAGAATAATGTCTAGCAGGGTTGATAATGTAAGGGGAAATAGTTCCTCAGTAGAATTTCTAGCCAAGAAGTATGAGATTCGATCAGCGGAGTGATTGGAGAGGGTTGATTCGACAAAATTGGTGGAGGATTTCCGGGAAGGAAATCACTGGTTAGAGGGAGCATATTCTTTAGAGGGTTATTATCGCCAATAAACTCAGATCTGGTCTCTTGCTGAGAGCAGCAGAAGAAGAAGGGAGAAGAGAATTTGTTTTGACATTTTGAGTATATATGGCCTCATGTGGATTTAGGGATCATGACAGGTTAGATGGTGCATCTAACTTCGCCATTTGGAAAGCCAGATTCCTATCGGTCCTTGATGAATATCATATCAAAGGTCATGTTGAGAGGGTTGTAGTTGTTCCAGTCGATGTTGATCCATTAAAGAAGTATGAGGAAAATCAAGCACGGGCTAAGCGCTTGAATATGGACAGAGTGAAGGATCGTGCGGCCCCACATATTACAAAGAAGAACACGACAAATGACATATGGACAATGCTGATCAAGTTGTATCAAGGCAACTCTATCTAGAGGAATATGCTTTTGGAGAATCAATTGCGACTATTTCACATGCAAAAGGGAGAGGAAATTGACCCCTTCCTTATTAGATTGAAGGCAATTCGAGATTAGTTGGTTGCTATGGGGGCAACTCCTGATGATGGTCTCATGGTGAGGACTGCCCTGAATGCAGTCACCGATGATTGGGAGACCTTTGTCCAAATGATTTTGGGTAGAGCAGAACTTCTAAATTGGGAGGACATGTGGGAAACTCTTCGTCAAGAGGAGATCAGGAGAATGTCCAAGATGGGAAACAACAACGTAGGAGCCAAGATCAGGAAGGAGGAGGAGGAAGATGAGGCTCTCACATCTAAGTGACAACGACAGCAACAAGGGAAGAAGAAAAAGGACCTCTCAAAGGTCTGGTTCTTCAAATGTGGTGAATTGGGATATTTTGCCAATAATTGTCCTCAGAAGAAGAAGGGAAAGGAAGGTTCAAATTCTAAGGTTTTGGTAGCCAAGGGGGGTGATGACAGTGATGATGATGTGGCTATGAGTGCTCATGTGCCTTGAGATAAAAGGTGGGTCAACTTAGATCTGTAGATTGAACTTCAGATGGCAGTTGGGGCAGGATCCTTGAGGTGCCAATACCCTTGGATCATATACAAGCTACGAGAGCCCTTAATGACAGTAGCAGGATGAATGGAGTCAGTTGGTGCAAAGGATTATGGAGGCATGTTGGCAGTGAGGATGCTGAAGAATAGAGCAACATTGTGCAGAGGCAGCAATAGCTTGGAAGAAGTGGTGCAGAGGCTGATGGGACTTCAACAACACAGACTAGAGAGGGCCTCCTGGAAATCACACCCATGGGGAGTGATATCATCCATGTATATCTCCACAGAGTGATGGACAAGCTCATAAAAAATGCTCATAATTTCTCTCTAGAAAGTGGTAGGGGCATTGCATAGGCCAAATGGGAGAACTTTATAATTAAATGTACCCCAAGGATATGTACATGTAGTCTTGTCTTGGTCTTTAAGGGTGATTTGGATCTGATTATAACCTCTAAATCCATCCAATAAAGAGAATAATTACTTTCCTACGATACCATATAAGACTTGGTAAATTAAAGGAAAAGGGAAATTGCTTTTCTTTGTAGCGTTGTTCAGTTCTCTGTAATCAACACAGGTCCTCCATTTTCCATTCTTATTTGGGACTAAGACTAGAGGTGACACTCATTCACTATCTGCGATGGGTTATATGAACCCTGCATCCAATAGATTTTGTAATTCTTCCTTCACTATGTCATTAAGGGTTGGGTTCATTCTCCTTTGGGGTTGGCACACAAGCTTGCATCCTTATTTGATGTAAATATGGTGAGCACAAACTGAGGGATGAAACCCTTTAATTTCTTTATAGTTCCAAGCAAAAGCATCTAAGTGTTCCCTCAGCATCTTACACAACTGTTCTTCTTGTTTGGCCGAGAGAGAGGGATTTATATTTAAGGTTCTAGATGGGAAAAACTCTACAGTTTTGACATGTTCAGTGCTTGAGTCAATTGAACATAGCTTAGTCCAAGGACTGCTTCCAAATTCTCTCACAAGTTCATCAAGTGGAATGGTATTGGGGGATTGGTTTTGAAGGGTATGGTCAATGAGGTCATCTTCACCGGGTTTCCCCCCTCTTATAACAAAATCTAAGGTATAGATTTGGTATGTTGTTACATGATACACTTCAGCTTCTTCCTCATCCTCTAGCCACAAAGGTACATCATTTTCCATTGAAGGTTGAGCAAGAGGATAAAATATCAGTTGCTTTGATAAGGGCCCATTCTTAATGGTCATGTTCCCATCCCTACAATGTATATAGGCATCAGCAGGGTACAACCAAGGTCTTCCTAAGATAAGAGGATAACCATTAAACTTGGTTTTGGATTGAAGTATCAAAACGTCAATGGGATAATCCCAAGAGTCAATGGAGATCATGAAACCCTCAAAAACTACCTCAAGAGCTACCGTGGATCTATCTGCAAGTTGCATCACTGTAGTGGTCTTTCTCAAGGATCCTTGGAGGTTGAGATTCAACATGGTTTCTTTAGTAATTACGTTTATGGCATGGCCAAGATCAATCAGTGTATGAGGGACAATGATACCATCAATGTGCACATCCACCACTGGACTTCCAGGGTCTAGGTATTTCGGGAAAATCACTTTCCCCAACATCAAATCAGATAATTGACCAACTACATTGATGGTGGGGGTGTCTCTCTTATTTCTCCCAGTATTTTTGAAGCATTTATCCTTGATAAAATTATTATAAATGGGAACATCCTTAATAGCATGGAGAAGGGGTATCTTAACACATCGGTTCTTCAATTCTGTCATAAGTTAAATCTCTTCTGGGGTGTGTCGATTAGGATGGACCAATCTCTCAAGGGGTATTGTCTTCTTTTTCCTCTTCAAGATATTGAGGTGGATATGGTGGATGGTTATCTGGGAGCTCTCTCCTAGACCTAAGGTTAATCTCTTGGATCTCCATAGCACAGGCATAGTAAGATGTCTCTCCATTATAGACGTATTGTGCATGTTTGTTAATCAGGTACAAATTGGGTTGAGCAGACATCTGAGGTTTCTTAGGTGGAGTAAGATGAGTGAGTTGTGGTTGAGGTTGGGGTGGAGGCAATAAAATAGGAGGTTGATTATGCTGAGGCCTCCAACCTTGTGATGGGTTGTTCCATTAAGGAGGTTGGGAAGGATATGGCTGAAAAGGATGGTTGATAGGTTGAGGAGGGTATGGAGGAGCATAAGGCCAAGAAGGAGGTGTGGGTTATGATGTATAAGTGGAAGAGTACCAAGGCTGAAAAGGTGTACTTTGATTTAAATTGTAATAAGAATAAGGCACACCTTGCATGCCTTGTTTGTATTTCCGAGGTCCTTGAGGCTTCCCTTGATTGATGAAACAGAGTTTCTCTCGCCCACCTTCCACCCCTTAATATACATATTTTAGGCTTGGTAGGGAAGGGCATTTTTCTGTTGCATGGTTCTCCTCACAGACTAAGTAGACTTCTATGAAATTCATTCCTAGGGTGTCTCTTAGTGCATCTAGGGCAAAATATAGCTAGGGCTCTTTCTGCTTCCTCTTGTTTCCTCTTGAATTGCATGGTATCCATTTGAAATGTAAAGGTATGCAAGGTTTCACTCTTTAAATCCTCCAACATGTTCCCTATCTCACTGTTTATGGATGAGGTAGAGGAAGAGGCACTGGCCAAGCCTTGGTTACTTCTACCCTTATTTTTGGCTGCCCTACAGTGGTTTTTGAGCATAGTTTTGATGTCATCATAGGAAAATTGATAGATATACCCTCCAGATAGCATGTTGAATGTCTCTAAGGCTTCCTACATGATACCTCAGAGAAGAACTAACTTGAGTGATCCAGGATCAAGGGTGCAGTTGGCCCTCATGTAGTTAAGATGAAACGTTTCCTCATAGTCTTCTAAATATTCATTAGGCCCTAGGTTCATCCTAAAGATGTCTTCCTTGGTTTCTTTGGGCCTATAATAATATTTGTACTTGCTATTGAAGGAATCCTGCATTTGGGCCCAAGTAGTGATGTTACCCCCAAGTAGACCCATGATCAATAGTGCTTCCAAGCCATTCTGTCTACTGAATTATAGTTGAAACTAGATGCATATGTAATGTATAAAATATTCCTAATTGAGAAAATGGAAATGCTATCAATTTCAACTTACAAATTCTATTGAAACAAATCATGAAGAATTTAAAACTAACCTAGTTGCAAAAAGGAAATTACATTATCTTGCAACTATCTAGCTAGTCATCAAACCTATTTACAGTAAAGGAACTACTTTCTCTTGCATAACCTATCAAACCATAAATCAAGATTCTATATACTATTTAACTAGCTCACACTTGCATATAAACCATTGTTCTATGAATTTTGTGTTAAAATACTAATGATATTTGTCAGGCCATGAGGTAACTCCACAAAATGAACCGTGAGAATTGATTGAGGGTGCTCATGAATATATACATGGAGGTGATACTGTTGGGATTCATTTCCCAATGTCTCTTAGACTTCCTTATTTCCTATTTTACATTAATGTACAATTTCCTCCAATCCCTTAGGATTAGGTGTCAACATTCCCCCCCTTAATCTGAAGGGATGCTAGTGAGTCCAAGCATAATTCTGAATTTTTCAAACTTTTATATTCTAAGCGCTTTGGTAAAGATGTCTGCAGTCTGCTCATTTGTGGGACAATGACGTAGATGGATAGTTTTGGCCTTAACATGATGTTGAATCAGATGATATTTTGTATTGATATGCTTCGTTTGATCATGGAACTTTGGGTTCTTTTCCAAGTTTATAGCAAAAGTGTTGTCGATCATGAGTGAAGTTGAATGCATTTGTTTCATCTGCAAATATTCTAGGATTTTCCTGAGACACAAAATTTCCTTTGTCGCTTCTGCTGCTACCACATATAATGCCTCAGTTGTGGAACTGTTGGAACTATCTGTTTGCGTGATCTCCAGGAGACAACTCCTGATCCAAGACTCATAGTATAACCTGAAGTAGATACGCCAATTTATTTGTCTCCATCAGAGTATGAATCAGAGTATCCAATCAAGATGAAGTTGTCCACCTGTGTAAATTTGAGTCCAAAGTCTTGAGTCCCTTTCAAGTACTTTAGAACTCTTTTTGCAGTAGACCAATGTCCTTCACGAGGTTTTTGCATAAACCTGGAGAGGATTCCAACAACAAATGAGATGTTTGGTCTAGTAGTAGTCATGTAGATGATACTTCCTACAAGTTTTCTATACTTCATTGCATCCTCAAACTCATTCCCTTCAATGGATGTGAGCTTCAAGTTTTGTTCCATTGGAGGGGTCAAAGGATTGCATTAAGCCATTCCAAAATTTTTCAATAGATCTCCAATGTACTTCTTCTGAGAAAGGAATATAAATTTAGGATGTTGAGTTACTTCAATACCAAGATAGTAGTGAACATAGCCCAAATCAGTCATTTCAAAACCTTTCTTCAATTCCTTCTTTATGGATGCAATATAACTCTCATTGTTCCCTCTCATAAAAATATCATCTACATACACCACAAGATATATAATTCTTTTTCTGACTTTCTTAACAAACAAAGTTGCATCATCAAGATCAAAATGTTTGAAGTTAAGTTTCAGAAGATGCCCAGTTAATTTCTCATACCAGGCTCGCGGTGCTTGCTTGAGGCCATACAAGGATTTTATAATCTTGCATACTTTGTGTTCTTGGCCCTTCACAACAAATCCTTCTGGCTGGGACATAAAAACCTTCTCCTTTAGATATCCATTCAAAAAGACAATTTTTACATTGATGGACTTTGCAACCATTCTAATTTTCTAAGGCAAAGAGTGTCCAAATGGTGGCCCATTTTGCTGTGGGGGAAAAAGTTTCCTCATAATCGACCCCTTCTTTCTCTGCAAAACCTTTTGCCACAAGCCTGGATTTCTGCTTGTCAAGTGAGCCATCCAATTTGTACTTGTTCTTGTAGACCCACTTGCAGCCAAATTATTTGGTTCCCAATGGACGATCAACCAACTTCCAAGTGCCATTCTTTATTAAGGCATCATACTCCTTTTTCATTGCTTCATTCCATTCATCATGAAGAGTGTCTTCTTTGAAGGAAGTTGGTTCAATATCTGTAGACAAATTCAATTCACAATTATAAGCAACATCCATATCAATAGGTGAATCAGAATCATCTACATACCTCCATTTTTCCTAGTGGAACTTCTTATTCATGTCTTTCCAACCTCATCGAGACAAACATTTTTCGGTGTCTTTGTCAGCCATTTTGGGGGACCTATCTGAGATGTCCCAGGCTGCTCATTTTATTGAGTTGAGATTGAATCAAGATTCAGTCTCCCAATTCTGTCAATCACATCATTCAAGGTGTCATCCATGGTTGGTTCTTCATGAGTGGGAGAGAGTGCTTTGGAAGACGATTCCACATATTGATTCAGTATAGGAATCCCCCCTTCAAGATGTGGAATCTGATTATAAAATTCTTGAAATGAATTTGAATGTGTGAATCTATCAAAGTGATCAAGTTATCGCTCAACAACATCATCAACCTTGGAAGATTCAAGGAATATGAAATCTCTAGATACTACAAACTTCTTATTGACTTCATCATAGAGACGATATCCTTTGGAGGTATTTGAATACCCCAAGAAGATAAATTTTTTACTTCTAGCACCAAGTTTATTTCTTTGTAACTTAGGTATCAAAGCATAACAGGTGGAAGAAAATATCTTGAAATGCTTTACCGAAGGAATGTGGCCATGCCAAATTTCGTAAGGAGTTTTATTTCTGAATGTATTAGAAGGACACCTATTCTTTATGTACAAAAAACATAGAACTACATTAGCCCAAAACATCAATTTTACATTCTTGAAAAACATCATGGAGCGAACCATATTTAAAATTGTCCTGTTCATTCTTTCAGATACACCGTTCTGTTGGGGATTATAGGGCACGATTGTTTGATGTTTGATCCCATGCTAGAAAAATAGTTTTCAAATTCATTTGAAGTGTATTCTTTTCCATTATCAGTGCGCAAAGAACCAATATGAGTTTGTGCATAATTTTCAATCCATGCATGAAAATTCTTGAATGTTTCAAAAACATCAAATTTATTCTTCAATAAGTAAACCCAACAAATTCTAGAGTAATCATCAATGAATGTCATCTTATATTTATTTCCATTTGTAGAAGAAACAGGCATGGGGCCACATAAATATGAATGAATAAGCTCAAGTTTTCTATGTGCTCTGGAATGTGAATCATGAAAGGAATATTTGCTATGCTTTCCTAGAATACAAGCATCACATTGCTTAAGTTTCCTAGGAATTGTAGGCAATCCAATAACACCATTTTTCTTCAACAATCGAAGGTTGTCATAGTTTAAGTGTCCAAATATAGCATGCCATAAAATACTTGATGGGAATGTAACTTCATCATAGTGGGAACTAAATGTGAAGTTTTGTGCATGAGCAGAGGTACCTTGCAGCTTTAGGAGTCTTCCTTCTTCTATTCCTCTAATGACAAGTGAGCGATCTGATGCTTTTCTGACCTCAAACTTGCTATTGAACATGTGAATGGAGTTTCCTTGCTGGAGGATGTGGACCAAGGACAACAATTTTCTCCTCAACTCAGGGAGGTATAGAACCTCATGTAGAATATGGTCTGGAAGACCAGGAAATTGAAGCTTGATTGCGCCAAGCCCTAATGGCTTGAGTTTAGATTTGTCTGCAAAGTATAATTCTCCATCAACCTTATCAGTAAATTCTTCAAAAAAATCTTTTATAAAATTCATGTGACATGTTGCTCCTAAATCTAGCAACAAATAATTTCTCCAAGAAGTAAGTGAAGCATTAAACAAGTCTTCATTTACTCCAATGTTACAATGTGCTACAACATAATGAGTAGATTCAGATGCTTTACCTTCATCTCTGTCACGAGTTTTACCTTTTTCTTGATTTCTTTGCTGCTCAATTATATCCCAAGGCAGCTTACATGTAGATGCATCATGCCAATCTTTATTACAATGTATGCAATGAAGATTAGATTTTTCACTTTGAGCTTGTATGCCCCCCCTTCCTTTGAAATCTCTTATTCCTCTTCCTCTTCAGCCACCTCTTCCTCTGGAAGAATATTGAGCATGATTCTTCTCTCTATGTGTGAAACATACAGCTTCTTCAGAAGACAGAGGGGTCGTCTTCTTTCCAAAAGCCTTCTCTCTTTCTACAAACTTTTTTCTCAAGGGAATCAAAGGTGATCTTCATGAGGTTTCCACTTTCTTGCAATGACTCAAGGTAGTGTGAGTAAGTGGGATATAATGCCTTAACATAAGCTATGAGAGGTATGTCAACTTCTACACCAGTATTTTTAATGTCATGCATGATATATCTTACATCTCATGCTAAAGCAAGAGGATCATTATTTTTCAATTCAAGGCTGAATATATTAATCATTAATTGAACAATTTCAAGTTCTGAATGTGATTCATAGAGTTCTTTTAATTTCCTCAAAGCTTCATAGCCATTTGAAAATGGTGTAATATGGCGACTCACCACTTCATTTACATAAGCTGCAATCAAGGCATAGGCCTTGCAATTCTTGTTTTCCCCAATGGTGACATCCTTGTCTCAGGTGCGCTTTGTCAGTGCATTGTCTCCTTCTCCTTCACAAATTCCTCTCCACAACTCATTAAAAATGAGAGTGTGCTTGATTTTCCGAGACCACATAGGATAATTCTCCTTTCCAGAGAGAACTACTCCCACAATAGATATGAGAGAATGCATTGTAAATATGTACTGTAAAAAAAGTAGTCTGTTGGAAAAAGACTCAATTATGCTGTAAAAAATTGTATTTTGCTGCAAAAAACTCAATTCTGCTGTAATTTTTATTTATTTATTTATTATTTTTGTTTGTTTTGTTTTTGTTTTTGTTTTTTTAGTTTTTTTTTTGTTTGTTTTTTTGTTTTTTTACAGACGTGTTATCTAGGGGAGGTCACCTTGGGGAGGCCGGACCTCGGGAGGTCGAATAGGGGGAGGTGACGGTGGAGGGAGGGCTAGGAGGGAGGAGGGAAGCGCAGAGGAGAGCATTGTGGGAGGGAGAGTGGCGATGGGAGAAGGGAGTAGCGATGGGAGGGAGGAGGGAAGTTCGTAGGCACTGCAGAGGGAGGGAGCTCATAGGCATTGCGAAGGCCGAAGCGAATGTGAAGTTACACGCAGGTGGAAAGGAGCGCTTTGGAGGGTCGAAAATTTTTCTCAACTTAGTGACAATGCACACGATTTTGTAGGAATATGAAAAAGGTGTCAGTCTGCAAAAAAAATGCAAAAGATAGACAATTTTGCAGAATGGAGGGAGTTACAAGGGTAAGAAAGCCAAAAATAAAGGTGGCTCTAATACCATGTCAGGCTAGGAGGTAAATCTACAAATTGAACCGTGAGAATTTATTGAGGGTGCTCATGAATATATGCATGGAAGTGAGACTGTTGGGATTCATTTCCCAATGTCTCTTAGACTTCCTTATTTCCTATTTTACACTAATGTACAATTTCACCCAATCCCTTAGGATTAGGTGTCAACAATATTTTGTTTGTGCAGCAAGGAAAAGGAGGTGTTGGAGTGGCCTATGAGTCTCTATTGGTCATGAAACCGAAACTAGGGGTCAATAACATCATAACCTAAGCTCAAGTTGCAGCAAGGATAAAAAATGGACCAAAAATTAAGACCTACAACTATGCTACACGAGCCATGTATTGCTACAGGAAGCCCTGTAATGCTATAGGAAGGCTGCCAAGAAGGTTCAAGAGGTGAATAAGATGGTTGGAAGGTTTGGGAAGGTGAATGGGAGTGAAGGAAAATTGGTGAAAGGTGACCAACACCTCTATCCAAACTCATACCCCCTCGAGGGCTTGTTTTGCACTAGAAGAGATGCTCTTGGTGTTCAAGGCAAAATGACCTCATGAAACATAATTTTGATTACAAAATTTGGAGTTTGGAAGAGGAAGTGATGGAGTCCAAGGTGGAGGTGGTGAAGGTGGTGAAGGTGCATTTTCCTGCAGATTCAAACAACCCTTCAATCATCACATGCATACATTCATTGATCATTGACAAAATGAAGCAATTAGAAGTGGAAAAGATGAGTTGAATCTTAAAGTTATCTAACTTATGCTAAAATTATGATCTAATCAACAAAATAACTTCTAAGCTACAAAAAAAATATGCAAAACAAGATGACTAACATTAACATGTTTCCAAGAAATTATAAACAAAATGTTTTTGGCTTGTGGTTGGAGGCCCTTCTACTCATTCTCCCATGATAGAGATGAGGCGAAGGCTGCAATCACAGAGTTTAATGGATTATTCTTCTACTGAGATGCAAGAAACTAAACAAAACTTTGAAACTAAAGAAAGTTACAAGTACAAAAGAGGAACCTAAGCCACTGGTTTGGCCCCAAACCCAAGAGCCTCGGCCCTCTGAAACTAACTCAGTAATGGATCAAATAGCAGCTTCTCATTATCATTGAATCAAGGTCTAATACATCACATAACAATCAAAACACAACAATGCCTGAGCTCAATAGCTACCTAGCTTAAAACAAAACTCGAACCCTAATGAGATTTTCTACATGTTCGTTTATACAATAGGGTAGCTACCAATAGATCCCTAGAAAATAGGAATATTGTCTCTTGAAACTCAAGAAGAGTAGAGCTTGGTTCCTCATGACTTTCACTTGCTTGGCTGCCAATGACCTTGAGCTGATGAGAGAGATCTTGATGTGATCTTGGGTTGATCAAGGGAGTTAAGGAGGTGGAAAATCCCTTTTAGTCTCTCCTTGTTGTCTACTCTGAACCCCTACATAGAAATTGTCCCAAAAATTTCTCCATTTCCTGCAATTAAATGATATTAGGCTACATGATATGGAAAACATATATCACCCTTCTCACTAAGCAGAATACGAAAAAAAATTTAAATAGGTGGGATAAAGAGATAGTTACAAAGCTGGAGGATGGCATTATGACCCTTTATATTGTACCTATTGATGAGCCTCATCACCTTGCTACAACAGAAAAGGTCTCCTCATAGCCAATCCCCTCAAACTGAGAGTACCCCTGAGTCTTGGTCTCTATGCTGTAGTCCTTGACACAGTATCTTCGGCCTCCAATAGTCTTCTTGCTTCGGTCCCCAAAAGTCTCCTCCCTTCGGCCTCCTTCCAACACCCTTCCACACTTGGTGATAGCCCTAGACATAAATGTGGTGGCCGTGAAACAACCTTTGAAATTCACTGATATTTCATAGATGAGGGTACATACTTAGTCCAAATATGTGGAGACCCTTATGCACTTATGATAGTCCTCCTCTTCACTGTATTACCCTTAAACTCTCCGCATTGGGATCCACAGCTTGTATTGTAGAGATGTCTGAGTTTCTTGGTGATACAATGAGGTCGAGTCATCTTTATATAGTGACTGATCTCTCTAATTAGGTTGACATGAGACATGGAGGTAAGTCGATTCACAAGGATAATTTTATTCATCTTTTGGTTGACTTCAAGAGGTATGGTGATAATGCCTTGGAGTGCAACTTTCACATAGATGATTTGTATTTTATATGTGTAACATGACTTCATATACATGAATCTTAATTACATTTATGACAAGATGAAAAAACTTAAAGACATCAAGAAGAAGTCTTTGGCGTATAAAAACTTCTTGCTGATGAAACCCATGGAGCAAGCAACATAATACATTTTATTATTCTTTGTCTTCTTCATTTATGTAAAATCATAATTACACTTCATTATGAAGATAGAACCTAGTTACACTTTTCAACAGGCTTTAGCTTCTTCCTTGATTATTTGGATACATGGCAGTAAACAAACGCTCCAAAAATCTTGAAGTGTGACTCATCCAGCTTCCTCCCCGAGAAAGCCTCCTTCGATGTAATCATGCCAAGAACCCGATGAAGACTCTTGTTCTGCAAATATACTAATGTGTTGCATGCCTTGGCCCAAAAATACAGAGGTAGGCCTTGATCATCCAACATTTCCCTTATTTCTCTCACAATACTCTGGTTCTTCATCTCATCCACCCCGTTTTGTTGTGGGTTGTGGGGTTTTGTCAACTCTCATTGAATGCGGCCTTCTTTTACACATAAATTTGTAAACTCATTCGACATGTACTCACCTCCATTATCACTCCCGAGAGCCTTCAACTTCTTGATTGATTATTTCTCAATCAGTGCCTTGAATTTTACGAACTTGGAGAATGTCTCGTCCTTCTTCCGCATGAAGAAAATACAACACTTCCGTGAGAATTCATCAATGAAAATGAAAAAATGTTTGTGCTTAGTAGTGGAGGTTGTCGAGAAAAGTCCACAAACATTATAGTGGATCCTTTCGAAGTCTACATGTGATTTGTTGTCCCCATCATGGAAAGTGGATTTTGTGTACTTCCCCAAGGTACACCCTTTGAATATATCTTGTTTCTCTGGTGCTCCTTTGAGGAGTCCTGTGGTTATCTATTGGATAATCTTCAAATCGCCATGATGAAAATGGCCAAGTCTTCTATGCCAAATTTCACCGAATTCGTGGCTCTGCAACTTCTCTGCCTTTGCGCTCAATGTAGCACAATCCTCCACATATAGATTGTATAGGTTCTTCACACGAACCTTGATTTGCTTCACTTTTCCCATGGCTATGTGTCTCAGGAATGATTTCCCTTTTCTTAAGATCACATCATAATCACGGTATTCCAAAATTGCAATGGAGATGAGATTTTTATTTAGGCCTGGAAGAAACATCACATCCTTGAGTCCGAGAGGGGAGCTTGAATCCCTCTGACCTTATCAATCCTGGTTGCGTTGTACCTTCCATCATATCCCATCTCGACGTGCATCTGGAGATATTTCTCCTCCAAGTCACTGAAAAACTCTCTATTCTCCATCATGTGGAATGAAGCACCACTGTCCAAGTACCACACACTCCCCATCATTGTGTTGACAATGCATGTAATGAGAGTAAATTCAAGCTCAAAATGTGAAGCCAAAGCTTCACATGTTGCTCCTCCTGAGGTATTATTTATTGTCTTATTGTGTGGACACTTCGTGGAATAGTGTCTGAATTCATGGCAGTGAAAGCACTTTATTCTAGAAAAGTCTTTCTTCTTTCCCCCTTAACTAGATTCGGCTTTGGATTGGGATTTCTTCCCTTTTCCCTTCTTGCCTTTCCATCCAAGGCACAATTTTCCTCATCATCGCCCTTGTATGACGTCTCGTCTTTGGTATTCTCCTTATTTCCTTTTGTACCAAATCAGACCATAGGCTTTCCCAATTTGGTAGTTTCTCCCTCCCATTCATCGAATCTTGGTAGTTGTGCAATTTCTTGGGAATACCTAGAATGGATAGGTGTATCAAATCATCTTCTGCAACAGTAACACCAACTTGACAAAGATCATCATGACATTGTGTGAATCTGCTCAGGTACTACGGAATAGTCTTGTTCTTCAACATATTGATATTTCAAATTTTATCCTTGAGTGCTAGCTTCCTGTGGTCACTACTATGCTGGAAAAAATCTGTCAATGCTTTCCAGATTGCACATGGAGTATTTTTCCCGTAGATATTTAAGACAATGTGGTCTCGTACCCCCTCCAATATGATTCTCCTTGCCTTGGCTACACACTTCTTCCATTCTTCCAGATCCTTAGCATGAGTTGTTGTTGGTTTCAGGATGTCATTATCAATGAATTCCTTCAACCATTATCTTCCAGCACTACCTCCATGTGGTCCTTCCAAGAAAATTAATTTGAGCCTCTCTTAAGGGCATACTCGAGTCTTAGTCCATAGAAATCCATCCTTCTAGCTCTGAACAATTGATCCTGCAAATCTGATCCTCCTGCAATAACAACTTTCAAAATTTTTCTCTACTGTGAGTCATGCTCTTATACCATGTAGAAATTATTATGTAGATTCAAAACTACTCATGAAATTTACTAAATCACAAGACTCGAAGCTACTCTACTATTCTATGAAATTCAATTCACGATCGGGAACACAAATCATAAACATGCAAGAATAATTATCACACATGCACAAAGATTTATTTAGGGGAAAGAAACTTCTCAAAACCCCTTCCTATCTATATTTCATTAATTAGAGAATAGAGGTGAAATTCATATTCTTTCTAAATCCTTAGCACAACCTTCAAGTGTATAGTTTATCCCTCTGCTTCACTGGCTGACTGATTAGGAGTTCATAATTTTTTCTCAAAATTCAAAATTACAGGATTGGGTTCGAAATGGAAAACAGGTTCAGAACCGGATCGAACAGCAGAGTGGGATCCGAATTGGTGGATTTCATGGAGTCTTGAACTCTACATATATAATCGGGGATTGCACAGTCGTGGAAATGTTGAAGGTGTAACAGACAGTAAGAGCAAGCTACAGAATGAAGCGATAACGAGGACCATGGATCTAACACCAATCAATGGGAGAGAACTCATTATAGTTGGAGGACATCGCACATCGCACTGAATAATGTTTACAATTAATATTTTCGCAAGTTAAATTGTTTAACCTGAGACGCGAAGTGAGAAGGCGTAGATATAACGTGGATCGTTAGACTGAGAAACAAGCCAATGGTGGAGATTGCAACACCTGGAAAGTGATTTCACAAATCACAATATTTAGAACTTAAGAGTCAAGGCGTCGCAAGGTAAACTTAATTTCTTGCGATGTGATCAGGAGGAGACACGTGTCAGTTGGAGCGATCGTGCGCATATCGCGCATCGACGGATTTTAAGTTTATAATTAAGACATCGCAGGTTATGAAGTTTAACATGCGATGTGACAGAATTACACGTGTCAACACTGCACAATTTGTGGTATTTGGGACTTATCGTTAACAACGGAATGTCAAATCTGTGGGAGGATGAAGTGCGATAAAATGTTAAAATTGCGATGTTGCGATGCAAAAACTCATCGCAACTTCGCGTCGGAAGTCATATTGTTTAAAATCGTTAAGGGTATGAGTTATAACCAGCGACATGTGATCTGCAATAGGGTCCCAACCTACCAGCAGTTCCTAGAAGCTGTTTACATGGCATGTTCAAGCCAAGCCACCTGCCACGGTCAGAGCTCTAACCCAACGGCATCCAAACCACAGTTCACCTGAAACTGTAGTCACGAGCGGAGGTTCCGCTAACCGACAATCCCTAACGGTTGGGGTGCGCATGTGGCCACGAACCTAACCATAACATTAATTGCGCAGATTTATTGGTGGAGCAGATAGGGGCGTGCCAAATTTGGCGGTCATCCCTAATTTAACTCTAGTTCACTAGAGTTCTCCACATTTAGTGGAGTTTTCCTAGGAGATATTAGGAAAAAGTGCAGGAGGCTCAATTTTCTACCATTTTTAGTGAATGAAGAGTCATTATTGACTAATTGGAGCATTCTGAAGCCATTGGTGCAGAGAAAACAACCATTAGAGCACTATAACTACATGCAATAGCAAAATTTTGAGCATAATGAAAGATGGACAAGCCATTGCGAGCTGGACCAGCAGATGTAGCCCAGGAGGTGTGAACTGCTTCATCATGCTTGTTGTGTAAACTTCATGTGGTGACTCATTTCTTTGTTTTACACTGATTTTTAGTGTTATTTATTTTATACTTCTAATTCACAAAATTTCATCTATGATTCATGGAAAAACTCCTTAATCCTTATGCAAACTAATGAACCACATATGCACATGTTTTTAAAACTTAAATACCCTTAGCACAACAAAACTAATAAAGTCATTTCAGATCAAATGGTATCAGAGCTAGATTTTTTCTCTGGTGTTTTTTAGTGCAAAGGATTGTTTAACTGTTTGCAAGTTTTAGATGCTTACAAGGCTCAAGCTCAAAAGGGGAGAAGGAAAACTGGTGGAAGCAGGAGGGTCTCAAAAGGAGCCAAAGCAAAGGAGAGCAAGATTGCCACAATCTCCACCACCTAGTTCACCTCCTAAAGAAGCAGAAGCTCCATTAAGCATGCCTCACGAGGAAGGAGAAATTCATGAAGAAGTTGACCCTAAGGAAGAAGAAAGAGTGTTTAGGAAATCATTTCTTGACATGAATGAGATGGTTAGAATTCTTTATCAAGAAAGGAATGAGAGACTGGAAGGAGAAGGATCTAAACTCTAAAAGGAAGGACAAGGATCTTCAAGAGGTCAACATGATGAAGACAAGTCAAAGAAGGGAAATGGATGAAATGGAGGCAATGGAGAGCCACCATCTTTACCCTCATCCTCATCATCATCATCTTCTACCTCTTCTTCAATACATCAGCCACACAAGTCCAAGAGCACTGGTAAATCTCCTTTATTAAAACTTGATGTTAAGTTCGAATTGCCAATGTCTAATGGTGAAGTAAATGAAGACAAGCTAGATAATTGGATTCGACAATTGGAGGTATATTTAATAATACAAAACCTTCAAGATGATGATACAAAAATTCAAATTGCTTCTTTAAGAATGGAAGATGCAGCACTTGTTTGGTGGGAAGTCAAGACATAGGAGGAAATCAAGAAACATGGTAAGATTATTCTATCATGGTCATATTTTATTGCTGCTATTAAACGACAGTTTTATCCATTAGCTCATATGAAAAAATCCATCATGAACTGGCAGAACTTTAAGCAGTTAAAGGGACAAAATGTGCAAGAATACACCCAAGAATTTAGGAGAAGAGCTCTTTTATTAGGGGTGGATTTGCAGAGCCAAGACACTTTGCTAAAGTGCATAGGAGGCTTACATAGCTACCTAAAACATATTATTCTCATGTTTAACCCCACTAGTCGAGATGAAGTTTGTGTTCAGACCACACATCTAGAAGCTAGAGGGAAGAACATTCCTGAAGAGGGTAGGAATAAACATTTTAAGGGTAAATCCAAGGAGAAAACCCCAAAAGGTAAAAACAAAAAGAATGCATCTCTTAAGAAAGAGGGAGAAAAAGTGACTTGTAAACATTGTTCAAAAGAAGGCCATGATGAAACTCATTGTTGGAAATTACATCTAGAATTGAGGCCAAATAAACCTAATAAAAAAAGGAAACAGAAAACTGCTGCTACAGCTCAACATGAATTAGCGTCTGATTCAGGTGATGAGACTAAAATTACAACCATGGGATTGAAGAACATGAAGGGAAAATAAATTGAAACTAAACCCAGTACCAGTACATTAAACTGTCACATAAAAACTCTAAATGAAGAAGAAAGAATAGAATTGTTTCATGTGAGGGTCATATCCAAGCATACCAAGATTGACACATTGTTTGACAGTGGGTCACAAGAAAACTTAATATCTGAATATTTGGTCAAAAAACTTAACCTTGAGACCATACCATATCCAAAACCATATCCATTTGGTTGGATTTGTAGGGATGCAAATCTACAGGTTACAAAGAAATGTATATTGAGGTTTGTAATCACTGCAAGCTTTGTTGACACAGTTGAATTATATGTGGTTCCACTTGACATAACTGGTATTGTATTACGGATTCCTTACTTGTATGACAGGAAAGTGATCTTCTATCGCCATGAGAACAAGTATCATTTATTCAAATATGGCAAGGAGTTCATTGTTAGAGCACACGGCAAGAAGACAAATATCGCTTTGGTAAATGTTGGACAGGTAAAGAGGCTGGTAAATTCAAGTAAGAATTTTGTTCTTCTTATCATTAAGCCAAAAGATGATATTAATCATAAATATTTTGAAGGATGTGATCCTAAGTTGAAATCAGAATTATATGATGTGGTTAATGGGCATCATGAGATGTTTCAGGAGCCAACAGGATTGCCTCCAAAAAGCGAAATTCAACATGAGATTCAGTTGCAGCAGGATTTTCCTCTTCCAAACATCGATATGTATCACATGTCGATAGTGGAGAATGATGAAATAAAGAGGCAAATCAAAGAGATGTTGGATAAAGGTATCATAAGGCCAAGCACCTTGCCATGTGGTTCACCCATAGTCTTGATACCAAAGAAAGATTGGACTTGGCACATGTGTGTAGATTTTCGAGCTTTGAACAAAATTACGGTAAAAAATCGTTACCCACTCCCAAGAATATATGATTTGCTTGATCAGCTGAAAGAAGCAAAGTTTTTCACTAAGTTAGATTTACGAAGTGAATATCATCAAGTAAGAATTGCAGAAAGTGACATGTGGAAAACTGCATCCAAAACTAAAAAAGGACTCTTTGAGTGGCTAGTTCGGCCTTTTGGTTTATGTAATGCACCGGCAACTTTTATGCGGGTTATGGATAATGTTTTGCAACCATTCCTTAATGAATTTGTTATTGTGTACTTAGATGACATTTTGATTTTCAGCAAAACAAGAGAAGATCATGTCTTGCATGTAAATAGAGTGCTTGATATTTTGAAGAAAGAGAAATTGTTTCTTAAGATGCCAAAATGTGAGTTTGGAAAGACTTCCTTAGTCTATTTGGGACATATTGTAGAAGGAGGAGAATTGAGGATTGATCCTTTTAAAGTGGAGGCCATTGTGAATTGACCCACACCCAAAACAGTTACCAAGGTAAGAAGTTTCTTAGGTGCAACTCAATATTGGAGGAAATTTATTGCTAACTTTTCTTCCATCGCAACTCCTATGCATGCAGTGACAAGTGTGAAGAAAGGCTTCCAATGGGGAGGAAAACGATAGCAAGCTTTCGAAGCTTTAAAAGACAAGATCAGTTCAGCTCCAGTCTAGCATGGTAAGCCTATCGCCTTTCATTCAGAAACTTTTAATGGCGTTGTGACTAATTATCCTACATATGACAAAGAATTATATGCGTTGGTAAAAAGTGTCAAGAAGTGGAAACACTACTTGATGGGTAAAGAGACTATTGTACACACTAATCACCAATCATTACAGTACTTGCAGTCGCAAGTAAAATTGTAGCAATCAAGACATTTCTGGTGGATCGGATTTATTCAACAATTTCACTTGGTGATAAGGTACACAAAAGTTATATTCAATAAAGTTGCAGATATGCTTTCAAGACCAATAATTAGTGCTTCTACTTTACTCAAAAATGATTCTGTTGTACATGAGAGTTACATAGAACAATATGCACATGACGTTGATTTCAAAGATGTGTATGCTAGTTTGAGTGAAGGGAATCAAGTTGAAGAAAGAGATTATCACATACATAACAATTTGTTGTTTCATTTGGGAAAGCTATGTATTCCACAAGGAGAGAGGCTAATTGTCATGAGGTAAGCAAAACAATGGCGCTCTACAGAGGCATTGTTATTGGCCTCGCATGATAGATAGTGTGTCACTTTTTATAAGAGGTTGTTCTATGTGTGCAACAAGTAAGCCTAGTAATAGGAAGCTTGGATTGTACATGCCACTACCGGTACCATCAAGGCCATGGGAGAGCGTCTCCATGGACTTTGTTGGAGGTCTACCTATGTCAAGAAAGCAACATTATTATCTTTTTGTAGTTGTGGATAGATTCTGTAAAGTGCTTATAATTATGCCATGTAAGAAGACCATTACTGCTGAATTTTATTTTCAAAATGTTTGGGTTCATTTTGGATTGCCCACTTCTATTGTTAGTGATAGGGATTGTAGGTTCATTGGGAATTTTTGGTCAAATGTATGGAGAATGATGGACACAAAATTTAAAAAGAGTACCGCTTTTCATCCACAAACAGATGGACAATGCGAAGTGGTGAACATAACAGTTGTGCATCTATTGAGAGGATATTGCAGCAAACATCCTAAGTTGTAGGATGAGCAACTACATTACATTAAGCATGCTTAAAACCAGGCAAAGCACTCTTGAACACAAACCTCACCTTTTGAAGCCTGCTTTGGGTATTTGCCAAAGTTGCCATTAGACTTCATATTTGGGAAGGATGTTGCAATTGATGGCCATAGTGATATTGATAAGGCTCGAAAGTTCATTGAGAAAATTCAGATGATACATCAACAAGTTCAAGAACAACTTGAGAAAAGTCAAAGAAAATACAAATAGAGGCATGACAAACACCGGGTTGATCATAAGTTTCAAGAGGGAGATGAGGTATGGTTGCACATTAGCAAAGAAAGGATGCAAGGGGAAGGTAAAAAAACTAAAACCCATTCGCTATGGTGCTTTCAAGGTCGGAAAAAAAGTTGGTAATAATGCATTCCAACTTTATTTTCCTTCTTACATGAAAATGTATTCAGTTGTTAATGTTGAAAACTTACGCTTGTATGAGCCTCCTTTGATCGATGATCAAGGAAGTGATGTTCAGCTACCTTCTATTGAAGATTTCTCGCCAAAATTTCTGGATGAGCTCAAAGAAGATACAATTATTGACATGAGGACAAGAGCATCAAATGGGGGAAGTGTTGACTACCTTCAAGTTGGGCTCAAAGGCACTAAACCAGGCAAGGAAAAATGGATGAAGATTAGAAAGGTGAGGGAGCTGTACCCTCATATATTGAACAGACAATCAAGTATTTTTGGGTCCAAAAGCTTCTCAATGGGGAGGAATGGTCAGGAGTTCATAAATTTTTCTCAAAATTCAAAGTTGTAGGATTGGGTTTGAAATGGAAAATAGGTTCAGAACCAGATCGAACAACAGAGTAGGATCCGAATTAGTGGCTTTCATGGAGTCTTGAACTCTGTATATAGAATCGAGGATTGCACAGCCGTGGAAATGTTGAAGGTGGAACAGACAGTAAGAGCAAGCTGCAGAATGAAGCGATAGCGAGGACCGTGGATCTGACACCAACCAACAGGAGAGAACTCATTATAGTTGGAGGACATCGCACATCGCACTGAATAGTATTTACAATTAAGAGTTTCGCAAGTTAAATTGTTTAACTTGTGATTTGAAGTGACAAGGCGGAGATATAATGTGAATCTTCAAATCGAGAAACAAACCAACGGCGGAGATTGTAGCACCCAGAAAGAGATTTCGCAAATCACAATATTTAGAAGTTAAGAGTCAAGGCGTCACAAGATAAACTATATTGTTTGTGATGTGATCGGGAGGAGACACGTGTTAGTTGGAGCGACCGTGCACATATTGTGCATCGACGAAGTTTAAGTTTATTATTAAGGCATCGCAGGTTATGAAGTTTAACATGCAATGCAATAGAATTACACGTGTCAGCACTGCACACTTCACAGGATTTAGGAATTATCGTTAACATCAGAATGTTAAATCTATGGGAGGCCGAAGTGCGATAAAATGTTAAAATTGTGATTTTGCGATGCGACAACTCATTGCAACTTCGTGTTGGCAGTTTTATTGTTTAAAACCGTTAAGGGTATGAGTTATAACCAGAGACATGCGATCTGCGATAGGGTCCCAACCTGCCAGCGCTTCCCAGAAGCTATTTACTTAGCACGTTCAAGCCAAGCCACCCACCACGGTCAGAGCTCTAACCCGACGACATCCAAACCACAGTTCACCTGAAACTGTAGTCATGAGCGGAGGTTCCGCTAACCGTCAAGCCCACTAATGGTTGGGGTGCGCATCTGGCCACCACCCTAACCATAAAATTAATTGCACGGATTTATTGGCGAAGCGGATAGGGGCACACCAAATTTGGCAGTCAGCCCTAATTTAACTCCATTTCACTGGAGTTCTCCACATTTAGTGGAGTTTTCGTGGGAGATATTGGGAAAAAGTGTAGGAGGCTCAATTTTCGACCATTCTGAGTGAATGAAGAGTCATTATTGACTAATTGGAGCATTTTGAAGCCATTGGTGCAGAGAAAATAGCCATTAGAGCACTGCAACTACATGTAATAGCAAATTTTTGAGCATAATGAAATATGGACAAGCCATTGGGAGTTGGACCAGCAGATGTAGCCCAGGAGGGATGAACTGCTTCATCATGCCTGCTGTGTAAACTTCATGTGGTGAATTATTTCTCTATTTTACACTGTTGTTTAGTGTTATTTAGACTTATTTTATGCTTCTAATTCACAAAATTTCATCTATAATTCATGGAAAAACTCCTTAATCCTTATGCGAACTAATGAACCAATTATGCACATGTTTTTAAAACTGAAAGATCCTTAGCACAAAAAAAATAATACAGTCATTTCAGATCACTGACTCTACCCAAAATTTAAACAATTTTCAACCCCTCCGAGCTCCTATTTCCTTGTGTTGTTCCTTGAGGAAATTAGCCCCTATTATTTAGGAAATTCCCTCAATTGGATTGCGCAATTCCTCTAGGTCCTTCCTCTGACTGTATGCACCACCTATACACATGGGAATAGTATTAAGTTGATATTACACTGCCTTGGAATCTCCATCTCAACTGGGTAACTCGAATTCCCTACATGTATCAATTATTTTTTGCTAATTAATTAGTTAACTGGTTGATCACTGAGTGTTGTTGAAGTTTCAATTCCATAACTTGACCTCCACTAGTTTTTATAATAGTTAGAACTAGTTTAACTAGCCATAACTCAATTCAATTGAAATAAATTCCTACAAATTAGAAATAAATCATATTGAATTGAACTCAAGCTTCCCCAACTTGAATTAACTGAGTTAACTGAGTGACAAGTGTCACGTCACCTTAGTTAACTACCTCCAAGATTTCTACTGAAAGAGAAATTCGAATTTTCTCTAGTTTGACCAAGGAAAAGTCAAACTCAGATTTTCTTGATGCAATTTAAATACTATGCGCACTTGTTTGCACTATCTCATCCATTCAAAGCCAAAACAATTCCTACTACATATATGGAAACAATTGAAAAGCTACATGGAAACCCAAAAATTATTGTAAGTGAAAAATATCCCATTTTCACTTTAATTTTTTGGACAAAATTATTTTCTTGTCTTGGTATTCAATTAGCTCATAGCTCATCTTATCATTTGCAATCTAACAGGTAAACTAAGATAGTGAAAAAATGATTGGAAGGATGTATTTGTTGCTTTGTATCTGATAAACATACACAATGGGTCAAGTGGTTACCTCTGACAGGATGGTGGTACAACACTTCCTTCCATACTGCAACAAAAATGACCCCATTTATTGTACATTATGGATATCATCCATTGTCCATCACATCGTCTTTAAGCAAAAATTCTAAGTTTCAAGCAATGGAAGATCACATCGAGTATCAACAACAAGTTCTCCAACTCTTAAAGGATAACTTGACTATGGTGCATAATCAAATGAAACAATAGGCAGATCAACATCGCAGTGAAATAATTTTGACATAGTAGATTATGTATTTTTATAGCTACAACCGTAAAAACAAATGTCCCTAAACCAAGCTAAGAAGATAATAAATTATCACCCAAGTCTTATGGTCCTTACAAGATGTTGCAAAAGATTGGTATTATGGAATACAAATTGGAGTTGTCTGCATCTTCCGGAGTACACCAAGTTTTCAATGTTTCATGCTTAAAGAAGGTTATAGGCGAAAAGCTTCCAATTCAAACAATATTTCCAAAACTTGAAGAGGAAGGAAAAATAATATTGGAGCCTACAACAGTCATGAAAACAAGAACTTGGTAACTACAGAATCGATCAGTTTCAGAGTATCTCATTAAGTGGAAGAAATTACCTACTGAAGATTCCACATGTGAGGATGAGTATTTTATACATAAGCATCTAGAAGTACTCAAACGTTGAGGACAACACCTTTTTGAAGGAGAGGGACATGTTAGGTCCCTATAATACTAGTGCAGCCCCCATATTGTTATTGTTGTGCCCCATAAAAGCCCACTATTGTTATTTTTGTGACCTTAAATTATTATTGTTATGTAGGCCCTCATTATATTGTGACCCTTTATACTCCTATATATACCAAGGAGGTATTGTCATTTGTATCATCCAAGAATTGTTCATTTATGTGATGTAGAAGGAGGCTGCCCCCTCGAAGAGGATTATTTTCAAGTAATTGATCTATATTTTCTTTTCTTTTTTATCTGGTTACATAACATACAACCTTCGATATATTTATAGTCGAAGGCCAAAATTGTGTCTTTAATTCACAACATATAGTTCATTCACCCATTCATACTACTATGTTACATATGTCATTCCATTCAAAAGAAAATGACATTGCTTGAGTTATTCCGTTATTATGAAATAAAATGACTCTAGAACTTCAACTATATTTGGTTGAATTCAGGTTCATGTTAAACATAATTCATATGTGATTCATATATGATGTGATAAAGTTATTATAATCCCTCATACTTTTCATTTACTTTTTGATCCTTGCCTTGAGATTTATTTAACATTGTTATGGAATGTTGGCATGAAATTTCAACATCAAATAAGTACTGATATGAATTTTTTTTAAAGAAATATAAATTAGAAATAAGAAGATAAATCTCAATGTTCTCATAATGGATGAGAAGTCTAATTGATATATAGGGTATGCTTTGGATGCAAAATAGATTTTTTTTAGCTCTTCCGTGTTTCATTAATAAACTCCTTGTTTCATTTACCTCTTGTATCCTTTGCCTTCTATGTTATAGTTTGGACCTTGTTTCATATATTTAATAGATTTTAGTCAAGTATGTTTTTACTACATTTAGTATTTCACTTCAATTTATTAATTGACCTTAACAAGTGGCATAGATGAGATTTTTTAGCAAGGAAAATAAAGGAAATAGGAGAGGGTGAGGTACAAGGCCTAATGTAGTTTGGAAAGAAGGAAGGAATAAGAGAATAATATTTTGAATTCATTTAGATGCTCACTTAATGAGTTTAATTAACTCATATAGACTATTCATGTTGACTTGGGTGGACAACCAACCTTACCACAACCTTTTACTCATCCTAATGCACCATTGCAGTCTCATTCCAACATAATGGATATCCCAAAACTGTCTCCTCAGATTATGGATGAAGGATGGAGAAACATTCCTACTAAATCACATTCAAGTGTTGTTCATTGGCTCAATAGTCCTATAAATGCACTAACACCACCTGTTTCTGATCTTAAATTTCCTTCATCTGCTTCTTTTTCCTGCTCTCCTCTAAGAAATGATAAACAACTTACCCCTATGCTTCTCGAGGATAAAGGGAAGAAGCCTATTGAAGTTCAGAGTAATGATTCTTCACAATCCAATTTTAAGCATTAAAAACTGCATTTAGTGAAGATAGAGGAGGGAGACGAAAGAGATATTTAATTCAAGGATATGCCCCTTGAGTTTATATATTTTCATATTTTATGACAACATCCATATTTTGAATATTTGAGGCATAATATTGAGGTTGACAGTGATTATATGATATTTAATTTTGGAAACTTAAAATATCATATATTTTTTTAATAAAGGGAGGTGCGTGTGTTATAATGGTGACTTATGATTATGATGATGATGCATTTATTGATTTATGCTTTTCCCATAAATGTGTTGATTATATTTATTATGGGAGTTACAAGGATAAATTTTATTTACAACGAAGTTTATTGAATGGTTTAGTGGGACTATTGCTGATGATAACTAGCATGAAATCCACTTTTACCGATGAATAATTTCAAGATAAAATGCATTAAATTATTTGAAAAACAAAAGAAAATATTTGTTTCAATAGAGGGATTCTCATAACTATACAAAATTTGATCTAAAAACTGTGGATCTAAAGATCTTCATAATAATTCTTAATATTCCTGCATCTTGAAATTGGAACACTAGAAATGATATTGAGATCTTTACAGAATAATAAGAAAATTGAATTATGTTGTCTTCAATAATATTTATCATACCGTTCAAAATAGGATAGTGATCAATCTTCAAAACTAGAAAACGTTTGTAGTTGTTTTAAACTTTGATCACCAAAAATCTAGTTTTCAAGTGAAGTTCATGTTCAATTGTGCAAGGGAACTGGTTTATAGAACATTGATTTTTTATTATTTTATTTTATTTTAGAAATGAAATCAATTTGAGATAGGAATATGAGGAGAATTCCCTTTACTTGTAATCTCCAATTGATATTATTGTAGTAGATTGTTAAAAAAAATCTTCCTTTGTTAAAGCTTTTGATTTAATCTTATCTTATGACAATTTACCAGAAAAGTGACTCATCCTTCATTAATATTTTTAATCTTCATTAACCCATTATCAAAAACCTCTATGAATTAATATGGTCCTAACCAATGGGTAGTGAAATTGCCTTTGAAATTTTTGAAGTTGGGGTCAAAAAATTGAGCCCAAATACCTACTTGGAATTTATTCTTCTTCATAAATTTGTCATGCCATTCCATTCTTATTTGTTGAATAAGTGTAGTATGATGAATAGCTTCTAGTCTCATCTCATCCATCTCATTGAGTTGGGTTATTATTTGCTACTATGCTTCTAAAATATTTAAGCATAGTTATGTTGTTGTTATGTAGGGTTTATTTGAAGATCAATAGGAAACAAACTTGCTCACCATATATCAACTCATATGTGAAAATATAGTTGTATTTCGCCATTTCATATTGTATGCCCACAATGCTTCTAGAAGATTATCTACCCAATATTTATGATGAAGTTGAATTATTTTAGTAAGAACGGAGTCTAGAACCTAGTTGGTTGGTTCCACTTGCACATTGGCTTGAGGATGACATGGGGAATATTTATGATGTTTAATCTAGTATTGCTAAACAATATTTTGCACAAGCTTAGATGTAAATTTATCACCTTGGTCTATTACAATTTCCTTAGGTGCACCAAAACGAATAAATATTTCTTCAAATAAAAAATCCACAACTGCTTGTTTAATAGCTCAAATAAGAGGTTTAGCTTCTACCCACCCAGTAAAAAAATCTATACATACCAAAATATAATTTTTTTTCTTGAAGTTAGATTGATGGATCCCATGAAGTATAGAGCCCATTTTTCAAACAACTCTATAAGTAACTAAGGTAATAAAATCATTTCATCAACATGTATTGGTCGACCCATGCGTTGACAATTGTCACAACTCTTGACATACTTCTTGGCCTCCTTGAAGAGAGAAGGACAATAATACCCTAAATGTAGGACTTATATGTTATTCTTTTGTCAACAAATTGTCCTTTGCAAGGTTCATCATGACATGCTTTGAAAATTTCATATAGTTCATATTCTTGCACACATGGTTGAATGACCAAATCAGGTCATGTACGGAAGGGATTTCCTTCAATCCAAGAATATGTGGCACTTTTAATAATGATCTTCTACTTTTCTCTAGGCAAAAGATGTTGAACTAATTTTTTGATAGCCAACTAGTTAACAATATCTGCAAACCAAGGAGATTTAATAGAAATTGTAGATAAATGTTGATATAAAAAATTATCATATACAAGAACTATTTCACCTTAATTATGGACTCTCGAAAGAAAATATACAACTAAATGTTCCTTTTGAGGTCCATTTAAGATGGTGATATTAAATTCTTATAGTAGAAGAAGATGCCTAGTTGTCCTACCATTGGTAATTTCTTTATTCATTAAATATTGAATGGCACAATGAGCAATATGAATAAAGGTCTTATAAATAGTGACGTAGTGCCTAAATTTATTTATGGTATGTACTACTACAAGAAACTATTTTTTTATAACAGTATAGTTTAACTTAGCGGGAATTAAATACTTACTTACAAAGTAAATGGCATAAGAAATTTGATTTTCTTTTTGCCCTAAAACTACTCATAAGGTTGGGTTTGAAGAATCACTAGATATATGGAAAGGGAGAGACATATTTGTTCCTCTCAAAGTAGGTATTTATAATTTGTTTTTCTTTAATGTATCAAAAGCAATTTGGTAAGGAATATTCCAAAAAAACTTATTAACTTTATCAAGAAATTTAAACAATGGCGAATTTATTTTTGTGAAATCTTCTATGAATGTCCTATAATAACCTACATGACACAAGAAACTTCTTAAATTATTTTGGGTATTTGGTATTGGAAGTTTGGAAATAACTTCCATTTTTTTTGGATCAACCTTGATTCTTACACATGAAACAAAATTACACAAGACAATTTCTTTAGCCAATAACATGTGACATTTCTTGTGAATTAATGAAAGGTTAGTTTACTAACATCTAATTAGAACATTTTCAAAATTTTCAAATGCCTCATCAAAAGTATTACCATATACAATAAAATAGTCCATATAAACTTCCACAAGATCATGAATCAATTCAAAGAAAATACCTAATACAACCCATAGAAAAGTAGCAAGATAATTGCATAACTCAAAAGGTAATACTCTATAAGCATGAGTTCCCCATGGTGGTTCATAAATTTCCATGGATATTCTTCTAGACAATTCATCACAACAAATCTACTAAAATATATTTAAAAATCCAAAATATACAATATGAAAATTAACTTTTCCTTAGATTTCTAGATTCGATAATTATTGTGTTATGCTTATGCATGCAATAGATAAAAATATGGAAAATAGAAAAAAATAAAATAAAACCCACAAACCACAATGAACACAAGATATGATCTTGGAAACCCTTATGGGAGAAAACTCAGCTAGAAGGTGAGGTTGCTTTCTGCTGAGGAGGTAAATCCCCCTCTGCGGATAGAGGCGATCCCTACTAGCCCAGCAGGGGTCTAGCAACAATCAAATAATGTTATGACGCAAGCTCCTAGTTACGAATGAAAAGACTAGGAATAGAAGCCTACCTGGATTCCAACGCTATGATTAGAAGAAGAAGCGTCCCCGTTCCTCAACCTCGGCAGATCACAATCCCTCCACGATATCCACGGATGAACACCTGCACATGGAAGAAACGAACAGATACAAGCATATCAGCCTAAGACACGTAACTAAACATCAGTCAGAAAGGATGTTACTCGCATTAACATGATGGAAGATAGAGTGGAACCATAATCATAATCATCTATTAAATAATAAACGAAGAGAGATTACAACCAAGTTCTGACGTCGCGGTCTCCTTCGAATGGGTCTCCAGTCGTCCACGTCTCACAAAGCTTGCCAAGGAAAGGGAAAACCTCTCCGGAGTCTCTCGACAATGGTCTCCTTACTTGAGTCGGCCTTAAGGGAAAGAGAGGGTTCTTTACAGCACAAAGGCTCTTGGGAATATGGAGATTCAAAGCTTAGGCACTTCAAGACTAGCTTGCCATGGGATTTGAGCAGGCTTTTATAGATGGGGGAAGGAGGGAGTTGGGATCCCTATTATTGTGGGATTGGTCCTATCAACAAGGAAGGTTCCATGGGAGGTGGAAAAACCACTTCCCTTCCATAGAACTTCCGCAGCCAAACCTCCCAACTCAAGATAGGCAATGGTTTATGAGTTTGTTGGAACTCAACTTCCGCCATATTTATTTAAAAAACATTCCTCAAATTGGGTGGCGCGATTACTACTCTGGGACAGAGCGCCAGTTGGTGTGACCTCTTTGCAGGATCTTCTTCATTGGCGCGAGTGATGAAATGTCTGCCCGCGCCAATGCAAAAAGGGATGTTTTTCATGATTTTTGCAAGGAGATGTCTTTAGGGAAAATGAAGCACATGCTTAGAGGAATGCATTGATGAAGTTTTCAAGGCATGACAATGTTCACAGTCACAGAATGGGTCCTCCATTGTGCGGGATGGGGAATGGTAAGGACGGTGAAAAATTACTGTGTAACAGATGCCCCCTAAAGTATGAGGCCCGAGAGGGAGAGGGGTGAAATGCTTTACGAGAACATGTTCAACTGCAGGCCTGCCGTCGGAAAACCTGCGCAGAAAGATACAACCGATATCTCAAGTACATGATGTATAAGGGGTATGGACGCAGCCATCTGAAATAGAGTATGTTATGATCCGGATCTAGGGTATGGGCGCAACCATCCAACTAAGATCAAACCAATAGACTCAGGTATGGTCGCAGCCATCCAATCAGTGAGTCATGTACATAATCCACAATCGCAGCCTGGATTACAACAGACACAATCCAGGGTCTTGCGCTCCATCTCGACCCAACAGAGTACAAGTTCAAGCACATGAGAATATGTGAGCCGAAGCTTTCCATTGATGAAGAACATCAGCCCGATTACCAGCCAATGATGAAAGTTGTTAACAGACGCGAGAGAAACCACTAATAATGACAATGGTCCTCAAGGTACTAAGGTACAATCTACGGCGTGCGAATAAATGAGTTGACGTCGAACACCTGCAGAATCACTCGATCGGAGGTCAATGATGTAAACCTCACGTCGAATGCGACGAACCTGCCATTGAGGCATGCAGGCTCCAAGGTACCATAAGGAGTCTCTAGACCAACT
>CM076584.1:616342067-616588539 GCA_034641835.2 Pinus albicaulis | reverse complement strand
TCCTCCACTTCCCATTCTTCTTTGGGACTAAGACTAGAGGTGACACCCATTCACTATTTGAGATGGGGTATATGAACCCTGCATCAAACATATTTTGTAATATTTATTCCTTAACTATGTCCTTCAAGCCCAATTTAATTCTCCTCTTGGTTTAGCGCAAAGGCTTGAATCCTTCTTTGTTGTAAATATGGTGAGTACAAACTAAGGGATGCACCCCTTTCATTTCTTTATAGTCCCAAGCAAAAGAATCTAAGCTTTCTCTCAAGATCTTACACAATTGTTCTTCTTGTTTGGCCGAGAGAGAGGGATTGATATTTGGTCAATTTAGTGTGTCTAAATTGCTACATTAGATTTGTCAATCCGGGATTCGTAGGCGACGAAGTGTGGCGCACTATATGTGCAAGATAACCTATCTCTTACTTTTTTGTCGTTTTGGTTTTTTTCTTTTTATCTTGGTTGATTTCCTAATGAAAATTCTAAAAGGCAAGTATGGTTATGATTGTTCAAGGCAATGATGTCCCTTATAATGATTTACCAAACTTCAAACTTCAAAAGGATTTTGAAACATACAATGAGAAAATTAGTTCCTAAAAGGAAATGAAAATGTGCTACTATTCTAGTTAAACAAACAGTGAACTATTGATCATGAAAACCATTACCCTTGCTGCTGTCTAAACACAAAAGAAACTGTTACTCAAAGAAAAGATTACAAGTAAAGTAAAACTAAAATCAAATTACATCAACTCATATTCTGACCCCTCACCATTAGTCTCGCTATGGCTTTCAGAGGTAATCATAAACAACTTGAGCAATATGATATCTAATTTGCAGAAAAATAAACTAATATCAAATTACACACTCATACTTCAATCCCTCACCATTAGTCTCGCTATGGATTTCGGAGGTAACTGATAATGACATGAGAAATTTAATATCTATCTTGCAGAAAAGTAAACTAATATCAAACTATACACTCATACTTCAATCCCTCACCATTAGTCTCGCTATGGCTTTTGGAGGTAACTGAAAATGACATGAACAATTTAATATCTAACTTGCAGAAAAGTAAACTAATATCAAAATACACACTCATACTTCAATCCCTCACCATTAGTCTCGCTATGGCTTTCGGAGGTAACTGAAAATGACATGAGCAATTTAATATCTAATCTAACTACTAAAGCAAATGTGCAAGGCTGAAATAAACAAAACAGTGCTAGATTTAAACAAAAACTAAGAAAAGTAAATTAGCAGAAGGAAAATATTGATTCCATGTCATTAGTCATTATAAAAATATGTGCAAATTCTTGGGTTGCCTATTGTAATCTGAAACAAGAGCACTGATCAGTTAACAACAACATAAAACATAAAAGATTATGGACAGAAGTAAAATATAAAACATGAAAGATTATGGACAAAGATGAAATGTAAATACCATGAAAGATGTAATCTATATACACGTGAATGACTATGGCACAATGAACATAAAGAAATGAAGCATGAAACTATACAGTAATACACAAAACCTCAGCGTGTACAGGGGCCCTCTGCACAAACCTCGGGTAACAGCTTTCAAATACGAATTACGCTTTTGAACAAAGTCTTCTCATATATTAAAATGCGGTCATAACAGAGAAATAATGTCACAGCACAATGGCGACGCAATTACATTACAGAGCTAACTATTATGCGTATGAGAACACATTATTTATAACAGAGGGAGATATAACTAATTCCCTAAAGTCTGCGCTGATAGAAGACACGTGAACCATCACGTCCAGAGATCTAGCGTTATGGCCGCCGTGAGGATTAAATCTATGGAGAGTGGCTGTTGGATTCGGCTTATGGAGCCGTTTACAGGTGTTGATGTGTCTCCCGTGATCTAGAAACGGCCACACAAATCTCCACGTGATGAGAAACAGAGTTCTGTCACCATGGGACTCTTCGGTTGACCACCACTTGGCCACCTTTGACCACAGCCTTCTTAGGTGAATTCGACTGAGCCAATAGGACACGATCCATGTCCATGTCATTTCTAACTTGCCCATGTGGCTCGATTTGCCTGAAGATACCTGCAACATAAACTTTAACAAAATGTCTGCGGAAAGTTGCAGCAGCTGCGGAAAGTGACAAGATTCCGCAGCTAAATGAGCAAAAATATAAATCAAATAGCAGACACAAAACATAGTTAAAAACCATTTTAGATGCTCTTTTACAATTAATATGCAATGAGATTGATGACTTAGAAGGTCCAGGTGAATGAAAAAAAGGTCTAGAAAGGTGTATAAGAAAGATGCAGATTTGAGACTCAACATACCCCCACTATGAAGGTGTTGCATGTCCTCATGCAACCAAAATTTGGATAATCCTTCTTCAATTCATATGCCTTGACACTTCAGCCAGTACATCCAGTCCTCTCCTCCTCTTCCTTGGTGCTGCTAACATCCTGGGCTTCTTCATCAAGCATCTGAATTTGATATTAACTAGTGCTCTACTTAACTTCTGGCATTTCTTCTTCAATTTCCTGTTCTTTTTCTGCCATAGTCCCAGATGTAGCATGGTATTGTCATGAATGATCTTGTCCAATTTGCTTTGTTCCTTTAATGCCTCATTTTCATTTTTAATGTGTCTATTTAAAACCTCCAACTCAAAGACTTCTTGTTTCAATGATTGGACTAGATCTTCTTGTGTTGTGTGAGGCTGAGTGGATGAAGTGCTGGGACCCGTGGCTGCTCTTTCTAAAGATTCTATATAATCATACACTTCTTGCTGCTTTGGGTCTATCTCGGGTGTCGTTTTCATTGGGTTGTCCCCAAAATTCCGTGGAGGAGAATTGACTTCAAAATCTGGCTGAAAAGGACTCATGTCAACATCTTGAGGACTAATTTCAACATTTGACTGAGAATGCGGTGGACTATGTTCAACGTCTGGCTGAGAATGAGATGGACTATGTTCAATGTCTGACTGAGAATGAGATGGACTATGGCCAGCTGGGGATTGTTCAGGTGTTTCTTCTCCGAAATCAATAAAATGGTGTCCTTTCATTTGTGTTTTCCTCAACTTCCCTCTAAGCCTGGAACTTCTTCTTACACGCTGTGGACCACTATATTTTCCTTTTTGTTTTTCTTTTCCCCTCTTTTTGGCCATAGATGACTGTTCCTGAAGGTGAACTAGTATCTCAGATAACACTTGATGATCTTCTTCTGAGGAAGGGGTTTGATGCATAGCCTCAATGCTTTTTCTCTCTTTTGATGTTATTGGCTTTTTACCCTTGGTTTCTTCCTTCCTCCTTTTTGACAGTCTCTCTTCTCCACTAGTTCTTTCAATTTTAGTAGTAGGAGTGCTTTGAGTTTCATCATTTGTTCTCTTTCTCCTACTCCTTCTTGATGTACTGCCTTCAGGAATTTCTTGGGGTTCTTCAAAGAAATTTCTAATCAAAAATTGTTCCCATGTGTCCTTTTTCTCTTTTAATTGTTTTTCAATCAAAATTTTCACAAGACCATGGTGATATAAATGTGGTTCTACGTCCCCTAAATGCTTCTGAACGGTCACGGACATTTTCTTCAAACTATTTAATAAAAAGTATGGCAGATTGAAGGTCTGGTTGTCTAGAAAATTCATCAGCAATCGGGTATGATACATATACATTGACCCAAAACGGCCCTCACAGGTGATAAATTTTTGAATAACTAGCAGCAAAGTAGCCCACTCCTCTTTCAAAGCATGAACAAGAATTCCCCTTTTAAAAATAGTTACATCCATACCTGGGTTACGTAGGATTACTCTCCAGGCTTCATCACTAATACTCTTGTTCTTGAACCAACGTTCACCTTCTTGAGGAAGTTCTGTGGCAGCTGCTATGGATGCCTCATTCACCGTAAATTTGAGGTCCCCAATCTCTACCTCCAGGCCATTGAAAGACCTTGCAAAAGATTTTGTCACCTCTTTATGGTAGCCTCTAAACTTTTGGATGAACCGAAGCCACTTTGCCTTTTTCAATATATCCCTGACTTGCGGGTATCCTTCCATGAATTTAGGTCCTTCTAGTTCTGTTCTCAACAACTGACCCATCCTTCTTTCTACTCTTTAAAACTTGTCTGCGTGAGGAGGGTTCAACGGAGGTAAGACGACTGAATGAGCGGAAATGAGCACGATGATTGTAGGCAGATATCAGAGAATGGGTATACAGACTGTAGCGTAATAGAGAACAAATGGGGTGAAGCGGAACAGAGAAGGGTTACGTGAGCACGGTGGAAATGCAACTGTGAGATCAATAGAACAGTAGGAGAAGTATAACGCATCCAACAGTTATTTAAAATTGGGTGGCTGCAGAGTAAATGTAAGCACGTTTATGCAACGGCTACGGATTTTATGCGGCTGAAAGAAGCCGTAGTCAAATCAACCACGTTTCATCATCACAGGTGGAGTATCGGAGTATGAGTGAAGATCGGAGGCTTGATTATGGGACCATTTGAAAATGAATGCAAGGATTGTGGGAGGATCATATAGAGATCGTGGAATGGTTACGGAGTTTGTCAACACAATCATTGCATATAATGGAGCTATGGTTTATAACTATGTAAAAATGTGCTTAAATGCCATTTGAAATAAATTTTACTCATACCTTGGAATTCTTGCCATTTTTCCTTGGTCTTCAATTAGTTGCTCCTCATTGATGTCTTGAATGCCCCATGTCTTCATAATATGTCTTCATACCTGCATTTGATTTCATGATTGTGGAAATAACATCTGGCTGTACATTCTTTTGAAAAACAGAGTGGTAGCTGCAGAATCTGCTTCCGGCTGCGGAAACTGGTGTCAGCTGCGGAAACAGGTGTCAGCTGCGGAAACTGACACAACTATTATTTGGGTGAATGGAAATAGATGGATGATAACTGACTGAATGAAAATGGTCATGAAAGAAAATTTTATTGGTGAAATGAAATGAAATAGATGAAATGAAGTGAAATGGAATGAAGTGGAGTGAAATGAAGTGGAATGAAGTGGAATGGAATGGAGTGGATGGTCAAAAGATTTGTGAAATGAAAGAGAGATTTTTTTTTTTTTTTTTGGAAAATATACGGTGTCAGGTGTTCCTGATTTTCACCCTACATTTTATGTATAAGACTGCCAATCAATGATTGGTTTCCAGGCTTATACAATTTTTTTTTTATGAACATAAAAGAACAAAGGCTAGGCTGGTGGAGAAGAAGAATTCTTCTGTACCAGCCTGATTGCAAAATTTTCTTGAAACATTTTGACAAATTCCTCTTTTGAGAGTGGCTTATGATAGACTTTTAATCTGTGGCCATTCACAATAAGAGGAGTTTGAAATTCATCAATGGTCTTGATTCTTACCGCTCCATTGCTAAAGATCTTGTCAATCTCATATGGCCCAAGCCAATGAGTCTGAAATTTTCCTTGAAAATTTTTAAACTTGGAATCAAATAACAATGCCCAATCTCCTTCTTGAAACTTCTTCTCTTTGATGTACTTGTCATGCCATTTAGCTCTTTGATATTGAACTAGATCGGTTCTTAAAATTGCTTCTTGTCTGATCTCATCTAGCTCATTCAACTGCTCCATTCTATGCTTTTGGGCTTCTGATAAGTCCATCCCCAACTGAACTGATATCTTGAAGGTCTTGACTTGGAACTCAATGGGGAGCAAGACTTCTTTCCCATAAACAAGTTCATAGGGAGAATGTCCTGTTGTATTCCTCCATGTAGTTCTGTAGGCCCACAAGGCTTGTGGAAGCCTTTCTGCCCAATCTCTTCTATGTAGATGAACAGTTTTGGTGATGATACTTTCAAGAACTTTGTTTGTGGACTCCACTTGACCATTTTCTTGTGGATGGTAAGGAGTAGATATTTTGTGCTTGATTTTGTATTCTTCCATCAACTTCTCCACCAAGTTGGATGTGAATTGGCTTCCCTGATCTGTCACAATTTCTCTTGGAACACCAAAGCGAGTAAAAATATCCTCATAAAGAAAATGAACAACTGAATTTTCAGTAGCAGATACTAATGCTTTGGCTTCTACCCATTTAGTAACATAATCGGTACAAACCAATATATACTTCTTTTTCTTAGATGGTGGATTAATAGGTCCAATGAAATCTAAAGCCCATTTTTCAAAGGGTTCAATGAGTACCTGTGGTTGCAATGGAATTTCATTTGAAAGGGTAGGTTTCCCTACTCTTTGGCAACTGTCACACCTTTTGACATATTGTTTTGCATCTTTGAAGAGGGAAGGCCAATAATATCCTAAAGAGAGGATTTTATAGGCCGTCCTTTTGTCTGCAAAGTGTCCGCAGCATGGTTCATCATGACATGCCTTAAGAATATCAGGCATTTCATATTCCCTGACACATCTTCTGATCACAAGATCTGGCCCTGTTTTAAACAATTCGTTAGAAATCCATGAATATTTTGAACTCTCCTGAATAATTTTTCGTTTTTCACTTGGAAATAAATGTGAAGGCATTCCCTGTAACCAAATAGTTAGCAATATCTGCATACCAAGGAGTTTTAATAGTTACTGCAAACAAGTATTCATCAGGAAACTTATCCTCTACAGGAGAATCTTCTTTAGTATTCTGAATCCTAGACAAGAAATCAGCTACTGTATTTTGTTTTCCTAGTCTATCCAACACAGTAATATTGAATTCTTGCAAAAGTAAAAGCCATCTTGTCACTCTGCCATTAGTAACAGGTTTGTTCATTAAATATCTAATTGCAGAATGGTCAGCATGAATAAAAGTTTCATAGCCTGTTATGTAATGTCTAAACTTATTAATTGCATGAACAACAGCTAAAAACTCTTTTTCAGTCACAGTATAGTTCAACTTTGTGGGAGTCAAATTTTTACTGGTATAATAAATGGCATAAGGAACTAAATCTTTTTGACCCAACACAACTCCTAGAGCTGTATCTGAAGCATCCGTAGAAATATGGAAAGGGAGTTTCCAATTTGGTCCTCTCAAGATAGGTGCTTCAGATATTCTTGTTTTCAAAGTTTCAAAGGCCGATTGACAATCAGGATCCCATTTAAATTCACAGTCTTTTGTAAGCAATTTGAAGAGTGGAGATGCTATTTTAGTGAAGTTTTCTATAAATCTTCTATAGTAACCAGTAAATCCTAGAAAACTTCTAACATATCTTTGACAATTTGGAATAGGTAACTTGGAGATGACTTCATTTTTTGATCTATCAACCTTAATCCCATCTCCTGAAATATGATGTCCTAAAACAATCCCTTCAGTAAACATCATAAAGCATTTTTCATGGCTTAATGAAAGGTTTGTTTCTTTACATCTTATAAGAACTTTTTCCAAATTTTCTAATGCCTCTTCAAATGAATTACCATAAACCGTAAAATCATCCATATAAACCTCTACACAATCATGGATTAGATCATAAAAAATTCCTAGTACTGCTCTTTGGAATGTTGCAGGTGCATTACATAACCCAAAAGGAAGCACTCGGTAGGAAAAAGTTCCCCATGGACAAGTAAATGTGGTCTTATCTTGATCTTCAGGTGCTACCCGAATTTGATTATAGCCACTAAAACCATCCAAAAATGAAAAGTACTTTTTACCTGCTAATGTATCTAATACCTGATCAATAAAAGGCAAAGGAAAGTGATCCTTCAAAGTTGCTTTGTTCACTTCCCTGTAATCAATGCATACTCTCCATTTACCATTCTTTTTAGGTACTATAACCAAAGGAGAAACCCATCGGCTATCTGAAATTGGATAAATGAAGTTTACATTGAGTAATTTTTGGAGCTCTTCTTTCACTATCTCCTTAAGATTTGGATTCATCCTTCTTTGAGGTTGTCTAATTGGTCTACTGTTTTCCTCAATATAGATATGATGAATGCAAGTCTTAGGATCAATACCTTTCATGTCAGTATACTCCCATGCAAATGTAGTAGAATGTTTTTGCAAGATTTTGGTTAGTTCTTCTTGTTGTGACTTTTCCAAATGTTTGTTGATATTCAATGTTTTTCCCGGAAAAATCTCAATAGTAGAACTACCAAACTCTTCCATAGAGTAAAGAGACATTTGTCTTGATGATAAATATTCTATGTCAGATTCCAACTGAAATTGTGTGGGGTCATATTCTGAAGATGTCTCAAAATTTTCTAATGTGTTCATAATTTGACTATCCTCACTGATTTCAGAAATGGTAAAGACAGGTTGTATAGTGTCCTCATCATCGACCCATTCATTGTCTCCTACTTCTGTGATTGCTTTTGCTGGAGGATACAAATTGAATTTTTTTGTCGAATTACCATTAGAAATGTACATATCCCCAGATCTACAACTAATGAAAGCATCAGCTGTGGCTAGCCAAGGTCTTCCTAAGATAAGTGGGTGTCCTCCTAGATTACTCTTGGGAGTCAAAATCATAAAATCTACTAGATATTCCCAAGAATCTAAGGAGACTGAAATATCTTCTAATACACCATCTAGTTTAATAATTGATCGATCTGCAAGTTGCAGTAAAGTAGGTGTAAAAAGAAGGTTAGGAAGTTTTAGCTGGTCCATAGTCTGTCTACTCATAATGTTGATAGCAGCCCCTAAGTCAATCAATGTGTTTTGAATTTCTATCCCATTTATATGTGTCTTGACAATTGGACTTCCTGGATCTACATACTTCTGCATGGTAATTTTTCCCATCATGATATCTGCAATTTTTCCTACCAGGTGGATTCTTCTCGTGTCTTTTAGTTTCCTTCCTGGTCTTTTGAAACTCAACTCCTTTATTGTTTTTGCTAGAATAGGAATCTCTCGAATGGCTTGTAGCAAGGGAATCTTGATACAAACATTCTTTAATTCATCTAGAAAATCATAGTTAGGCAACAAGATTTTTTTTTCCACCCCTTTATCAATTTGTAATATTTCAGGGAAAGGAGGTGTGGATGAAGATGCAGGTTGCTCAACTATAGGAGTTGTGGGTGTTAAATTTTCTTTCTCTTTTTGAATGTTTGAGTTTTGAAGAGATGTTTCCTCAGAACTTTTATTGGCTTTAAGAGAATCCTCCTCAAAGGTATCTTGCTCTTGGACATCTATAGAAGGTTTTTCTAAGACTCTACCAGACCTGAGTTGTACATCATTGAGAGGAACAATCATATAGGTAGGAAATTGTTGTCCTTCTATCATGTAAGTATTCTGAGGATTTTGATTGTTAGGATTTGGCAATGGCTGAGCTGGAAGTTGATTTGTCTTTTGTTGGAATGGAAGCATGAGTTGAGGATTTGGATTTTGTTGAGAAGGTTTTTGTTGTGGAAATGGCAATGAAAGTTGTGGATTTGGGTTTGGAAGTTGTGGAGCTTGTTGATTTTGAAAAGATGGAGGATATTGATAAAATTGAGTAAATCTCCCATAAGGATTTTGCATCCCTTGTACCCATGGTTGATATGGATTTTGATGTTGGGGCCAAGGTTGTTGCCAAGGATTCCAATTTGGTGGGGTTTGAAGATTCATAGGGTTTTTAAACCCTTGAGTTTGTTGTCCCTGCCAAGGTCTTCTTGCAACAAAACAGAGAGATTCTACTGAATTTGGGTCTTCTTGAAAGACAGCTTTGAGTCCAGGAATTGAAGGACAATCCTTGATCTGATGATTCTCTGAGCAAATTATACATGTTTCTACAAATTTTGCATCCAAGGGACATTCCCTTAAAGCATGTTTCTTCCTACATTTCGGACAAAAGATGGCTAGAGCATCTGTTTCTGCTTTCTGCTTGTTTTGGATTTTAAGGGTGTCTAGTTGTTCACTAAGGCTCCCTAAGATATCGGTTTTGAATTCATCAAGCATGTTACCAATCTCTGCCCTACTTACTGATCCAGTTGCAGATTTGTTAGCCCTAATAAGAGAAGGATCCCTAGGCCCTTTTCCTGTTTTAGATTTTCCTCTTGAGAGATGGACACATAGTTCTGTTATATCACAAAGTGGAAGTTGAGAAATGTCTCCTTTCCCCATCATGTTTAAAATATCTATCCATTCATCTCTAATGGCTTTTAATATGAGGGCTTTCAAGGTTTCATCATTTAAGTTGCTCATCTTTTCTCTTTTCAAGTTGTATTGAAATCTTTCAAGTAAATCTTCCAAGTTTTCGTCTTCTTTTTGCATCATTTTGAATACCTCATCCTTGTGATTGGTGGGAATACAATAGTCCAAGTATCTATCCAAAAATGTTTGTTTCATATCATTCCAAGTCCTAATAGATTGAGTGGCTAATCCCATGAACCATTTCAAAGCAGCTCCCTTCAATGTTGAAGGAAACGGTTTGAGTTTTTGAGAGTCTTCCATATAGTCATAGGTTCGGCACACGACTTCAAACTCAAACAGAAATGTTTCAGGATCCTCACTTCGCAATCCATAAAAATTGGGGAGGACAGATGGTGAGATGTTTTTCATTGTTGTATGAGTTTCCTCATCAACTATAGGGAATCCAAACAAGTTGTCTCCTTCCCTATTTCTTCCATTATTACCTTCACCATTGTTGTCTCCATTGTTTCCTCCTCCTCTACCTCTACCTCTACCTCTGAATCCATCTATTATTTCCTCTGCCATGATATTTTCTTTAGAGTCCCCAAATTCCTCTGGTTCTTCTATCAAGGGAGGATGAGAGGGAGTCTTTTCCTTTTCTTCTTCGGGTGATTCTACTTCTTTGATTACAATATACTCTCCTGTAGAAGTAAAGAAAGGATCCTTTTCTAAATGAGATTTGGTAGGTGGTGTAGGAGAATCCTCTAATTCAGCTGTTCCTTGAATTCCAAGAATCTTAAGGCTAGGGGTAGATGGTGGTGAATCTTGTCTATGCCTTGAAGAAGATGGAGTTGTGAAAATCGAACTTTTGGCTTTAGCTATAAACCTTCCCCTAGAATCTCTTGCTCTATGCATGTCATTTTTTATTTTTATTTTTTAAGTTGGGCTAATAATTCTCTTTCTGATCTTCCAGGTCACACTAGGTGCAAGAAGAGAGCATACTTAAGAAATTATCGAACCAATAACTCTCTTTTCTGATCCTCTAGATCACACTAGGTGCAAGAGGAGAGCATACTTCAAGAAGTTATCAAGTTTTCCCTTCTTTTTATTGTTTTGTGTTTTTTTTTTTATAAGAAATTGGCTACCTAGTTACACTTCCCCGGCAACGACGCAAAAATGTTTGGTCAATTTAGTATGTCCTAAATTGCTACATTAATTTGTCAATCCGGGATTCGTAAGCTGACGAAGTGTGGCGCACTATATGTGCAAGATAACCTATCTCTTACTTTTTTGTCGTTTTTGGTTTTTTTTTCTTTTTATCTTGGTTGATTTCCTAATGAAAATTCTAAAAGGCAAGTATGGTTATGATTGTTCAAGGCAATGATGTCCCTTATAATGATTTACCAAATTTCAAACTTCAAAAGGATTTTGAAACATATAATGAGAAAATTAGCTCCTAAAAGGAAATGAAAATGTGCTACTATTCTAGTTAAACAAACAATGAACTATTGATCATGAAAAACATTACCCTTGCTGCTGTCTAAACACAAAAGAAACTGTTAATCAAAGAAAAGATTGCAAGTAAAGTAAAACTAAAATCAAATTACATCAACTCATATTCTGACCCCTCACCATTAGTCTCGCTATGGATTTCGGAGGTAATCATAAACAACTTGAGCAATCTGATATCTAAATTGCAGAAAAAATAAACTAATATCAAATTACACACTCATACTTCAATCCCTCACCATTAGTCTCGCTATGGATTTCGGAGGTAACTGATAATGACATGAGCAATTTAATATCTATCTTGCAGAAAAGTAAACTAATATCAAACTATACACTCATACTTCAATCCCTCACCATTAGTCTCGCTATGGCTTTCTGAGGTAACTGAAAATGACATGAACAGTTTAATATCTAACTTGCAGAAAAGTAAACTAATATCAAACTACACACTCATACTTCAATCCCTCACCATTAGTCTCGTTATGGCTTTCGGAGGTAACTGAAAATGACATGAGCAATTTAATATCTAATCTAACTACTAAAGGAAATGTGCAAGAATGAAATAAAGAAAACAGTACTGGAATTAAACAAAAACTAAGAAAAGTAAATTAGCAGAAGGAAAATATTGATTCCATGTCATTAGTCATTATAAAAAGATGTGAAAATGCCCGGGCTGCCTATTGTAATCTGAAACAAGAACACTGATCAGTTAACAACAACATAAAACATAAAAGATTATGGACAGAAGTAAAATGTAAAGCATGAAAGATTATGGACAAAGATGAAACGTAAATACCATGAAAGATGTAATATATATACACGTGAATGACTATGGCACAATGAACTTAAAGAAATGAAGCATGAAACTATACAGTAATACACAAAACCTTAGCGTGTGCAGGGGCCCTCTGCACAGACCTCGGGAAGCAGCTTTCAAATACGAATTACGCTTATGAACAGAGTCTTCTCATATATTAAAATGTGGTCATAACAGAGAAATAATGTCACAGCACAATGGCGACGCAATTACATTACAGAGCTAACTATTATGCGTATGAGAATGCATTATTTATAACAGAGGGTGATATAACTAATTCCCTAAAGTCTGCGCTGATAGAAGACACATGAACCATCACATCCAGAGATCTAGCGTTATGGCCGCCGTGAGGATTAAATCTATGGAGAGTGGCTATTGGATTCAACTTATGGAGCTGTTTACAGGTGTTGATGTGTCTCCCGTGATCTAGAAACGGCCACGCAAATCTTCACGTGATGAGAAACAGAGTTCTGTCACCGTGGGACTCTTCGGTTGACCACCACTTGGCCACCTTTGACCACAGCCTTCTTAGGTGAATTTGACTGAGCCAATAGGACACGATCCATGTCCATGTCATTTCTAACTTGCCCATGTGGCTTGATTTGCCTGAAGACACCTGCAATATAGACTTTAACAAAATGGCTGCGGAAAGTTGCAGCAGCTGCGGAAAGTGACAAGATTCCGCAGCTAAATGAGAAAAAATCTAATTCAAACAGCAGACACAAAACATAGTTAAAAACCATTTTAAATGCTCTTTTACAATCAATATGCAATGTTATTGATGACTTAGAAGGTCCGAGTGAATGAAAAAGGTCTAGAAAGGTGTATAGGAAAGATGCAGATTTGAGACTCAACAATTTAAGGTTCTAGATGGGAAAAACTCTACAGTTTTGACATGTTCAGTGCTTGAGTCAATTGAACATAGCTTAGTCCAAGGACTGCTTCCAAATTCTCTCACAAGTTCATCAAGTGGAATGGTATTGGGGGATTGGTTTTGAAGGGTATGGTCAATGAGGTCATCTTCACCGGGTTTCCCCCCTCTTATAACAAAATCTAAGGTATAGATTTGGTATGTTGTTACATGATACACTTCAGCTTCTTCCTCATCCTCTAGCCACAAAGGTACATCATTTTCCATTGAAGGTTGAGCAAGAGGATAAAATATCAGTTGCTTTGATAAGGGCCCATTCTTAATGGTCATGTTCCCATCCCTACAATGTATATAGGCATCAGCAGGGTACAACCAAGGTCTTCCTAAGATAAGAGGATAACCATTAAACTTGGTTTTGGATTGAAGTATCAAAACGTCAATGGGATAATCCCAAGAGTCAATGGAGATCATGAAACCCTCAAAAACTACCTCAAGAGCTACCGTGGATCTATCTGCAAGTTGCATCACTGTAGTGGTCTTTCTCAAGGATCCTTGGAGGTTGAGATTCAACATGGTTTCTTTAGTAATTACGTTTATGGCATGGCCAAGATCAATCAGTGTATGAGGGACAATGATACCATCAATGTGCACATCCACCACTGGACTTCCAGGGTCTAGGTATTTCGGGAAAATCACTTTCCCCAACATCAAATCAGATAATTGACCAACTACATTGATGGTGGGGGTGTCTCTCTTATTTCTCCCAGTATTTTTGAAGCATTTATCCTTGATAAAATTATTATAAATGGGAACATCCTTAATAGCATGGAGAAGGGGTATCTTAACACATCGGTTCTTCAATTCTGTCATAAGTTAAATCTCTTCTGGGGTGTGTCGATTAGGATGGACCAATCTCTCAAGGGGTATTGTCTTCTTTTTCCTCTTCAAGATATTGAGGTGGATATGGTGGATGGTTATCTGGGAGCTCTCTCCTAGACCTAAGGTTAATCTCTTGGATCTCCATAGCACAGGCATAGTAAGATGTCTCTCCATTATAGACGTATTGTGCATGTTTGTTAATCAGGTACAAATTGGGTTGAGCAGACATCTGAGGTTTCTTAGGTGGAGTAAGATGAGTGAGTTGTGGTTGAGGTTGGGGTGGAGGCAATAAAATAGGAGGTTGATTATGCTGAGGCCTCCAACCTTGTGATGGGTTGTTCCATTAAGGAGGTTGGGAAGGATATGGCTGAAAAGGATGGTTGATAGGTTGAGGAGGGTATGGAGGAGCATAAGGCCAAGAAGGAGGTGTGGGTTATGATGTATAAGTGGAAGAGTACCAAGGCTGAAAAGGTGTACTTTGATTTAAATTGTAATAAGAATAAGGCACACCTTGCATGCCTTGTTTGTATTTCCGAGGTCCTTGAGGCTTCCCTTGATTGATGAAACAGAGTTTCTCTCGCCCACCTTCCACCCCTTAATATACATATTTTAGGCTTGGTAGGGAAGGGCATTTTTCTGTTGCATGGTTCTCCTCACAGACTAAGTAGACTTCTATGAAATTCATTCCTAGGGTGTCTCTTAGTGCATCTAGGGCAAAATATAGCTAGGGCTCTTTCTGCTTCCTCTTGTTTCCTCTTGAATTGCATGGTATCCATTTGAAATGTAAAGGTATGCAAGGTTTCACTCTTTAAATCCTCCAACATGTTCCCTATCTCACTGTTTATGGATGAGGTAGAGGAAGAGGCACTGGCCAAGCCTTGGTTACTTCTACCCTTATTTTTGGCTGCCCTACAGTGGTTTTTGAGCATAGTTTTGATGTCATCATAGGAAAATTGATAGATATACCCTCCAGATAGCATGTTGAATGTCTCTAAGGCTTCCTACATGATACCTCAGAGAAGAACTAACTTGAGTGATCCAGGATCAAGGGTGCAGTTGGCCCTCATGTAGTTAAGATGAAACGTTTCCTCATAGTCTTCTAAATATTCATTAGGCCCTAGGTTCATCCTAAAGATGTCTTCCTTGGTTTCTTTGGGCCTATAATAATATTTGTACTTGCTATTGAAGGAATCCTGCATTTGGGCCCAAGTAGTGATGTTACCCCCAAGTAGACCCATGATCAATAGTGCTTCCAAGCCATTCTGTCTACTGAATTATAGTTGAAACTAGATGCATATGTAATGTATAAAATATTCCTAATTGAGAAAATGGAAATGCTATCAATTTCAACTTACAAATTCTATTGAAACAAATCATGAAGAATTTAAAACTAACCTAGTTGCAAAAAGGAAATTACATTATCTTGCAACTATCTAGCTAGTCATCAAACCTATTTACAGTAAAGGAACTACTTTCTCTTGCATAACCTATCAAACCATAAATCAAGATTCTATATACTATTTAACTAGCTCACACTTGCATATAAACCATTGTTCTATGAATTTTGTGTTAAAATACTAATGATATTTGTCAGGCCATGAGGTAACTCCACAAAATGAACCGTGAGAATTGATTGAGGGTGCTCATGAATATATACATGGAGGTGATACTGTTGGGATTCATTTCCCAATGTCTCTTAGACTTCCTTATTTCCTATTTTACATTAATGTACAATTTCCTCCAATCCCTTAGGATTAGGTGTCAACATTCCCCCCCTTAATCTGAAGGGATGCTAGTGAGTCCAAGCATAATTCTGAATTTTTCAAACTTTTATATTCTAAGCGCTTTGGTAAAGATGTCTGCAGTCTGCTCATTTGTGGGACAATGACGTAGATGGATAGTTTTGGCCTTAACATGATGTTGAATCAGATGATATTTTGTATTGATATGCTTCGTTTGATCATGGAACTTTGGGTTCTTTTCCAAGTTTATAGCAAAAGTGTTGTCGATCATGAGTGAAGTTGAATGCATTTGTTTCATCTGCAAATATTCTAGGATTTTCCTGAGACACAAAATTTCCTTTGTCGCTTCTGCTGCTACCACATATAATGCCTCAGTTGTGGAACTGTTGGAACTATCTGTTTGCGTGATCTCCAGGAGACAACTCCTGATCCAAGACTCATAGTATAACCTGAAGTAGATACGCCAATTTATTTGTCTCCATCAGAGTATGAATCAGAGTATCCAATCAAGATGAAGTTGTCCACCTGTGTAAATTTGAGTCCAAAGTCTTGAGTCCCTTTCAAGTACTTTAGAACTCTTTTTGCAGTAGACCAATGTCCTTCACGAGGTTTTTGCATAAACCTGGAGAGGATTCCAACAACAAATGAGATGTTTGGTCTAGTAGTAGTCATGTAGATGATACTTCCTACAAGTTTTCTATACTTCATTGCATCCTCAAACTCATTCCCTTCAATGGATGTGAGCTTCAAGTTTTGTTCCATTGGAGGGGTCAAAGGATTGCATTAAGCCATTCCAAAATTTTTCAATAGATCTCCAATGTACTTCTTCTGAGAAAGGAATATAAATTTAGGATGTTGAGTTACTTCAATACCAAGATAGTAGTGAACATAGCCCAAATCAGTCATTTCAAAACCTTTCTTCAATTCCTTCTTTATGGATGCAATATAACTCTCATTGTTCCCTCTCATAAAAATATCATCTACATACACCACAAGATATATAATTCTTTTTCTGACTTTCTTAACAAACAAAGTTGCATCATCAAGATCAAAATGTTTGAAGTTAAGTTTCAGAAGATGCCCAGTTAATTTCTCATACCAGGCTCGCGGTGCTTGCTTGAGGCCATACAAGGATTTTATAATCTTGCATACTTTGTGTTCTTGGCCCTTCACAACAAATCCTTCTGGCTGGGACATAAAAACCTTCTCCTTTAGATATCCATTCAAAAAGACAATTTTTACATTGATGGACTTTGCAACCATTCTAATTTTCTAAGGCAAAGAGTGTCCAAATGGTGGCCCATTTTGCTGTGGGGGAAAAAGTTTCCTCATAATCGACCCCTTCTTTCTCTGCAAAACCTTTTGCCACAAGCCTGGATTTCTGCTTGTCAAGTGAGCCATCCAATTTGTACTTGTTCTTGTAGACCCACTTGCAGCCAAATTATTTGGTTCCCAATGGACGATCAACCAACTTCCAAGTGCCATTCTTTATTAAGGCATCATACTCCTTTTTCATTGCTTCATTCCATTCATCATGAAGAGTGTCTTCTTTGAAGGAAGTTGGTTCAATATCTGTAGACAAATTCAATTCACAATTATAAGCAACATCCATATCAATAGGTGAATCAGAATCATCTACATACCTCCATTTTTCCTAGTGGAACTTCTTATTCATGTCTTTCCAACCTCATCGAGACAAACATTTTTCGGTGTCTTTGTCAGCCATTTTGGGGGACCTATCTGAGATGTCCCAGGCTGCTCATTTTATTGAGTTGAGATTGAATCAAGATTCAGTCTCCCAATTCTGTCAATCACATCATTCAAGGTGTCATCCATGGTTGGTTCTTCATGAGTGGGAGAGAGTGCTTTGGAAGACGATTCCACATATTGATTCAGTATAGGAATCCCCCCTTCAAGATGTGGAATCTGATTATAAAATTCTTGAAATGAATTTGAATGTGTGAATCTATCAAAGTGATCAAGTTATCGCTCAACAACATCATCAACCTTGGAAGATTCAAGGAATATGAAATCTCTAGATACTACAAACTTCTTATTGACTTCATCATAGAGACGATATCCTTTGGAGGTATTTGAATACCCCAAGAAGATAAATTTTTTACTTCTAGCACCAAGTTTATTTCTTTGTAACTTAGGTATCAAAGCATAACAGGTGGAAGAAAATATCTTGAAATGCTTTACCGAAGGAATGTGGCCATGCCAAATTTCGTAAGGAGTTTTATTTCTGAATGTATTAGAAGGACACCTATTCTTTATGTACAAAAAACATAGAACTACATTAGCCCAAAACATCAATTTTACATTCTTGAAAAACATCATGGAGCGAACCATATTTAAAATTGTCCTGTTCATTCTTTCAGATACACCGTTCTGTTGGGGATTATAGGGCACGATTGTTTGATGTTTGATCCCATGCTAGAAAAATAGTTTTCAAATTCATTTGAAGTGTATTCTTTTCCATTATCAGTGCGCAAAGAACCAATATGAGTTTGTGCATAATTTTCAATCCATGCATGAAAATTCTTGAATGTTTCAAAAACATCAAATTTATTCTTCAATAAGTAAACCCAACAAATTCTAGAGTAATCATCAATGAATGTCATCTTATATTTATTTCCATTTGTAGAAGAAACAGGCATGGGGCCACATAAATATGAATGAATAAGCTCAAGTTTTCTATGTGCTCTGGAATGTGAATCATGAAAGGAATATTTGCTATGCTTTCCTAGAATACAAGCATCACATTGCTTAAGTTTCCTAGGAATTGTAGGCAATCCAATAACACCATTTTTCTTCAACAATCGAAGGTTGTCATAGTTTAAGTGTCCAAATATAGCATGCCATAAAATACTTGATGGGAATGTAACTTCATCATAGTGGGAACTAAATGTGAAGTTTTGTGCATGAGCAGAGGTACCTTGCAGCTTTAGGAGTCTTCCTTCTTCTATTCCTCTAATGACAAGTGAGCGATCTGATGCTTTTCTGACCTCAAACTTGCTATTGAACATGTGAATGGAGTTTCCTTGCTGGAGGATGTGGACCAAGGACAACAATTTTCTCCTCAACTCAGGGAGGTATAGAACCTCATGTAGAATATGGTCTGGAAGACCAGGAAATTGAAGCTTGATTGCGCCAAGCCCTAATGGCTTGAGTTTAGATTTGTCTGCAAAGTATAATTCTCCATCAACCTTATCAGTAAATTCTTCAAAAAAATCTTTTATAAAATTCATGTGACATGTTGCTCCTAAATCTAGCAACAAATAATTTCTCCAAGAAGTAAGTGAAGCATTAAACAAGTCTTCATTTACTCCAATGTTACAATGTGCTACAACATAATGAGTAGATTCAGATGCTTTACCTTCATCTCTGTCACGAGTTTTACCTTTTTCTTGATTTCTTTGCTGCTCAATTATATCCCAAGGCAGCTTACATGTAGATGCATCATGCCAATCTTTATTACAATGTATGCAATGAAGATTAGATTTTTCACTTTGAGCTTGTATGCCCCCCCTTCCTTTGAAATCTCTTATTCCTCTTCCTCTTCAGCCACCTCTTCCTCTGGAAGAATATTGAGCATGATTCTTCTCTCTATGTGTGAAACATACAGCTTCTTCAGAAGACAGAGGGGTCGTCTTCTTTCCAAAAGCCTTCTCTCTTTCTACAAACTTTTTTCTCAAGGGAATCAAAGGTGATCTTCATGAGGTTTCCACTTTCTTGCAATGACTCAAGGTAGTGTGAGTAAGTGGGATATAATGCCTTAACATAAGCTATGAGAGGTATGTCAACTTCTACACCAGTATTTTTAATGTCATGCATGATATATCTTACATCTCATGCTAAAGCAAGAGGATCATTATTTTTCAATTCAAGGCTGAATATATTAATCATTAATTGAACAATTTCAAGTTCTGAATGTGATTCATAGAGTTCTTTTAATTTCCTCAAAGCTTCATAGCCATTTGAAAATGGTGTAATATGGCGACTCACCACTTCATTTACATAAGCTGCAATCAAGGCATAGGCCTTGCAATTCTTGTTTTCCCCAATGGTGACATCCTTGTCTCAGGTGCGCTTTGTCAGTGCATTGTCTCCTTCTCCTTCACAAATTCCTCTCCACAACTCATTAAAAATGAGAGTGTGCTTGATTTTCCGAGACCACATAGGATAATTCTCCTTTCCAGAGAGAACTACTCCCACAATAGATATGAGAGAATGCATTGTAAATATGTACTGTAAAAAAAGTAGTCTGTTGGAAAAAGACTCAATTATGCTGTAAAAAATTGTATTTTGCTGCAAAAAACTCAATTCTGCTGTAATTTTTATTTATTTATTTATTATTTTTGTTTGTTTTGTTTTTGTTTTTGTTTTTTTAGTTTTTTTTTTGTTTGTTTTTTTGTTTTTTTACAGACGTGTTATCTAGGGGAGGTCACCTTGGGGAGGCCGGACCTCGGGAGGTCGAATAGGGGGAGGTGACGGTGGAGGGAGGGCTAGGAGGGAGGAGGGAAGCGCAGAGGAGAGCATTGTGGGAGGGAGAGTGGCGATGGGAGAAGGGAGTAGCGATGGGAGGGAGGAGGGAAGTTCGTAGGCACTGCAGAGGGAGGGAGCTCATAGGCATTGCGAAGGCCGAAGCGAATGTGAAGTTACACGCAGGTGGAAAGGAGCGCTTTGGAGGGTCGAAAATTTTTCTCAACTTAGTGACAATGCACACGATTTTGTAGGAATATGAAAAAGGTGTCAGTCTGCAAAAAAAATGCAAAAGATAGACAATTTTGCAGAATGGAGGGAGTTACAAGGGTAAGAAAGCCAAAAATAAAGGTGGCTCTAATACCATGTCAGGCTAGGAGGTAAATCTACAAATTGAACCGTGAGAATTTATTGAGGGTGCTCATGAATATATGCATGGAAGTGAGACTGTTGGGATTCATTTCCCAATGTCTCTTAGACTTCCTTATTTCCTATTTTACACTAATGTACAATTTCACCCAATCCCTTAGGATTAGGTGTCAACAATATTTTGTTTGTGCAGCAAGGAAAAGGAGGTGTTGGAGTGGCCTATGAGTCTCTATTGGTCATGAAACCGAAACTAGGGGTCAATAACATCATAACCTAAGCTCAAGTTGCAGCAAGGATAAAAAATGGACCAAAAATTAAGACCTACAACTATGCTACACGAGCCATGTATTGCTACAGGAAGCCCTGTAATGCTATAGGAAGGCTGCCAAGAAGGTTCAAGAGGTGAATAAGATGGTTGGAAGGTTTGGGAAGGTGAATGGGAGTGAAGGAAAATTGGTGAAAGGTGACCAACACCTCTATCCAAACTCATACCCCCTCGAGGGCTTGTTTTGCACTAGAAGAGATGCTCTTGGTGTTCAAGGCAAAATGACCTCATGAAACATAATTTTGATTACAAAATTTGGAGTTTGGAAGAGGAAGTGATGGAGTCCAAGGTGGAGGTGGTGAAGGTGGTGAAGGTGCATTTTCCTGCAGATTCAAACAACCCTTCAATCATCACATGCATACATTCATTGATCATTGACAAAATGAAGCAATTAGAAGTGGAAAAGATGAGTTGAATCTTAAAGTTATCTAACTTATGCTAAAATTATGATCTAATCAACAAAATAACTTCTAAGCTACAAAAAAAATATGCAAAACAAGATGACTAACATTAACATGTTTCCAAGAAATTATAAACAAAATGTTTTTGGCTTGTGGTTGGAGGCCCTTCTACTCATTCTCCCATGATAGAGATGAGGCGAAGGCTGCAATCACAGAGTTTAATGGATTATTCTTCTACTGAGATGCAAGAAACTAAACAAAACTTTGAAACTAAAGAAAGTTACAAGTACAAAAGAGGAACCTAAGCCACTGGTTTGGCCCCAAACCCAAGAGCCTCGGCCCTCTGAAACTAACTCAGTAATGGATCAAATAGCAGCTTCTCATTATCATTGAATCAAGGTCTAATACATCACATAACAATCAAAACACAACAATGCCTGAGCTCAATAGCTACCTAGCTTAAAACAAAACTCGAACCCTAATGAGATTTTCTACATGTTCGTTTATACAATAGGGTAGCTACCAATAGATCCCTAGAAAATAGGAATATTGTCTCTTGAAACTCAAGAAGAGTAGAGCTTGGTTCCTCATGACTTTCACTTGCTTGGCTGCCAATGACCTTGAGCTGATGAGAGAGATCTTGATGTGATCTTGGGTTGATCAAGGGAGTTAAGGAGGTGGAAAATCCCTTTTAGTCTCTCCTTGTTGTCTACTCTGAACCCCTACATAGAAATTGTCCCAAAAATTTCTCCATTTCCTGCAATTAAATGATATTAGGCTACATGATATGGAAAACATATATCACCCTTCTCACTAAGCAGAATACGAAAAAAAATTTAAATAGGTGGGATAAAGAGATAGTTACAAAGCTGGAGGATGGCATTATGACCCTTTATATTGTACCTATTGATGAGCCTCATCACCTTGCTACAACAGAAAAGGTCTCCTCATAGCCAATCCCCTCAAACTGAGAGTACCCCTGAGTCTTGGTCTCTATGCTGTAGTCCTTGACACAGTATCTTCGGCCTCCAATAGTCTTCTTGCTTCGGTCCCCAAAAGTCTCCTCCCTTCGGCCTCCTTCCAACACCCTTCCACACTTGGTGATAGCCCTAGACATAAATGTGGTGGCCGTGAAACAACCTTTGAAATTCACTGATATTTCATAGATGAGGGTACATACTTAGTCCAAATATGTGGAGACCCTTATGCACTTATGATAGTCCTCCTCTTCACTGTATTACCCTTAAACTCTCCGCATTGGGATCCACAGCTTGTATTGTAGAGATGTCTGAGTTTCTTGGTGATACAATGAGGTCGAGTCATCTTTATATAGTGACTGATCTCTCTAATTAGGTTGACATGAGACATGGAGGTAAGTCGATTCACAAGGATAATTTTATTCATCTTTTGGTTGACTTCAAGAGGTATGGTGATAATGCCTTGGAGTGCAACTTTCACATAGATGATTTGTATTTTATATGTGTAACATGACTTCATATACATGAATCTTAATTACATTTATGACAAGATGAAAAAACTTAAAGACATCAAGAAGAAGTCTTTGGCGTATAAAAACTTCTTGCTGATGAAACCCATGGAGCAAGCAACATAATACATTTTATTATTCTTTGTCTTCTTCATTTATGTAAAATCATAATTACACTTCATTATGAAGATAGAACCTAGTTACACTTTTCAACAGGCTTTAGCTTCTTCCTTGATTATTTGGATACATGGCAGTAAACAAACGCTCCAAAAATCTTGAAGTGTGACTCATCCAGCTTCCTCCCCGAGAAAGCCTCCTTCGATGTAATCATGCCAAGAACCCGATGAAGACTCTTGTTCTGCAAATATACTAATGTGTTGCATGCCTTGGCCCAAAAATACAGAGGTAGGCCTTGATCATCCAACATTTCCCTTATTTCTCTCACAATACTCTGGTTCTTCATCTCATCCACCCCGTTTTGTTGTGGGTTGTGGGGTTTTGTCAACTCTCATTGAATGCGGCCTTCTTTTACACATAAATTTGTAAACTCATTCGACATGTACTCACCTCCATTATCACTCCCGAGAGCCTTCAACTTCTTGATTGATTATTTCTCAATCAGTGCCTTGAATTTTACGAACTTGGAGAATGTCTCGTCCTTCTTCCGCATGAAGAAAATACAACACTTCCGTGAGAATTCATCAATGAAAATGAAAAAATGTTTGTGCTTAGTAGTGGAGGTTGTCGAGAAAAGTCCACAAACATTATAGTGGATCCTTTCGAAGTCTACATGTGATTTGTTGTCCCCATCATGGAAAGTGGATTTTGTGTACTTCCCCAAGGTACACCCTTTGAATATATCTTGTTTCTCTGGTGCTCCTTTGAGGAGTCCTGTGGTTATCTATTGGATAATCTTCAAATCGCCATGATGAAAATGGCCAAGTCTTCTATGCCAAATTTCACCGAATTCGTGGCTCTGCAACTTCTCTGCCTTTGCGCTCAATGTAGCACAATCCTCCACATATAGATTGTATAGGTTCTTCACACGAACCTTGATTTGCTTCACTTTTCCCATGGCTATGTGTCTCAGGAATGATTTCCCTTTTCTTAAGATCACATCATAATCACGGTATTCCAAAATTGCAATGGAGATGAGATTTTTATTTAGGCCTGGAAGAAACATCACATCCTTGAGTCCGAGAGGGGAGCTTGAATCCCTCTGACCTTATCAATCCTGGTTGCGTTGTACCTTCCATCATATCCCATCTCGACGTGCATCTGGAGATATTTCTCCTCCAAGTCACTGAAAAACTCTCTATTCTCCATCATGTGGAATGAAGCACCACTGTCCAAGTACCACACACTCCCCATCATTGTGTTGACAATGCATGTAATGAGAGTAAATTCAAGCTCAAAATGTGAAGCCAAAGCTTCACATGTTGCTCCTCCTGAGGTATTATTTATTGTCTTATTGTGTGGACACTTCGTGGAATAGTGTCTGAATTCATGGCAGTGAAAGCACTTTATTCTAGAAAAGTCTTTCTTCTTTCCCCCTTAACTAGATTCGGCTTTGGATTGGGATTTCTTCCCTTTTCCCTTCTTGCCTTTCCATCCAAGGCACAATTTTCCTCATCATCGCCCTTGTATGACGTCTCGTCTTTGGTATTCTCCTTATTTCCTTTTGTACCAAATCAGACCATAGGCTTTCCCAATTTGGTAGTTTCTCCCTCCCATTCATCGAATCTTGGTAGTTGTGCAATTTCTTGGGAATACCTAGAATGGATAGGTGTATCAAATCATCTTCTGCAACAGTAACACCAACTTGACAAAGATCATCATGACATTGTGTGAATCTGCTCAGGTACTACGGAATAGTCTTGTTCTTCAACATATTGATATTTCAAATTTTATCCTTGAGTGCTAGCTTCCTGTGGTCACTACTATGCTGGAAAAAATCTGTCAATGCTTTCCAGATTGCACATGGAGTATTTTTCCCGTAGATATTTAAGACAATGTGGTCTCGTACCCCCTCCAATATGATTCTCCTTGCCTTGGCTACACACTTCTTCCATTCTTCCAGATCCTTAGCATGAGTTGTTGTTGGTTTCAGGATGTCATTATCAATGAATTCCTTCAACCATTATCTTCCAGCACTACCTCCATGTGGTCCTTCCAAGAAAATTAATTTGAGCCTCTCTTAAGGGCATACTCGAGTCTTAGTCCATAGAAATCCATCCTTCTAGCTCTGAACAATTGATCCTGCAAATCTGATCCTCCTGCAATAACAACTTTCAAAATTTTTCTCTACTGTGAGTCATGCTCTTATACCATGTAGAAATTATTATGTAGATTCAAAACTACTCATGAAATTTACTAAATCACAAGACTCGAAGCTACTCTACTATTCTATGAAATTCAATTCACGATCGGGAACACAAATCATAAACATGCAAGAATAATTATCACACATGCACAAAGATTTATTTAGGGGAAAGAAACTTCTCAAAACCCCTTCCTATCTATATTTCATTAATTAGAGAATAGAGGTGAAATTCATATTCTTTCTAAATCCTTAGCACAACCTTCAAGTGTATAGTTTATCCCTCTGCTTCACTGGCTGACTGATTAGGAGTTCATAATTTTTTCTCAAAATTCAAAATTACAGGATTGGGTTCGAAATGGAAAACAGGTTCAGAACCGGATCGAACAGCAGAGTGGGATCCGAATTGGTGGATTTCATGGAGTCTTGAACTCTACATATATAATCGGGGATTGCACAGTCGTGGAAATGTTGAAGGTGTAACAGACAGTAAGAGCAAGCTACAGAATGAAGCGATAACGAGGACCATGGATCTAACACCAATCAATGGGAGAGAACTCATTATAGTTGGAGGACATCGCACATCGCACTGAATAATGTTTACAATTAATATTTTCGCAAGTTAAATTGTTTAACCTGAGACGCGAAGTGAGAAGGCGTAGATATAACGTGGATCGTTAGACTGAGAAACAAGCCAATGGTGGAGATTGCAACACCTGGAAAGTGATTTCACAAATCACAATATTTAGAACTTAAGAGTCAAGGCGTCGCAAGGTAAACTTAATTTCTTGCGATGTGATCAGGAGGAGACACGTGTCAGTTGGAGCGATCGTGCGCATATCGCGCATCGACGGATTTTAAGTTTATAATTAAGACATCGCAGGTTATGAAGTTTAACATGCGATGTGACAGAATTACACGTGTCAACACTGCACAATTTGTGGTATTTGGGACTTATCGTTAACAACGGAATGTCAAATCTGTGGGAGGATGAAGTGCGATAAAATGTTAAAATTGCGATGTTGCGATGCAAAAACTCATCGCAACTTCGCGTCGGAAGTCATATTGTTTAAAATCGTTAAGGGTATGAGTTATAACCAGCGACATGTGATCTGCAATAGGGTCCCAACCTACCAGCAGTTCCTAGAAGCTGTTTACATGGCATGTTCAAGCCAAGCCACCTGCCACGGTCAGAGCTCTAACCCAACGGCATCCAAACCACAGTTCACCTGAAACTGTAGTCACGAGCGGAGGTTCCGCTAACCGACAATCCCTAACGGTTGGGGTGCGCATGTGGCCACGAACCTAACCATAACATTAATTGCGCAGATTTATTGGTGGAGCAGATAGGGGCGTGCCAAATTTGGCGGTCATCCCTAATTTAACTCTAGTTCACTAGAGTTCTCCACATTTAGTGGAGTTTTCCTAGGAGATATTAGGAAAAAGTGCAGGAGGCTCAATTTTCTACCATTTTTAGTGAATGAAGAGTCATTATTGACTAATTGGAGCATTCTGAAGCCATTGGTGCAGAGAAAACAACCATTAGAGCACTATAACTACATGCAATAGCAAAATTTTGAGCATAATGAAAGATGGACAAGCCATTGCGAGCTGGACCAGCAGATGTAGCCCAGGAGGTGTGAACTGCTTCATCATGCTTGTTGTGTAAACTTCATGTGGTGACTCATTTCTTTGTTTTACACTGATTTTTAGTGTTATTTATTTTATACTTCTAATTCACAAAATTTCATCTATGATTCATGGAAAAACTCCTTAATCCTTATGCAAACTAATGAACCACATATGCACATGTTTTTAAAACTTAAATACCCTTAGCACAACAAAACTAATAAAGTCATTTCAGATCAAATGGTATCAGAGCTAGATTTTTTCTCTGGTGTTTTTTAGTGCAAAGGATTGTTTAACTGTTTGCAAGTTTTAGATGCTTACAAGGCTCAAGCTCAAAAGGGGAGAAGGAAAACTGGTGGAAGCAGGAGGGTCTCAAAAGGAGCCAAAGCAAAGGAGAGCAAGATTGCCACAATCTCCACCACCTAGTTCACCTCCTAAAGAAGCAGAAGCTCCATTAAGCATGCCTCACGAGGAAGGAGAAATTCATGAAGAAGTTGACCCTAAGGAAGAAGAAAGAGTGTTTAGGAAATCATTTCTTGACATGAATGAGATGGTTAGAATTCTTTATCAAGAAAGGAATGAGAGACTGGAAGGAGAAGGATCTAAACTCTAAAAGGAAGGACAAGGATCTTCAAGAGGTCAACATGATGAAGACAAGTCAAAGAAGGGAAATGGATGAAATGGAGGCAATGGAGAGCCACCATCTTTACCCTCATCCTCATCATCATCATCTTCTACCTCTTCTTCAATACATCAGCCACACAAGTCCAAGAGCACTGGTAAATCTCCTTTATTAAAACTTGATGTTAAGTTCGAATTGCCAATGTCTAATGGTGAAGTAAATGAAGACAAGCTAGATAATTGGATTCGACAATTGGAGGTATATTTAATAATACAAAACCTTCAAGATGATGATACAAAAATTCAAATTGCTTCTTTAAGAATGGAAGATGCAGCACTTGTTTGGTGGGAAGTCAAGACATAGGAGGAAATCAAGAAACATGGTAAGATTATTCTATCATGGTCATATTTTATTGCTGCTATTAAACGACAGTTTTATCCATTAGCTCATATGAAAAAATCCATCATGAACTGGCAGAACTTTAAGCAGTTAAAGGGACAAAATGTGCAAGAATACACCCAAGAATTTAGGAGAAGAGCTCTTTTATTAGGGGTGGATTTGCAGAGCCAAGACACTTTGCTAAAGTGCATAGGAGGCTTACATAGCTACCTAAAACATATTATTCTCATGTTTAACCCCACTAGTCGAGATGAAGTTTGTGTTCAGACCACACATCTAGAAGCTAGAGGGAAGAACATTCCTGAAGAGGGTAGGAATAAACATTTTAAGGGTAAATCCAAGGAGAAAACCCCAAAAGGTAAAAACAAAAAGAATGCATCTCTTAAGAAAGAGGGAGAAAAAGTGACTTGTAAACATTGTTCAAAAGAAGGCCATGATGAAACTCATTGTTGGAAATTACATCTAGAATTGAGGCCAAATAAACCTAATAAAAAAAGGAAACAGAAAACTGCTGCTACAGCTCAACATGAATTAGCGTCTGATTCAGGTGATGAGACTAAAATTACAACCATGGGATTGAAGAACATGAAGGGAAAATAAATTGAAACTAAACCCAGTACCAGTACATTAAACTGTCACATAAAAACTCTAAATGAAGAAGAAAGAATAGAATTGTTTCATGTGAGGGTCATATCCAAGCATACCAAGATTGACACATTGTTTGACAGTGGGTCACAAGAAAACTTAATATCTGAATATTTGGTCAAAAAACTTAACCTTGAGACCATACCATATCCAAAACCATATCCATTTGGTTGGATTTGTAGGGATGCAAATCTACAGGTTACAAAGAAATGTATATTGAGGTTTGTAATCACTGCAAGCTTTGTTGACACAGTTGAATTATATGTGGTTCCACTTGACATAACTGGTATTGTATTACGGATTCCTTACTTGTATGACAGGAAAGTGATCTTCTATCGCCATGAGAACAAGTATCATTTATTCAAATATGGCAAGGAGTTCATTGTTAGAGCACACGGCAAGAAGACAAATATCGCTTTGGTAAATGTTGGACAGGTAAAGAGGCTGGTAAATTCAAGTAAGAATTTTGTTCTTCTTATCATTAAGCCAAAAGATGATATTAATCATAAATATTTTGAAGGATGTGATCCTAAGTTGAAATCAGAATTATATGATGTGGTTAATGGGCATCATGAGATGTTTCAGGAGCCAACAGGATTGCCTCCAAAAAGCGAAATTCAACATGAGATTCAGTTGCAGCAGGATTTTCCTCTTCCAAACATCGATATGTATCACATGTCGATAGTGGAGAATGATGAAATAAAGAGGCAAATCAAAGAGATGTTGGATAAAGGTATCATAAGGCCAAGCACCTTGCCATGTGGTTCACCCATAGTCTTGATACCAAAGAAAGATTGGACTTGGCACATGTGTGTAGATTTTCGAGCTTTGAACAAAATTACGGTAAAAAATCGTTACCCACTCCCAAGAATATATGATTTGCTTGATCAGCTGAAAGAAGCAAAGTTTTTCACTAAGTTAGATTTACGAAGTGAATATCATCAAGTAAGAATTGCAGAAAGTGACATGTGGAAAACTGCATCCAAAACTAAAAAAGGACTCTTTGAGTGGCTAGTTCGGCCTTTTGGTTTATGTAATGCACCGGCAACTTTTATGCGGGTTATGGATAATGTTTTGCAACCATTCCTTAATGAATTTGTTATTGTGTACTTAGATGACATTTTGATTTTCAGCAAAACAAGAGAAGATCATGTCTTGCATGTAAATAGAGTGCTTGATATTTTGAAGAAAGAGAAATTGTTTCTTAAGATGCCAAAATGTGAGTTTGGAAAGACTTCCTTAGTCTATTTGGGACATATTGTAGAAGGAGGAGAATTGAGGATTGATCCTTTTAAAGTGGAGGCCATTGTGAATTGACCCACACCCAAAACAGTTACCAAGGTAAGAAGTTTCTTAGGTGCAACTCAATATTGGAGGAAATTTATTGCTAACTTTTCTTCCATCGCAACTCCTATGCATGCAGTGACAAGTGTGAAGAAAGGCTTCCAATGGGGAGGAAAACGATAGCAAGCTTTCGAAGCTTTAAAAGACAAGATCAGTTCAGCTCCAGTCTAGCATGGTAAGCCTATCGCCTTTCATTCAGAAACTTTTAATGGCGTTGTGACTAATTATCCTACATATGACAAAGAATTATATGCGTTGGTAAAAAGTGTCAAGAAGTGGAAACACTACTTGATGGGTAAAGAGACTATTGTACACACTAATCACCAATCATTACAGTACTTGCAGTCGCAAGTAAAATTGTAGCAATCAAGACATTTCTGGTGGATCGGATTTATTCAACAATTTCACTTGGTGATAAGGTACACAAAAGTTATATTCAATAAAGTTGCAGATATGCTTTCAAGACCAATAATTAGTGCTTCTACTTTACTCAAAAATGATTCTGTTGTACATGAGAGTTACATAGAACAATATGCACATGACGTTGATTTCAAAGATGTGTATGCTAGTTTGAGTGAAGGGAATCAAGTTGAAGAAAGAGATTATCACATACATAACAATTTGTTGTTTCATTTGGGAAAGCTATGTATTCCACAAGGAGAGAGGCTAATTGTCATGAGGTAAGCAAAACAATGGCGCTCTACAGAGGCATTGTTATTGGCCTCGCATGATAGATAGTGTGTCACTTTTTATAAGAGGTTGTTCTATGTGTGCAACAAGTAAGCCTAGTAATAGGAAGCTTGGATTGTACATGCCACTACCGGTACCATCAAGGCCATGGGAGAGCGTCTCCATGGACTTTGTTGGAGGTCTACCTATGTCAAGAAAGCAACATTATTATCTTTTTGTAGTTGTGGATAGATTCTGTAAAGTGCTTATAATTATGCCATGTAAGAAGACCATTACTGCTGAATTTTATTTTCAAAATGTTTGGGTTCATTTTGGATTGCCCACTTCTATTGTTAGTGATAGGGATTGTAGGTTCATTGGGAATTTTTGGTCAAATGTATGGAGAATGATGGACACAAAATTTAAAAAGAGTACCGCTTTTCATCCACAAACAGATGGACAATGCGAAGTGGTGAACATAACAGTTGTGCATCTATTGAGAGGATATTGCAGCAAACATCCTAAGTTGTAGGATGAGCAACTACATTACATTAAGCATGCTTAAAACCAGGCAAAGCACTCTTGAACACAAACCTCACCTTTTGAAGCCTGCTTTGGGTATTTGCCAAAGTTGCCATTAGACTTCATATTTGGGAAGGATGTTGCAATTGATGGCCATAGTGATATTGATAAGGCTCGAAAGTTCATTGAGAAAATTCAGATGATACATCAACAAGTTCAAGAACAACTTGAGAAAAGTCAAAGAAAATACAAATAGAGGCATGACAAACACCGGGTTGATCATAAGTTTCAAGAGGGAGATGAGGTATGGTTGCACATTAGCAAAGAAAGGATGCAAGGGGAAGGTAAAAAAACTAAAACCCATTCGCTATGGTGCTTTCAAGGTCGGAAAAAAAGTTGGTAATAATGCATTCCAACTTTATTTTCCTTCTTACATGAAAATGTATTCAGTTGTTAATGTTGAAAACTTACGCTTGTATGAGCCTCCTTTGATCGATGATCAAGGAAGTGATGTTCAGCTACCTTCTATTGAAGATTTCTCGCCAAAATTTCTGGATGAGCTCAAAGAAGATACAATTATTGACATGAGGACAAGAGCATCAAATGGGGGAAGTGTTGACTACCTTCAAGTTGGGCTCAAAGGCACTAAACCAGGCAAGGAAAAATGGATGAAGATTAGAAAGGTGAGGGAGCTGTACCCTCATATATTGAACAGACAATCAAGTATTTTTGGGTCCAAAAGCTTCTCAATGGGGAGGAATGGTCAGGAGTTCATAAATTTTTCTCAAAATTCAAAGTTGTAGGATTGGGTTTGAAATGGAAAATAGGTTCAGAACCAGATCGAACAACAGAGTAGGATCCGAATTAGTGGCTTTCATGGAGTCTTGAACTCTGTATATAGAATCGAGGATTGCACAGCCGTGGAAATGTTGAAGGTGGAACAGACAGTAAGAGCAAGCTGCAGAATGAAGCGATAGCGAGGACCGTGGATCTGACACCAACCAACAGGAGAGAACTCATTATAGTTGGAGGACATCGCACATCGCACTGAATAGTATTTACAATTAAGAGTTTCGCAAGTTAAATTGTTTAACTTGTGATTTGAAGTGACAAGGCGGAGATATAATGTGAATCTTCAAATCGAGAAACAAACCAACGGCGGAGATTGTAGCACCCAGAAAGAGATTTCGCAAATCACAATATTTAGAAGTTAAGAGTCAAGGCGTCACAAGATAAACTATATTGTTTGTGATGTGATCGGGAGGAGACACGTGTTAGTTGGAGCGACCGTGCACATATTGTGCATCGACGAAGTTTAAGTTTATTATTAAGGCATCGCAGGTTATGAAGTTTAACATGCAATGCAATAGAATTACACGTGTCAGCACTGCACACTTCACAGGATTTAGGAATTATCGTTAACATCAGAATGTTAAATCTATGGGAGGCCGAAGTGCGATAAAATGTTAAAATTGTGATTTTGCGATGCGACAACTCATTGCAACTTCGTGTTGGCAGTTTTATTGTTTAAAACCGTTAAGGGTATGAGTTATAACCAGAGACATGCGATCTGCGATAGGGTCCCAACCTGCCAGCGCTTCCCAGAAGCTATTTACTTAGCACGTTCAAGCCAAGCCACCCACCACGGTCAGAGCTCTAACCCGACGACATCCAAACCACAGTTCACCTGAAACTGTAGTCATGAGCGGAGGTTCCGCTAACCGTCAAGCCCACTAATGGTTGGGGTGCGCATCTGGCCACCACCCTAACCATAAAATTAATTGCACGGATTTATTGGCGAAGCGGATAGGGGCACACCAAATTTGGCAGTCAGCCCTAATTTAACTCCATTTCACTGGAGTTCTCCACATTTAGTGGAGTTTTCGTGGGAGATATTGGGAAAAAGTGTAGGAGGCTCAATTTTCGACCATTCTGAGTGAATGAAGAGTCATTATTGACTAATTGGAGCATTTTGAAGCCATTGGTGCAGAGAAAATAGCCATTAGAGCACTGCAACTACATGTAATAGCAAATTTTTGAGCATAATGAAATATGGACAAGCCATTGGGAGTTGGACCAGCAGATGTAGCCCAGGAGGGATGAACTGCTTCATCATGCCTGCTGTGTAAACTTCATGTGGTGAATTATTTCTCTATTTTACACTGTTGTTTAGTGTTATTTAGACTTATTTTATGCTTCTAATTCACAAAATTTCATCTATAATTCATGGAAAAACTCCTTAATCCTTATGCGAACTAATGAACCAATTATGCACATGTTTTTAAAACTGAAAGATCCTTAGCACAAAAAAAATAATACAGTCATTTCAGATCACTGACTCTACCCAAAATTTAAACAATTTTCAACCCCTCCGAGCTCCTATTTCCTTGTGTTGTTCCTTGAGGAAATTAGCCCCTATTATTTAGGAAATTCCCTCAATTGGATTGCGCAATTCCTCTAGGTCCTTCCTCTGACTGTATGCACCACCTATACACATGGGAATAGTATTAAGTTGATATTACACTGCCTTGGAATCTCCATCTCAACTGGGTAACTCGAATTCCCTACATGTATCAATTATTTTTTGCTAATTAATTAGTTAACTGGTTGATCACTGAGTGTTGTTGAAGTTTCAATTCCATAACTTGACCTCCACTAGTTTTTATAATAGTTAGAACTAGTTTAACTAGCCATAACTCAATTCAATTGAAATAAATTCCTACAAATTAGAAATAAATCATATTGAATTGAACTCAAGCTTCCCCAACTTGAATTAACTGAGTTAACTGAGTGACAAGTGTCACGTCACCTTAGTTAACTACCTCCAAGATTTCTACTGAAAGAGAAATTCGAATTTTCTCTAGTTTGACCAAGGAAAAGTCAAACTCAGATTTTCTTGATGCAATTTAAATACTATGCGCACTTGTTTGCACTATCTCATCCATTCAAAGCCAAAACAATTCCTACTACATATATGGAAACAATTGAAAAGCTACATGGAAACCCAAAAATTATTGTAAGTGAAAAATATCCCATTTTCACTTTAATTTTTTGGACAAAATTATTTTCTTGTCTTGGTATTCAATTAGCTCATAGCTCATCTTATCATTTGCAATCTAACAGGTAAACTAAGATAGTGAAAAAATGATTGGAAGGATGTATTTGTTGCTTTGTATCTGATAAACATACACAATGGGTCAAGTGGTTACCTCTGACAGGATGGTGGTACAACACTTCCTTCCATACTGCAACAAAAATGACCCCATTTATTGTACATTATGGATATCATCCATTGTCCATCACATCGTCTTTAAGCAAAAATTCTAAGTTTCAAGCAATGGAAGATCACATCGAGTATCAACAACAAGTTCTCCAACTCTTAAAGGATAACTTGACTATGGTGCATAATCAAATGAAACAATAGGCAGATCAACATCGCAGTGAAATAATTTTGACATAGTAGATTATGTATTTTTATAGCTACAACCGTAAAAACAAATGTCCCTAAACCAAGCTAAGAAGATAATAAATTATCACCCAAGTCTTATGGTCCTTACAAGATGTTGCAAAAGATTGGTATTATGGAATACAAATTGGAGTTGTCTGCATCTTCCGGAGTACACCAAGTTTTCAATGTTTCATGCTTAAAGAAGGTTATAGGCGAAAAGCTTCCAATTCAAACAATATTTCCAAAACTTGAAGAGGAAGGAAAAATAATATTGGAGCCTACAACAGTCATGAAAACAAGAACTTGGTAACTACAGAATCGATCAGTTTCAGAGTATCTCATTAAGTGGAAGAAATTACCTACTGAAGATTCCACATGTGAGGATGAGTATTTTATACATAAGCATCTAGAAGTACTCAAACGTTGAGGACAACACCTTTTTGAAGGAGAGGGACATGTTAGGTCCCTATAATACTAGTGCAGCCCCCATATTGTTATTGTTGTGCCCCATAAAAGCCCACTATTGTTATTTTTGTGACCTTAAATTATTATTGTTATGTAGGCCCTCATTATATTGTGACCCTTTATACTCCTATATATACCAAGGAGGTATTGTCATTTGTATCATCCAAGAATTGTTCATTTATGTGATGTAGAAGGAGGCTGCCCCCTCGAAGAGGATTATTTTCAAGTAATTGATCTATATTTTCTTTTCTTTTTTATCTGGTTACATAACATACAACCTTCGATATATTTATAGTCGAAGGCCAAAATTGTGTCTTTAATTCACAACATATAGTTCATTCACCCATTCATACTACTATGTTACATATGTCATTCCATTCAAAAGAAAATGACATTGCTTGAGTTATTCCGTTATTATGAAATAAAATGACTCTAGAACTTCAACTATATTTGGTTGAATTCAGGTTCATGTTAAACATAATTCATATGTGATTCATATATGATGTGATAAAGTTATTATAATCCCTCATACTTTTCATTTACTTTTTGATCCTTGCCTTGAGATTTATTTAACATTGTTATGGAATGTTGGCATGAAATTTCAACATCAAATAAGTACTGATATGAATTTTTTTTAAAGAAATATAAATTAGAAATAAGAAGATAAATCTCAATGTTCTCATAATGGATGAGAAGTCTAATTGATATATAGGGTATGCTTTGGATGCAAAATAGATTTTTTTTAGCTCTTCCGTGTTTCATTAATAAACTCCTTGTTTCATTTACCTCTTGTATCCTTTGCCTTCTATGTTATAGTTTGGACCTTGTTTCATATATTTAATAGATTTTAGTCAAGTATGTTTTTACTACATTTAGTATTTCACTTCAATTTATTAATTGACCTTAACAAGTGGCATAGATGAGATTTTTTAGCAAGGAAAATAAAGGAAATAGGAGAGGGTGAGGTACAAGGCCTAATGTAGTTTGGAAAGAAGGAAGGAATAAGAGAATAATATTTTGAATTCATTTAGATGCTCACTTAATGAGTTTAATTAACTCATATAGACTATTCATGTTGACTTGGGTGGACAACCAACCTTACCACAACCTTTTACTCATCCTAATGCACCATTGCAGTCTCATTCCAACATAATGGATATCCCAAAACTGTCTCCTCAGATTATGGATGAAGGATGGAGAAACATTCCTACTAAATCACATTCAAGTGTTGTTCATTGGCTCAATAGTCCTATAAATGCACTAACACCACCTGTTTCTGATCTTAAATTTCCTTCATCTGCTTCTTTTTCCTGCTCTCCTCTAAGAAATGATAAACAACTTACCCCTATGCTTCTCGAGGATAAAGGGAAGAAGCCTATTGAAGTTCAGAGTAATGATTCTTCACAATCCAATTTTAAGCATTAAAAACTGCATTTAGTGAAGATAGAGGAGGGAGACGAAAGAGATATTTAATTCAAGGATATGCCCCTTGAGTTTATATATTTTCATATTTTATGACAACATCCATATTTTGAATATTTGAGGCATAATATTGAGGTTGACAGTGATTATATGATATTTAATTTTGGAAACTTAAAATATCATATATTTTTTTAATAAAGGGAGGTGCGTGTGTTATAATGGTGACTTATGATTATGATGATGATGCATTTATTGATTTATGCTTTTCCCATAAATGTGTTGATTATATTTATTATGGGAGTTACAAGGATAAATTTTATTTACAACGAAGTTTATTGAATGGTTTAGTGGGACTATTGCTGATGATAACTAGCATGAAATCCACTTTTACCGATGAATAATTTCAAGATAAAATGCATTAAATTATTTGAAAAACAAAAGAAAATATTTGTTTCAATAGAGGGATTCTCATAACTATACAAAATTTGATCTAAAAACTGTGGATCTAAAGATCTTCATAATAATTCTTAATATTCCTGCATCTTGAAATTGGAACACTAGAAATGATATTGAGATCTTTACAGAATAATAAGAAAATTGAATTATGTTGTCTTCAATAATATTTATCATACCGTTCAAAATAGGATAGTGATCAATCTTCAAAACTAGAAAACGTTTGTAGTTGTTTTAAACTTTGATCACCAAAAATCTAGTTTTCAAGTGAAGTTCATGTTCAATTGTGCAAGGGAACTGGTTTATAGAACATTGATTTTTTATTATTTTATTTTATTTTAGAAATGAAATCAATTTGAGATAGGAATATGAGGAGAATTCCCTTTACTTGTAATCTCCAATTGATATTATTGTAGTAGATTGTTAAAAAAAATCTTCCTTTGTTAAAGCTTTTGATTTAATCTTATCTTATGACAATTTACCAGAAAAGTGACTCATCCTTCATTAATATTTTTAATCTTCATTAACCCATTATCAAAAACCTCTATGAATTAATATGGTCCTAACCAATGGGTAGTGAAATTGCCTTTGAAATTTTTGAAGTTGGGGTCAAAAAATTGAGCCCAAATACCTACTTGGAATTTATTCTTCTTCATAAATTTGTCATGCCATTCCATTCTTATTTGTTGAATAAGTGTAGTATGATGAATAGCTTCTAGTCTCATCTCATCCATCTCATTGAGTTGGGTTATTATTTGCTACTATGCTTCTAAAATATTTAAGCATAGTTATGTTGTTGTTATGTAGGGTTTATTTGAAGATCAATAGGAAACAAACTTGCTCACCATATATCAACTCATATGTGAAAATATAGTTGTATTTCGCCATTTCATATTGTATGCCCACAATGCTTCTAGAAGATTATCTACCCAATATTTATGATGAAGTTGAATTATTTTAGTAAGAACGGAGTCTAGAACCTAGTTGGTTGGTTCCACTTGCACATTGGCTTGAGGATGACATGGGGAATATTTATGATGTTTAATCTAGTATTGCTAAACAATATTTTGCACAAGCTTAGATGTAAATTTATCACCTTGGTCTATTACAATTTCCTTAGGTGCACCAAAACGAATAAATATTTCTTCAAATAAAAAATCCACAACTGCTTGTTTAATAGCTCAAATAAGAGGTTTAGCTTCTACCCACCCAGTAAAAAAATCTATACATACCAAAATATAATTTTTTTTCTTGAAGTTAGATTGATGGATCCCATGAAGTATAGAGCCCATTTTTCAAACAACTCTATAAGTAACTAAGGTAATAAAATCATTTCATCAACATGTATTGGTCGACCCATGCGTTGACAATTGTCACAACTCTTGACATACTTCTTGGCCTCCTTGAAGAGAGAAGGACAATAATACCCTAAATGTAGGACTTATATGTTATTCTTTTGTCAACAAATTGTCCTTTGCAAGGTTCATCATGACATGCTTTGAAAATTTCATATAGTTCATATTCTTGCACACATGGTTGAATGACCAAATCAGGTCATGTACGGAAGGGATTTCCTTCAATCCAAGAATATGTGGCACTTTTAATAATGATCTTCTACTTTTCTCTAGGCAAAAGATGTTGAACTAATTTTTTGATAGCCAACTAGTTAACAATATCTGCAAACCAAGGAGATTTAATAGAAATTGTAGATAAATGTTGATATAAAAAATTATCATATACAAGAACTATTTCACCTTAATTATGGACTCTCGAAAGAAAATATACAACTAAATGTTCCTTTTGAGGTCCATTTAAGATGGTGATATTAAATTCTTATAGTAGAAGAAGATGCCTAGTTGTCCTACCATTGGTAATTTCTTTATTCATTAAATATTGAATGGCACAATGAGCAATATGAATAAAGGTCTTATAAATAGTGACGTAGTGCCTAAATTTATTTATGGTATGTACTACTACAAGAAACTATTTTTTTATAACAGTATAGTTTAACTTAGCGGGAATTAAATACTTACTTACAAAGTAAATGGCATAAGAAATTTGATTTTCTTTTTGCCCTAAAACTACTCATAAGGTTGGGTTTGAAGAATCACTAGATATATGGAAAGGGAGAGACATATTTGTTCCTCTCAAAGTAGGTATTTATAATTTGTTTTTCTTTAATGTATCAAAAGCAATTTGGTAAGGAATATTCCAAAAAAACTTATTAACTTTATCAAGAAATTTAAACAATGGCGAATTTATTTTTGTGAAATCTTCTATGAATGTCCTATAATAACCTACATGACACAAGAAACTTCTTAAATTATTTTGGGTATTTGGTATTGGAAGTTTGGAAATAACTTCCATTTTTTTTGGATCAACCTTGATTCTTACACATGAAACAAAATTACACAAGACAATTTCTTTAGCCAATAACATGTGACATTTCTTGTGAATTAATGAAAGGTTAGTTTACTAACATCTAATTAGAACATTTTCAAAATTTTCAAATGCCTCATCAAAAGTATTACCATATACAATAAAATAGTCCATATAAACTTCCACAAGATCATGAATCAATTCAAAGAAAATACCTAATACAACCCATAGAAAAGTAGCAAGATAATTGCATAACTCAAAAGGTAATACTCTATAAGCATGAGTTCCCCATGGTGGTTCATAAATTTCCATGGATATTCTTCTAGACAATTCATCACAACAAATCTACTAAAATATATTTAAAAATCCAAAATATACAATATGAAAATTAACTTTTCCTTAGATTTCTAGATTCGATAATTATTGTGTTATGCTTATGCATGCAATAGATAAAAATATGGAAAATAGAAAAAAATAAAATAAAACCCACAAACCACAATGAACACAAGATATGATCTTGGAAACCCTTATGGGAGAAAACTCAGCTAGAAGGTGAGGTTGCTTTCGTTGAGTGAGGTAACCCCCTCTCATGATGACATCCCTACTACCTCAAAGCATAGGGTTCATAACAATCAAACAATGTTATGACGCAAGCTCCTAGATACGAATGGAAAGACTAGGAATAGAAGCCTACCTGGATTCCAACGCTATGATCTGAAGAAGAAGCGTCCCCGTTCCTCAGCCTCGGCAAATCACAATCCCTCCAAAATCTCCGCGGATGAACACCTGCACATGGAAGAAACGAACAGATACAAGCATAAAATCCGGCACACATAACTAAACATCGGTCAGAAAAGATGTTACTCGCATTAACATGATGGAAAACGGAGTGGAACCATAATCATAATCATCTATTAAATAATGAACGAAGAAAGATTACAACCAAGTTCTGACGTCGCGGTCTCCTTCGAACGGGTCTCCGGCTCCGTCTGCAAAAAATTTAGCCGGTGAAAGTGGAAAACTTCCTAGTTTCTCAGAACAATGGTCTCTCATTGAGTCCAGCCTATGGTGAGGGTCTTTATGAACCACAAAGGCTCTTTGGGAATATGGAGATCCAAAGCTCAGGCAACTTCAGACTTAGCTTGCCATGTGACTGATAGCTTACAGATTAGGGGAAGGGATATTAGATCCCTATTATTATGGGATTGGCCCTATCAACAAGGAAGGTTCCATGGGAGGTGGCAAAACTACTCCCCTCCATAGAACTCCCGCAGCCAACCTCCCAACTCAAGATAGGTGATGGTTTGTGAATTTGTTAGAATTCAACTTCCGCCATCCATATTTAAAAAACAACTCCCAAATTGGGTGGCGCGACCACGGCTCTATGACAGAGTGCCAGGTGGCGCGACCTCTTTGCATTAATTTCCCCATTGGCGCGAGTACTGAACTGCTTGCCCGCGCCAATGCTAAAAGGGCTGTTTTTTATGACTTTTGCAAGGAGATGTCTCAAGGGCAAATAAAACTCATGTTCAGAGGGATGCATTGATGAAGTTTTCAAGGCATGACAATGTCCACAGGTCACAGAATGGGTCCTCCATTGTGTGGGATGGGGAATGGTAAGGACGGTGACAAATTACTGTGTAACAGATGCCCCCTAAAGTATGAGGCCCGAGAGGGAGAGGGGTGAAATGCTTTACGAGAACATGTTCAATTGAAGGCCCGCCGTCGGAAAACCTGCGCAGAAAGATACAACTGATATCTCAAGTACATGATGTATAAGTGGTATGGACGCAGCCATCCGAAACAGAGTATGCTATAATCCGGATCCAGGGTATGGGCGCAGCCATCCAACTAAGATCAAACAAATAGACTCGGGTATGGTCGCAGCCATCCAATCATTGAGTCATGTACATAATGACAATAATCCACAATCGCAGCCTGGATTACAACAGACACAATCCAGGGTCTTGCGCTCCATCTCGACCCAACAGAGTACAAGTTCAAGCATGCGAATATGTGAGCTGAAGTCGAACATGCAAGAACATCGTCTGATTACCAACCAATGATGAAAGCTGTTAACAGACGCGAGAGAAACCACCAATAATGACAATGGTCCTCAAGGTACTACAGGTACAATCTACGGCGTGCGAATAAATGAGTTGACGTCGAACACCCGCAGAATCACTCGATCGGAGGCCAATGATGTAAACCTCTCGTCAAATGCGACGAACCTGCCATTGAGGCATGCAGGCTCCAAGGTACCACAAGGAGTCTCTAGACCAACGTTCCTGGATAGTGAGTTGATGTCGACAGAAAGTGATCTTGATCGAAGGTGGGCCATAATGACTCCCACATCATCGACACGAGACAGAGGAACATGATGTTTTGTTGTGAATCAGGATCGTATGAGAAACAAAGGAAGGTTGATATTTGCAGAGGCCAACTTCTCTTGAACACATGAACGGCACGACAGTGGACTTGGCAGTATTTGACATCAACGGATCAGAGGTCATGGTGACGAGGCAGTGAACAGATGAGAGGTCAAAAGGGATTACCCAAACCCACGAAGGCAAAGTGAAGCAACGAGATGAGATGTCCCCAACCCGACACGAATGCAGACAAGTGCCATGTTCGAGAGCGACATACTGCCGACGACAACGACGATGGTTCCATTTTTCCCCCACCATTTCTGGCAAGTACCCCAATTATTTTTAATAACAAGCTTGAAGGGGATAGCATATGCTTGCAATATAAGTCCGCCCTTCGGGCGAATCCATCCTAGTGCATTTAACGAGTCCTAGGAAGGAGGAACTCGGAGAATGTCATTTTGACTAGATCCGATGTCATCAAGGTTTAACGAGTCTGACAAAGGAAGAACTCGGCGTCTTTTCATGTTTAGAGAGTTTGAAAAGACATCGGAAAAGAAAACTCCAAAGGTCCCTTTTCGTAAATAGTTCCCCGGACCCGAAAAGGTAGAAAACAATACCCGAGAAAACCTCCTAGTCGCGATAGGCTAGGGTATTCCTTTTTCGTAATCAATCTATCCCAGCCCGAAAAAGGGGTAAACGTATACTGGGTAGATGTCGATTCGTGTCCATTTTAACGAGATCAAAACGACAAGGGCCTCGACAATATTTTCATGTTTAGAGAGTCAGAAAAGAGCTGAAAGATGACTCCAAAGTGACTTTTTCGTGTATTTACCGAGTCCGAAAAAAGTATAAAATACAACTCGTTTCCATCGTTTAAGTCGCAAAAACCTGTTGCTGCATATACCAAGCAAGCGTAAAATCCATTTTCGACATAACATATGCAAATATTTGATAAACATAACTTTTAAAACTCATTTAACGTCGAAAAAGTTATAAATATGTCAAATTGGTAAAAATAAAATTACTTTTACTATTTACCTTGGTGGAAAGCAACAGTGGTCCTTTTGGAGCAGAAACTTCTGACGGTGATTGCGACAAATCCAGTCGATCATTCAGCTTCTCGTCTGTCACAGGTAAGAGGCGCTCGTTGGCTCTTTATTTCCATTCATTTTTTAATAATTTTCCCCTAAAAATCAGTTCTGTGTGGCCATTTTTAAAATTTTAGGGCTGCACCCATTGGCGCGGGTATCGGGCACGGACCCACGCCAATGAGCTCTTTTTTACAAAGGGCCCGCGCCATGTGGCGCGACTGTTCACAAAACAGCCGCGCCAGCGGCCGAAACTCAAAATTCGCCTAAAATTCCGACATCTAGACCAAATTGCATGGGATTTGAAGCTCATAAAAGATCTAACTAAGGGTTTTTGACCATGTGAATGCAGATAATCACTCAAAATGGCAATCGAATGGAAAGAACGAGAGCACGGAGAAGAGGATGAACAAGCCATGCAAAGCCAAGCTTGCATGAATGCACTTAGAAACTGTGGATTGAAAAAGTTCTTCCTCACACCATGTTTACGAGCTCAGCCCGAGCTCCTCCAGTATTTAATCAGTATCTGGGACGAACATGAACAGGTGTTCAGGTTACGAGACCAGGTGTTAGAACTGGAGGTCACCGATGTTTATTTCATCACTGGATTGTCCCACAGAGGTCCAATCCCCGTATTGACTGGAAGCAGACCATCTGGGGAAAAGATGGAAGAAGTAATGGCACGGGTGTGCCGAGGGGCACAAACAGGATCAGGAAGCAAGAAGGTGGATATCCACACTATTCCTGATCTAGCACTGAGAGTAGTTCTCCATACCATTACGCGGGCTGCTGGGTCGCAGGCTCCGCACGAGGCCACAAAGACCCAACTCCTGCTGGCCTCAGAATGCATGGGTCCCTTACTGTTCAACTGGGCAGAAGCAGTAACTATCAACATGAAAAGGCAGCTCGCAAAGTGCAAACAGGGAAAACTGAAACAGTTCGGTTATGGTTCCATCTTGGTATCGTTCATTCTGGAACGTTTACCAATCTTCCAGGTCGAAGGGGCCGCAGCGGGGAGTCCGATACCACGAGAGCCAAGAATGGCTCACTGGGCAGCATTGATGCCCAGATCTGGAGGTGGCAAACAGATGTCCTGGAGGCCAGAGATTTTTAGGTGGTTACGGCGCCAGCTGATTGTCGTGGAAGACTGGCCCTATTTAGGAACTGACTTTACTGGGGATCCAGATCTCCCACTACCAGAAGGAGATGACTGGGATGAGGAGCTGGGTAGGACCTCATATTTTTGATTTTATGTTTTATTGTTTTTTTTGTTGTTAATACACATTCGTCTTAACACAATTATATATGCATGCAGATGTAGGACCTGAGAGACCAGCCGGGATGTCTCCAATTTCCCGGAGGACACAACTCGCCCCTGAGATTCAGGGAGAAGGCACCGGAGGAGATGAACTGATCCAGAACCTCGAGGGGATTGCCCACGGGATCCCAGACTATGCCCGGCTAGCAGACGTACCGATGGCATACCAGCGCCACACGGTGGGAGTTCCGAGTCGGATCCACCGAATCCTGAGGCGCTTAGTGCGTGCAGTCACGTGCTATCATGAGCACCATGCGGATTAGTCTTTAGGATTTATACCACACCTATTTTTTGAGAGACATAGCGTCTCTGGATGTACTAAGACGATTATGTATATTTTGACTTTGGTGATGCACACCGTATATTTTGACTTTTTGTGATGCACACTTATGACTATTTTGGATGGGTCTTTTTACCTGTGATGATGTTTTCTATATGTTATGCAAATGTATAATACAAATGTAATCTAATGTATCAGTTACATAACAAACGACCCAATGCGAAATGTATTCACACAATGTATCTACTCACACATTTCATTTTTATGCAAGCTTAAAAGCACACATGAACACACACACATATGCAAACTATGCTTGAAATGAGGAAGATGGGCATGCCCCCCAGCATGGTGTCTCAATTCGAGGTGCATGCCCCCCAAGCTTCAGTCCATTGAAAATGGAGTGAAGGTTCAAAACAAAAAGTCGAATTGAACATGCTCATGTTTCATTATTTTAACGAGGTTGACACACTTAAAAGAACTATCCTCAAACAACTTGTTTCATGTTTTAAGGAGCTTGACACAAATGAAGGAACTATGCTCCGAGATCCTGGTTTCATTTTTTAAAGAGCTTGACCCAGGGAGGAAACCGTGCTCTAACCGACTTACATCAAAAAGAACTAGAAGGCGGTGCTTCCAAGAGTTCCACTCCTGATGGAAGGGAAACATCCTGGAAGTCAGGACCCAATGCCCCCAGCACATTATGCACAATGGCATCATCACTGAGCACAGGCACGAGGTAAGTAGCCACATAGTTGACCTGCGGTGGAGCAGATACAACGGGTGGATAGAAACTAGGAGGGGGTGATGGCGGACCAGATGCCATATTAGGACCAAAGAACGAAAGCTGATCAATGGTCACGATCCATCCTTCATGTGGAAAGCACATCACGCGAAAGAGGGAGGAGACAAGTGCTCCCATGGCATAGGTGTAATCGCGCCCCAGGAGTAGATTGAAATCCAAAGGGCCTGGAACGACCATCACGTCCATATGGACGGTTTTACCTCCCAAAGTAACAGGTAACCTTGGAAGGATCCCCAACGGTTGACTCGTTCTTCTATTGAATGTCAACAGATTCTGCGTAACGGGCGCAAGCGACGGCGAACCGAAAGCTTGCCAGGTAGTTGAAGACAGAATACTAACAGAGGCACCTTCGTCTATAATGGTGCTGGGTACAACCAGACCAAGAGCCTGTACTGTGATCTCGAAAGGCACATAAGACGGAAGGCGAAATCCTGCAAATCGATTCCAGTCAAAGGAAGCGACCAAACTACTCGGAGGGGCTACCATCGAAAAGCGAAGGTCTTCCCCTGATGTTACGGTAGAAGAAGCATCCTCCATGACCTCCATCTCGAAGGCGGGAGGGATATCCTCTGGAGCCTCCATCATGGGAGGCGGAGGAGGGGCCTCTTGAAGTACAGGGACAGGAGAATCTTTCTCCAAGTCTGAAGAATCTGAAGAGATCAGAAGGACATGGGGGGTGTGAGGTCCACTCTCGACAGAAAAGACCTGGTGTACCGTGGACGGGGCCAGTTCAACCGATCCTACGACCAATGGTTGGTCAGGGACGGATTCGTGAATTTGAATTTCTGGGGGAGTGGGATCGACCAAGGATGACTCTTGACCAACCATAGGATCGGCTGGTAGAGGACTCACAGAAAGCCGATTATAACCAGGTGGAAGGCGTGGTGTAGAACCAACTGGGTTGTCCAAGACTCGCTTGGCTTCATCCATATAAGGACAAAGGTGAATGGCATGGTTCCCTTCACACAATTTACAGGGATTGGTGATCTTACCCTGCTTCTTAGAGTCCTTATCAACAGCAGCTAAAGACGTGCCCCCAACTTGACTCTCGGAAGCCAAAGGAAATGGTGGGCAGCCATTGGACCATACTTCGAGCACCTTGGGAATGCCAGGGCAGTCTCGAAGAAGATGGTCTCCCGTGCACAACATGCACGGGAACTTGACTTTCCGAGGAGGGTTGGAAGGACTATCGAGAGGAGATTCCTTAGGGACAGTAGCTGCACATTTAGCCTCTCGCTTATCGGACTTCTTCTTCTTAGTCTTCTTCTTCTTCTTCTTAGCCACCTGGTTACTCGAATCCAGGCTTTCACCAGGCGAAGTAGAAGATGAGGACGCAGAAACAGGCGAAGAAGGGGAGAGGTCCACCTTGGAATCAACATGATGTTGTTCAGGTGGAGAAACTGATTGAACAGTAGTGGAGACATTCGGGACAACAGAGGTTGAGAACAACCAAACAGGCAACCCAACAGTTAACCCAGGAAGGGACAACGTCGCCATGTAAGGAGCACCAACATTCCCAAAAGGAGGGAAATGACCAGGATTCCCTTCTGAGGAGATTCCTTGGTTGGTGAACTCTGAAAAAGTTGCCATCAAGACTCAAAACCACACACGGGCTGAAAACGAGTTAAGACACATGATCAAACGGTCAACAAGCAATGTCTAAACGGGTGTGTAATCATGGGCGATTAATTTTACCACATTGGAAAGTAAGAAATTCTACCGTTTCATATTTTAAGAGTCGAGAAACGATAAAAGATGACTCTATCTCTTTCAGAGTTGACACAAGCGTGAAAGGACAAGCGCTTGACGGTCTTTTCAAGTTTAGGGAGTCAGAAAAGACCAAATGACTGCTCAGGAAAGACTAGGCACAAAGGGTGTACCAAATATCCGTGAACTGCAATATACACCTTGGTTTCAAAAATGAAACAGAAATCGACCAAGGACTTTCCGTACGTGCAGGTAGTCTCCCCGAATGCTGTGTTCGGTGTATCACGGGTATAGGGCGGCAGACTCGGCTTCCTGTGGATAAATGATTGAAAACCTAGAGGGGTCTCCCTTTATATACGCGACGGTACGGGGAGCACAAGTCCGTACTAGCGCTGTCTAAAGCCAACAGGCGAACGACAGCTGCTAGGTTTAACGACGCCGAAACACGTCTCTAGCCTAGACCTTCTAAATATGTTTCGTTAAGTTCCAATGCTGCCTTAGGTTAATTGAATAAATTTTACAGTTGATCTTCAATTAAGTTTCAATTTCCAAGCCCTATCGTATGTAGTGTCTCGAAAGACTCCTAAATGCAAAGCTATATGCCACAATGCAACATTTCGTTCGATGAAAACTAGTTAGAGAAGAGTTGAGAGCTTTTACACAAACGAAATGAACGGAAGACAAACAATGAGATCTCTAATGCAACTAATGCAATTGAAAACTTTTCATTCAAAACACTAATCACTAGCAAGATGGAAAAGATCACAATTTGCACTAATTAACAAAAGAAAAAGAGATTTTTTTATTTTTATTTTCAATGTTTAATAGCTAATATGCACTGAACAAACTTGAAAACAAACGGAACAACTTGAGAAACGATTTCCAAGAGAGCGAAACAAACAAATTTCACTCAACAACACAAGCAATCAGATCCCCAAATTGACCAAAGTCTCTCAAAACGAAGAAAAGACTCAAAAGCTTCCAATGGACCGTGTGATCTAGGTCCAAGGCAAGACCAAACGAATTTCGAATGAAGGAATGAACAATCACCCAAAAAATCGCAACAAAACAATGAACAACTACTTAGAGGATGCGGAGAATCAATCAGACAGTGGACAGGACAATCAAAACACCAAAACTCCCAAGGAGGGCTCGATACACTAAGCCCCTAGATGCCCTAGGGCTTAAAACGTGAAATCGGTAGATAAAAGCAAACAACCAAAGGACAGAGGTGAATTCCCAGTCAAACAGGACTCCAACACACTCAGGCAGTCGGAAAATCAAGAAGAAAAACACTGATCAAATCCAGAGAGCTCAAAAATGAGGAAACTCAAAAACCTTACAGGGGTGGCGCGACTGTAAGGGTGAAACTGGCGCCAGAAAGCAATTGGCGCGGGCTAGACAAAGGCAACGTGCGCCAATTGGCGCGACTGTCGGGTTAAAAACCGCGCCAGTCGAGTTTCTCAGCCAAAATTAAAAACAAGCTACTCCAGAAGCAGACCAATGCAAGCTAAGCAAACCAAGAAGCAAAAACAGTGAAAGAACCCAACCCAGAAGGTTCATCAAGCAAGGAAAAACATAAAACAATCAAAGCGAGACAACACAAACGAGACAATGAAATCCGGACGATCCCCAGCGGAGTCGCCAAATTTTTGAGGAGGTAAATCCCCTCTGCGGACAGAGGCGATCCCTACTAGCCCAGCAGGGGTCTAGCAACAATCAAACAATGTTATGACGCAAGCTCCTAGTTACGAATGAAAGGACTAGAAATAGAAGCCTACCTGGATTCCAATGCTATGATCTGAAGAAGAAGCATCCTCGTTCCTCAACCCCGGCAGATCACAATCCCTCCATGATCTCCGCGGATGAACACCTGCACATGGAAGAAACAAACAGATACAAGCATAAAATCCGGCACACGTAACTAAACATCAGTCAGAAAGGATGTTACTCGCATTAACATGATGGAAAACGAAGTGGAACCATAATCATAATCATCTATTAAATAATAAACGAAGAGAGATTACAACCAAGTTCTGACGTCGCGGTCTCCTTCGGATGGGTCTCCAGTCGTCCACGTCTCGCAAAGCTCGCCAAGGAAAGGGACAACCTCTCCGGAGTCTCTCGACAATGGTCTCCTTACTTGAGTCGGCCTTAAGGGAAAGAGGGGATTCTTTACAGCACAAAGGCTCTTGGGAATATGGAGATTCAAAGCTTAGGCACTTCAAGACTAGCTTGCCATGGGATTGAGCAGGCTTTTATAGATGGGGAAGGAGGGAGTTGAGATCCCTATTATTATGGGATTGGCCCTATCAACAAGGAAGGTTCCATGGGAGGTGGCAAAACCACTTCCCTTCCATAGAACTCCCGCAGCCAAACCTCCCAACTCAAGATAGGCAATGGTTTGTGAGTTTGTTGGAACTCAACTTCCGCCATCTTTATTTAAAAAACAGTCCCTAAATTGGGTGGCGCGACTACCGCTCTATGACAGAGCGCCAGTTGGCGCGACCTCTTTGCAGGATTTTCCCCATTGGCGCGAGTACTGAACTGCCTGCCCGCGCCAATGCCAAAAGGGATGTTTTTCATGATTTTTTCAAGGAGATGTCTCAAGGGCAAATAAAGCTCATGCTTAGAGGAATGCATTGATGAAGTTTTCAAGGCATGACAATGTTCACAGGTCATAGAATGGGTCCTCCATTGTGCGGGGAGGGGAATGGTAGGGATCTTATGGACAAATTATCAGGTAACACTTTCCTCTCCCTTTCTTTGAATGGATATGGATGTAAGAACAAAGGAGTGAGAATTATTGCTTAAGGCCTACTATAGTACACAAACCCTCTTTGTTTTCTCTCTATCTCTCTCTCTCTCTCTCCACTCTAAGCTATTATGTTCATCTATTGAACAAAATGCACTCAAATAATGGAACATGTTTTCCTCCTAGTGGGCCAAATATAACAAAGCTTGATATCCTACTAGTGGTTAAATTTGACTCCTTCAACTCTTAACTAGAGCTAAAATTTCAAATATTCTAGAATAGTTTTAATCAGGATCATGTGGTTATCCAATTTTCCATGAATAATGGGGGTTGACATGGCATCCTCTCCAATCATGGTGGTAAAAATAGGAAGATCAACTTCTGTGTGGCATAACTTTTGCATATGGACTCTGATTTAGGTGATTCTTACATCGTTGGAAGGGCATATATGTGTTGAATAACATTAGATATTGCAAAAAGGAGCAGAAAATATTTACCCCCAAAAAGCATCATTTGATGTGTCAAACTTCTTCTAAAAGGTTTTATACCCTAGTTCACCAAAGTGGGACTTGCTAGTAAAATTGGTCCTATGAACTTATTCCTCCAAATTTTCCACTCTAAAAGTTTAAACATGGATGAAAAATAATATAATGATCCATTCGAGTTCATACCTTCTCATTTTTGGAGACTTTTGGCTCTGCTGAAATATTTTACTAAAAGAGGTGAGGAAAGTTTTCCTTCACCTTCTTCGTGGAGTACCATTTAGCCTTGCTTGGAAGTTTCCCTTTCAAACTAATCTTCCAAATGTCATGTTTCACCTATCTTGTAGATTTGGACCTATTCTACAAAATTTTATCTTATATCAACTCTACTTGAGCATTTGGTGCTTAATCCTCTATAGAAGGTAGAACTTGTTCCTCTTCCTGATCTAGCATAAGAGACTCATAGAGTTTCAAATTCTCTACATGCACCACTTGGTAAATACACATGGATGGGGTAAACAGAGTCTATATGAATTAGCTCCGACCTTTTCCAATATCTCAAAGGGACCATATCAGAGAGCCTTGATTTTCTTACCAAGACCTTATATCCCCTCCTTATTCAATTATAATCATACTTTATCTCCCGCCTTGAATGAATTATCTATTCTATGTTGATCATGTATGGCCTTGTATTTTTCTATTGAGTTATACAACATCTTTTGTACCTATAGATGGATTTGCCTAATATTCCTATAATTTTTTTTTTTTTTTAATCCCTTAAGGCATCCCCTACAAGATCCTCCCTTACTCCTCCTTGTAGTCCATATGAAATATCCAAAGGTGGAGGTGGAAAATATCTTACACAAGTTTCAAATGAGGATTTACTAGTAGAAGTGTGGTCTGCTATGTTATAATAGTGTTGTATATCTACCATATTTTCATCCCAAATATTTGTATTATTTTGATTATAGTTCTTCAAAAGTTGCACCAAAGTCTTATTGACTACTTATGTTTCCCATTTGTTTATGGATGGAATGTTGTAGGCCTCTTCAAATTCATATCCATATTCTCTCACAATGCAGTCCAAAATGCATTTCTAAATCTCATGTCCCTATTTGAAACAATGATCCTTGGTGTCCCAAGTTACAACCAAACATATCCAAAGAATTTGTTGCTTCTTGCAGGTTCATGGTTCTTTTATAGGGAATTAGAACACACATCTTTCAGAACCTATCAATCACCATTAACAAGTTGTCATTTCCTTTCCAGTTTGTTGGTAAACATCCCACAAAGTCCATGGAAATTCTTTCCTAAGGAAAAGTGGGTACATATGAGGGATGGTATATACCCTGCTTCTTGTTACTAGGTTTGATGGTACAATAAAGCATGCATCCTATTATGAACCTAGCTACCCCTTCTTTCATCCTAGGCTAGTACACATACCTCTAGAAGTTTTCCATTGTCTTCCCTACAACCTTGGAGATATGAGCCTCACTTAGTCATTCACCCTTAGGAACACATAACTTATCTAACCTGTAGAGTAACCCATTATGGAAATGGTAGTTAACTTCCCTATCACCACCCTCCATATAACTCTAGCTTTGCAACTATTGAAATAACTCCTTGAAATTACTTATCCTCTTTATATGCCTCTCTATATGCATCATGAGTGAATGGCTCGATGTGCATCAAAGTTCCCAAAGCTATGATATTTAATGTGGGTGGCTTTGAAAGCACATTAACCAACTTGTTTATGCTATTGTTCTTATACTTGATCACTAAACGAAACTTTTGTAGGGATCCCATCCACTTCTAATGTATGGTTATTTTTAGCTTAGTTTGGGCCTACATGTACTGTAGTGGTCAGTGGTCTGTGTGGATCCCACTTTCCTTTCTCATTAGGTAATGTTTCCACTTCTTCACAACTTGCACCAGGGTAAAGAGATACTTGTCATAGGTAGGGTAGTTAATAAATTCCCTATTAAATACTTCAGAATGGTAGCATACAAGGATTCCTCCCTACATAAAGACTACTCTCATAATATACCCACTTCAAATGGTTGTTGCAAGTTTAGTAATTCCAGAACTAGTGCTTGGCTATTCTTATTTTATAACTCCTTAAAGACCCTCTACTAACCCTTTCCCCATTGGAAACACTTGCCACCTATTATTATGGCATGAAGTGGTGTTTTTATTCTTGAAAATGAGGTTGTGAATTTCTTCAGGTTCTATGCTACCCTAACAGAACTCCTCACCTCAGAAACATTGGTAGTCATCGACAACTTCATGATGTGCTCCATCTTGGTAGGATCTATCTTCAACTCTCCTGCACCTATTACATATCCTAGATAAACCAAATACTATTGTGTAGACTCACACTCCTTGATATTTGCCAGTGGCTTGTGCTTCTTTAATGTCTCTATCACCTATATAAAATATGGGTTGTGCTCCTTCAAGGTAACAATTTATACTATTATGTCATCCAAATAAACAATAGCAAGTGAATCAATAAAAGGGTGCAATATATCATTCTTTGACCTCATGACTGTAGTTGGTGCATTGCATAGGCCAAACGCCATGAGTAACTACTCATACAAGGCTTGCCTAGTTTTGAAGGCAGTATTCTAGGTATCTTCTTCTCTCACTTGAACCTGGTGATATCCTAAATTTATGTCTAGTTTGGTGAAGTATTTGGCTTGCTACAATTGACTCAGCATATCATCTATCTTAGGTAGGAGGTATGTGCTCTTAAGCATGATTGTTTAACACTGTAGTAGATACACATTTGTCAATTCCCAACCTCCTTTAGCACTATGATGATAGGTGACCCACAGGGTAAGGTGCTTGATCTAAGGAGACCCTATACCAGTAGCTGCCGCAATTTCTTCTTTACCTCACTTGCTTCAATAACAGACTATATGTACAACCCAATTTTTGGCAATGGACAGCTCGGAAATAGTTGGATCTTATGCTCCACTTCCTTCTTATGTGGTATCCCTTTACGCTCCTGGAACACACCCCCATATGCCTACAACATCTCTTCCAATTGTTGTCTATGTTACTTGGTACACCCCTCGAGGGATGACTTAACTCTCACGACTCTTCTACAAACTGATTTTCTCTTAAGAATGAAAAAACATAACTTTTGCTAGAATTTACCAAATTTTTAGCCTAGTTAGCACTTACTAGTGAGATCTTCAACTCGCCCTTGTGATATGAACGATTTTGTATCATTAATGAGGTTGCATTAGTTGGCTCTCTTCATTCATATCACATCCCATGTGTACATAAAGGGACTCCCAAACAAAACTCCACATACATTAATGTTACAATGGTTGTTGGCATCTTTGTATTGGTGATTTGTGGTTATATTTTTTTATTTTCCCGTTTTCTACTTATTCTTCCCCTCCTTGGAAGATTCCTCGTGCTCCATCTACTTTTATCCACTAATTTCCCTTTATTCTGGTCTATTTTCTCTAGGTAATGTGCATGCACACAAGCCCCACTGATCATTCTACATTTTAATAACTTACTTCTCTAAATGGTTGTATAGACCCCCCAAACACTTGAAGAGTAAATCTAGGTTCTTTGGGGAGATACCAACTGTTATAAATACTGATGGGGGGGTGGGGTGAATCAATATTTCACTTTTTCTTACAATTTAATATCACAGAGCATTAACTAATCATATCACATCAAAGGAATAATAAATTTATATTAAAAAATTTATTTGTATATTGAAGGAAGATACAACTTTTGGTTTTACCAACCACTACTGGAAGGAGCTACAAGATCTAATTATTTACCAGCTACTACTAGAAGGAGGTTACAACCTCCTCAAGGAAGCTACAACTTCCTTCCCTAGCACCACCCTGTCACCCTTACAATTTTAAGATAAGAACGAGAACTTTTGGGCTCCCATGCTAGGGATAATGACCTAATTACAACAACACTCAATAATCTAAAAAAATTTACTATCTTGTCTCTACCCTCTTATTAAACCACTATTTCTCATCAATTTTTGTCTCACTACATCATCATCACTGAATTTTAACTCATGCAAATTCATGTCATCGTGGTGCTTTCTCAAACACAATTCAATGTGCCTTTATTATGCTATATGAACAACTTCTAACTACCTCAAACTCAGTCTATAACTACACAAGATCTTGCACATAACATAGATTTTCACTCGCACTACACTATGCACCAACCATGTACAATAATCAAAACAAGCAACGATTGTTGCATCTCACTCGAACTGAAAAAGAATAAATTTATTTACCATGGACCCAAAATGTATTGCAACTAAACTTTAGATAGATCTCACCATTACCTTGTAGCTCAAATCCCAATACACATCATACCACACTCAAAGCACACACAAATATACTATGCATCAGGTTTTTACGCATAGGTGCATACTCGACCTACAATATGCACTTAGAATTCAATCGACTCCAAAATCAATGCACGTTAGGGCTCAGATCGCATTAGATTGGGTAATAAACCCCATGAAACTATTATCAGATTCATTCTTCATGAAACATTGAAACAAATCTATGCACTTGTAGAGATATTCGACCATTATTTATATACGTAGGATTGTGATGACCAAATTAAGCCGACACATGTCCAACCGCTCTCTTTTTTTAATTCTTAAGCCCAATCTACATGGATGTTAGTTTTCTATGGGAGACTCGTCACAGTTTGTAGCCGAATTACGATTACATAGCCAACTTGTTTAATTTATGGCATGTTTTTCAAAAGAAGACATTTTAGCTAATTGTGAAAGCATAGGAAATTATTACTCTACATGGCATGTTGAGAACATCCCTATACATACTCCCAATCAAAAAAACATATAAATATTAGGATATCCATATTAACATAGAACCAAACATGGAGATGAATGACTGGTGATATTTTTCAAGATTGGTCCTTAGTGGGAATATTCAATTCACTTCTCTGGAAATGTTGAACCTCCAAGGACTCGATATTGTCCACACATGGGATTACTTATAAGTATCAAAAGATATATTGGCACTACACCAGTTCATTGACTATAATAGGAGTAATGGGGAAAGCATACAAGATCTAAATCCCATGTATCCTTCCAAAAATTCATTGCTGACAAATCAACAACATGCATTTCACATATTCCCATGACATCCATAAGTAATCATAACCAAAATAGACATTAAAGATGATCATCCAAGGCACTAAAGGCACAAGGAAATTGTACCTTATAAGTTGCATGAAAGTAGTTTCTCCTCAGGAAACCTTTGTTCATAGCCCAATATTGCTTCTTGCACGTACTAGAGTTGGTGACATTTAACATACATGTAGGGATTAGGATTCCTATTGGGGACATGCAACCTTTAAATGATTAGTCCCTTGCAATGTTCTGAGAAGAGATGAAACATATTCAATTCATTGCAATTGATGAGATGAGTTCCAAAGGGAATAAAAATTTTATGTAGATTGAGAGTTGCTTTTGTGAGACATTTTTAAATATAACCCAGGTTCATTTGATCATCACTCAAAAATTATGATAAGGCACTTGGACCAACTACCACCCATAATGGACAAACCTCTTTATGCATAAGTAACTCGAAGGAGTTGTTTATGGACAAATTTTACCATTGTAATCAATTTGGGAACAATATTTCGAAAACAAAGCATTGTTGGAACCTAGGCTTGGTTTTTCTATATGTTGATAAATATTCACAATGCTACACCAACAATATATCATTGGATCCTCCTTTAGTTTAGTACTAATAGATTTTTATGCACCAAAAAATATTAAGTATTTAATGCTTCAATCCACTTCTTTTCAACAAACATTATTATTGACAACTATAACAAGTGGATGCACCAATCCTTGAATATGTCAATCACATGAAGTGCCAAAAAATTAATAAGTGGTTCAGAAGCACAACACTAGGATGATCATTAATTGGAAAAACATGTATTGCTACATGTAACAAATGAGTTATGTTATAATATTCATGCAAGTTGTATACACACCAAGAAGTAGCCCTCAAAACTTTCCAATATATGTCATTGTGGCATTTGGTAAATACATTGACCCTCTATGTGACCAAACCCAACAAAGTATGTGCCAATTCCACCCATCCCACAAAGTAACAAGAATCAAATCCCCCTTAATATTGCTTTGACATTAACCACACATAAATAACAAGGAATGACCTTCACAAGATATATTATTGATATTGGTTACACAAAATTCCAATATTGGACTTGCACAACAATGTTGTGAACCACTACTATAGAAAGAGTGTGAATCACACCAACATTCTCTTTCAAACACTATGAAAAAGTGAAAGATACCGCCTATGTCTCATTGCAAAAAATAAGAACAAGAGGTGTGGTTTTTTTTTTTTTTTTTTTTTCACTTTCATTATTACAACATCCAACCTCAATCCCTACCCCCCCCCCACACCATTTTCTATTGCCATTGGGTAGGGCATAAAATTTTAGAATGTTTTATGTTCTAATCATACTTCTATACATGGAATGTTTAACTGAGTTAATTGTTTTGTATTTACAAGTAATTGGTGATGCTACTACAAGTTCCCAATTGACTAATTTCTATTTTATAACAATTTGTGTGTCAAGTGCTTTTTAAAAAATAACAACCTATTACACTTTTTTTAAAACAATTTTCACATTTTAATTGTTTATTTTCTCCTTTATGCATGCCAACTATTAATATATCATTGTAATGTTGGTCATGAAATATTATTCATATAAAAAAAGTACACTACTATCTTATCTTTGGCATCACCTTTTCCCTGTTTTGGGGTATACCAATATAAAAATCGTTACATAGGAGGAAAAAAAGACAGAGATTCACATATATACAAATACTATAGGTATTATATTTGCATCCAAATATTATTATTAGAAAACAATAAAATTATTTTAACAATAGCAAAATCATATCTTTACATATATGTGTCTCCATAAGTTGTGAGTTATGAGTTTTACAAAGTTGATTACAAATTTTACACCTAAAAAAGTTTGATCTCATTTAATGTCTAATAAATTCAAAATTATAACAACTTTATTCTATTACAACTACTATTAATAATAATTATATAATTTTAAGGTCGCAACCAATCCAAACATCGAATAGGTGTATGAGACCCCTTTTTTGTGCAACAAGGGACCTGTTTCCATGCAATAATTTTACTGCTAAGGCCTATGGAGGTGTACATACGCTCACCCCTATGGGTTTGAATATATGATCTTTTAAGACGAAACACATGTTCTTTACCATTAGGAACACTTAAAAATATAGTTTTAACTCATATATACATACATTATTAAAAATTTCCTTCATAAATATATATAACTCAATCAAGTTTAGCTTGAGTGGTTGGGTGGAATCATTGTGATCGTCCCCACCAAGGTTCAAATCTCATAGTTTGACATGTTGTAGCTTTGGAATAGAATAAGTATGTTGCACTCTTATGTGAGTCTATACTATGGGTTTTTCAGGTACCAATAATATTTCTCTTGCCTTTGATTTGAGAGGGAGGTTGATTTCTTTCCCCATGTAGTCCCCAAAGCCATTTTTTTGTCAATTGGGGTTATCTTGGGTGGTTGGGTGGAATGGTTATTATCTCCCCCCTGGATTCAAATTCTTGCCAGTGACACGATGAGTTATAATGCTTTGATAAGTATTGTTATAATGGCGTCAAGATTATAAATATTGTCGTATTGACTTCGAGCCTTGTGAACTCTTATGTGAGTATACATGTGGGATAGATTTGTACCAAATACTTCACTCTAGTCCTTGATCTAAGAGGGAGGTGAATTGATTTCCTCAAAAAATATATACATGTGTGTGCGGGGGGGTGCTTCTTTGGAAGAACCCTGGCACCTTCAAATGCAAAATTATTAATTATTCTTTAGCTAGCCTTGAAAAACAAACTTCTTACTTGGTACAATTTGCTTAAGGGAGGATTGGTTGCACCAAACATATGTTCCCTTTGTTAGGAAAGTGAAGAATTAATTAATCACCTTTTTATGCATTGTCCATATATAGGGAAGGTATGGAACATGTTGGTAGCTGAGCTTAAAGCATATGTAGTTTGGATTTCATATAGTCAGGAAGCCTATTTAATGATATGGGAAAATGACTAATCCATGAAAGGTTACGTCATGTTCCCGTGATTAATGGTGTCAAGATTCTAGTGGGCATGGAACCAACCTATCTCTCAAGACAAGAAAATCTAAGCAAAGAGAACTACTGGACCAGTTAGGAGATGGGTCGAAGAGTACAAGAGCCCTCCAAAGCAAATCAAATTCAAGAAAATTTAAATGCCACTGATGGTTCTAATATTTCCATGGAGCTTCTTCGATGGGGCCAGTTAGGGTTAGCCCCCTATGACAAGTGCAAGAGAAATTATTGTCCTCTTGGAAAGCCACATTATCCACATTACTTATGCAACTGGTCGTGGGACCAACATGAGAGCAGAAATTTTGGCCATGTGGTCACTGCTCCATCAATTTTGTCAAAAGGGGGTGGAAAAAATTCATATGCTGGGGTATTTTTAGGTGGCCATAGACTAGGCCTCTCAATAAACTCAAAAGGAAGCAACCAACCTAGGTCTAATTTTACAAGAAATGCGAGACAAAATTGTGACATTCTAAGTCATTTCTTTCTCATATGTCTACCACGAGTTAAAATAATAGGAAAACGTTCTTTCTAACGAAGTGTTGTCTTTTTTGGCTAGAGCTTATGTTTTACAAAACTGAAGGAAATCGAATTTATGGATGGAGAAAATTGATTCCTATAAGGTAGTTTTTAGAAATGTGAACAACACAGAGTGGGGTTGGAAGGTTGATTTTACGATTTTCAGTGTTTTGTCTTTTGAAAAATTCTATACATTTTTGTAAAGAATATGTGGAAAGGGCATAGACGATATCTGTTATTGTAAGCATGAGGGCAGGAATTGATACAAAATGCTTGTATCTAAAAATCCAAGCAACTATGACATGTATATTCAATCACACACACACACACACACACACACACACACACACACACACACACATTTCATTAGACCATTGTAAATTACTAGATCTTGACAACTACAGAACTTGATCAATATAATATCAAATAAATTTTCACCTAAATTTTCGAAACTTCTTTTATACGTGCAAACTAAATCTAATTCCTTGTCCAACAATAAAAGTATAAAGTTAAAAAAAATTGCTTAAAATTATAAATATATTACTTGTTATAACATTAAAATCCCTTAACAATAATGTAATACCTTCTTTTTCTTTTCTTTTTTTAATTTCAAATAGTGTAACGTAAATCATGTAAGAACATATTTTATTTTAAATTATATTCTTATACAAAGTAGAATTTATATCACATCTATAAGAATTAACACATTTTATAAGTCAATATAGAGAGAGAGTATATTTATTGTCTTTGGGATATTGGTTTGCATAATTTTTTTTTTTTGTTGAAATATAAAAATTTGAGAAGGGGAGAAAATGAGTTATAAAAGAAAGGAAATTTAGTTTGTTTATATGAGAGTTTAGGGGCTTGATGTGCATATATAAAGATTAAAAATTAATATACACAGACATGGTTAATTAGGTTTATCTTAGGAAATTGGGATGCATGATTATTATCTTCCCTGATTAGATTCAATTCTTATAAGTGATATAATAAGTTTTATTGTAATGCCTTTGGACCTTATTGTTAAATCTCAGTAGTCCCTTATATATATACAATTTTTATTTTTGAGGAACTACTGAGATTCAACAATAAGATCCAAATTCATTACAATAAAGTTTAATATATCATTTACGAGAATTGAATCTAGGTGGAAGGATAATAATCATTCATCCCAATTACCTAAAATAAACCTATTTAACCATGTTTGTGTATATTAATTTGTTATATTTATATATTCACATCAATCCTCTCATTTAAGAAAACTAAATTATCTTTCTTTTATAACTCATTTTCTCCCCTTCTCATATTATTATATTTCAACCAAAAAAATATGCAAATCAATATCCTAAAGACAATAAATCTACTCAATGTGAATGTGGCTCTATATTGACTTATAAAATGTGTTAATTCTTATAGATGTGATATAAATTCTACTTTTATAACAAGATAATTTAAAAGAAAATTGGTTCTTACATGATTTACACTACACTATTTGGAATTTAAAAAAAAAAAAAATTAAAGAAAAAGGTATTACATTATTGTTAAGAGATTTTAATAATATAACAAGTAATAAATTTATAATTCAAAGCAATGTTTTTAACCTTATGCTTTTATAGTTGGAAAAGGAATTAGATTTAGTTTGCATGTATAAAAGAATTTTCAAAAATTTAGGTGAAGTTTATTTGATATTATACTTATCAAGTTTTGTAGCTGTCAAGATCTAGTAATTTACAATGTTCTAATGAAGTGGTTGGAATTTAATTGGATGATTTAGATTCACAGAGCTAGTAGTGTTGTGTAGATTATGTTGTGTCTAATATCCATATATATCGCCAAATTGTTAATTTTGAAATCTAAAATTAGCATGAACTTGACTCAAATCCTAGAATTGTAATATTAACTCTAAACATTGGCACGCCTAAAATTCCCACATAAGAAATTTATAACAATAGAAAGCAATTGATATTCAACAAAAATAAAGTTAATCATGTTTTGGAGGATTTAAAAACTAAACTAAATATCTCAATAATTAACAACAATATTAAGGATCATTATAACAATTTTCAATTATTATTTATTTGTTTATTATTATTATTATTTTAAAAACTAGTGGAATTGGCAACTAGGGTAGTCTCATACTCACGTAACGCGAGTTCAATTTCATACACTACGACTAGGTGCACCATGTTGCCCCTAATGTGGACATAGGTATTTGAGGGGATTGAACCAACGACCTCATAATATTTTACATAACACTTTACATGACATGCTTTGCCAAGTGAGCTACACCCTTGAGGCCAATGTTTCAACTTGTAAGAATAAGTTCATTTAAAAAAAATGAAACTAAGAAATTTATATTAATGGAAGAAGGTCGTATCTAAGCTATACATCACTAGTATCTCCAACTATATGTTTTTGAAATTAAATCAAGATAAAGAGTTCCACACTAAAATACAAAACTTACATACGTTTCCAGGAAAAAAAAAATGACTACTACTGTAGATTTTATAAAAAGTATCTAATATGCAAGTAACGTTAAGGGACAAGTCTTATAAAAAGGAATGGTTGTTTTAGGCATATTCCAAGCCCATATTGGTTGACACAAACTCGTATTCCCCCATCTCCATGTCTTCAAAGAGTTGGTGCATTGTTTCCTCCCCTTTTGCTTCTCCTTGTTTTGAATTAATAGACACCATATGGTTGGAAGACCCTGAAAAAACATATTTACTCAGATGGAAAATCAAGTTTCATTACATACCACATTATACCTCAATATTATCAAGTTGTTGCTTTAATTAAACAAAAGCACCCATAAAAAAAGTGATTTGGGAAAAATATCCATTGTTCGTTGTCATTCAATTAGCTGCGATAGTGAATCTAGAAATATTATTATCTTGAATCATGTCCTTATGGGATATTAAGACTCTCCTAATCTGTTGTAGATAGTCATAATCCATATGTGTATTTATAGTCTCTCGAAACCTCTATAAATATGGAAGATATTGAAGCCAACTAAATAAATAGATATACAACAATATACCCAAAATGTCCTCAACCAAACTAGCGAAAACCATATCCATGCAAGTCCAAAGCCTCAATACCCTACCCATCAAAGTTAATTTTCTATACCAAGCATATTATTTTCACATAGGAGTGTACATTTTAAAAGGCATATTCCACTCTCAAGATTCAAATTCCTAGAGTCTAGAGAAATTGAAACACCAAGCAAATTAAACCAAAGATTATAAACAAACAAATTCAAAATGCGTATAAATTTAAGCTTCAATAACTTGCAGAGTAAAACTTGAAGAGAACTACAACATAATCCCAATGACAATTGAAAAGAAAAGAGGTGTCCCATGACCCTTCCTTAAAACCACAAAACTAGACGTGATTGTAGAACCTCGAGTGCAGTATAAAACCAACACACATTCAAAATTACAATTCTCCACTAGTTGAGAATCCAAAGGTGGTTCGGGTACATCATGTTTATGGAAAATCTTAGGTAGTAGAGTTGCATGATTGATGTTTGACTCATTAAAACATAGTTAGGTGTGAGTGTTTGAAAATACTATAGGTAATGATGGCTACATTAAGTCCATCAAACTTCAAAATTCACTTTTAGTCTTGTAGCTTTATTAGTAAGAGAGTCAAAGACATTGTTATTTCCTCCTTAGACCTAAAAGTTTTATTGTGTGGAGCAGAGGCTCTTTAAGAACACGAGCCAAGATTGGAATGACTTTAATAGTCATATGGAAGATATTTTTTGTTCAACGACTCAATGATGTCATTTGAATCATCTACCACTATAAGGGGAAGTATATGATATGTCATTCATAGTCCTTGTATGACGGGAAGCATATGATATGTCATTCATAGTCCTTGTAATAATGCATATGCCTTGTTCTAATTGTTCGAGGATATACACAATCCCCTTGCATAGGATATTTAAGTTTTTACAAGGATCTCTTGACACCTAGCACCCCTAATAAGTTAATTTTCAAAATATGGTCTAAAAAGGAAAATCAAATAGCCAACCTTTATTGTGACGGATATTGTAAGGCTACTACAGAGGGCATTGAAGAAGTTTTGACGACTCTCTAAAAGTTATCAAGATAGATGGTGACATAGTGTTAATTAACGAGAAGAAGAATAGATAATATAAATAAAAGGGAAGCGTATACACCTTTCTAAATTAGATCCTTAAAAAGTAAAGAGGTGAATTATAACTAAATAAAATAGTATGATTGTTATGAAGAATTTGAATTCATATCTCAAAAATATCAATGATTCTTCTAATGCCTTGGACAATATCCAAAGCTTGATTACAATGTAAGGGTTTTTTCTTTGGAGGAAAATGAGTTTGACATCAAACATTTAGTAAAAGAGAAAGCTAAGAACATCAGAGGTTATTAAATGAAATCCATAAAATATAAATCGTGAGTTCTTATCTCTCACATTCATAAGGTTTCCAATACGACACTAATGTAGGTTTTTCCTAAACCATGGACTTACAACCTTATTATTCTTATTTTTAAAAGTAGTGACGAAAATAACTTCTTAAATTATTTACCATTATGAATAGTCCTCTTCTAGCCAAATGATATATATATATTAAAAAAAAATTATTAGTATATGGTTAGAAATTCAAGGACAAATAGCTAAATGCCAAGCTCATTTGAAAAGTTATCAATCAACCATAGATCACTTAGTTCATTTTAGTATCATTAGAAATGAAGGTTTGTTAAGGCACTTGGGTTCCTATATTAAGGCCATAATAAGAATTTATTATTATTTTATTTGTTATATTAGGATTTCAACTAGAAAAATTCCATTGTACTCTTTAACTGTAATTGCATCCTCTCTCTCTCTCTCTACAGACACACTCACACACACACACACCAAGAGAAATATTCTTAGGATCATCATCTTTTGTTTTGTCTATTGAATTCATTTTAAAATAAGGTTTTCCCCTCAAAATGGATTGCACTAATTGATTTATTATCAATTTTAAGGTGCATGGTTCATAACATTTGGTATCAGAGCATACAAATTTCAAGTTTTGTTGCTTCAAAAGAGTCTTCATCGCATTTTCACTACAATTTTTTTCACAGAAGCTTCAAACTATGAAATTTTGAGATGATCAAGGAGAAGTCTTTATGTATATCTAGTCAAAATTTATATTTTGTTTCATTTTAATTTTAGAGATATATCCTACGGTAGTTAAACTTTGTGAATGGTCCTAAAATCAATTTCAAACCAATGATATCGGTATTTTCACTATATGTTTTTGTAGGAAACTTTAGAATGTGAAAATTTAGAGATAATGGGTGGAGATCTCTGGCTACATATGATTAAAAATATATATATATATATATATATATATATATATATGTATGTATGTATGTATGTATGTATGTATGTATGTATGTATGTATGTATGGTTTTTTGTAGTTTTCGAGTTATAACTTATCAAAGTTAGGGTTTATGAATAGTCCTAAGACCAGTTTCAAACGAGTGATCCTAGAATTTTTGTTGTAAAATTATCCTATAAAAGTTTCCAACTATGAATTTTTCAGGGATATAAGGAGACATACTAAGGTACCCTAGCTAAAAATTTCATAATCATATTTAAAAAATTGGAGTTGTGGCATGCTACATAAGTTCACTCTTGAGGAGAGGCCAAAAATCAACAAGTATTGGGAAAGTTACCATTACTTTCACTTGACACATCAAAATTTCGTCAAACCTATGGAATTGTATAAAAGACATATTGAAGTAATATTACCCAAAATTTTGGATTTAGAAGGGTTCAAATCTTAGATATATATTAAGACAAAAATCAACCATCTAGATAGTCCACAAACTAGGGCTTTGAAAGGTGCATAACTTACAATTTCCATAACTTTGAATGGGAAAACAGATTTTTGGATATTAAAGATTTGTGATAAAGAGGAAGATGATGAGCATTACTATTTACACAGTGGCTCCTAAGGATGATTCAAAATTTACTTCAGCAATTAAACCTCCAAAATGATCATCCATGATTCATGAGGAAATGTAAGACATGTAATATCAGGTATCCAAGTTGGAGAATCAAGGAAATAAGTAATATTATGAAGGAAAATGATAAGCAAATGCTCCATATAGAAACTTTAAACTTTAAAATAAAACCCTATTAATGGTCTCAATAGGTAGTTAAAAGGAAGCCGCATTCTTATCATTATACTTGGGGTTTATTTAAAAGAGAGTTAGAAGCATAATATGGAAAATCTAGGGAATAAGACCACTTCATTCAATTGACAAGAATCAAGATTTTTGGTGATATTAAAGATTATAATCTAGAATTTTAAGTTTTGGCCACAAGGGTAGATAACATAAATGAGGAACATTTTTTAGAATCTTACATGGACATATTAAAAGAAGAGATTAAACATGATATTTTCCTAAAACATCTTAAAACTATTATGGAAACTCTGCAATTTTCTCTTAATACTCAAGCTAAGAATAAGGCTACACAAAATTTTCTCGTGTGATCATATAATGGAAGTGGAGATCATTTTTGGGTTCATAAGGCAACCCTACCTAAGCCTAATTGAATATAATAGTGTTGAGATTGCAACAAGATGATGAGCTTAGTGGAAAGAAGTCGCCTTCACTAAGTGGGCCCGCAGGTTATTTTTGGCGCACAGTCTATTTTTAGACTATGTCTATTTTTAGACATGTCGATCATATTCTATGAGTTGCAGGATGCTATTTGTGGATGGTTGGTCAAGTTGGAAAAAAATTATGGACTTATATTTTTAGACATATTAGGCGGAATCTATTTTTAGATTGCCAGTCTAAAAATAGATATGTCGAATATTATTAGCTCTTAATAATATTTGGACTATAAACATTATCTTATTCTCTTGGAGCACTTCAGTTAAGTGCACGGATGTGGCACAGGAGCTGACAGAAGGAATTACGCTATTCCTGAGGGTTAAGTGGAGCTATTGCATGGAGACTTCAGTTAGAACTCATGTGACAGAGTTTGGTGGAGTTGATTGAGGTAGTTGGTGGAGTTGTGTTCAGTTTAACTCAGTTAGACACAGTTGAGATAGTTGTATCTAGTCTAACTGATTGATACACTAGTGAGAGTGGTTTGAATTAATTATTAATTAATTCACTAATTATTAACTCATTAATCAACTAAAGAATACATCAATTAACTACAGTGCATGGATAGTTTCAGTGGAGACCAGTGGAGAGATGGGTGAAAGAGTAGTGTGACTATCAGTTGTGACTATACTGGTGCATGAGTTTGCACCACACATTGATGGAGATGCCAATTAGGATTGCGCAGTGCAAACCAGGTGGATTCGAACTCATTCAGAGGCCATATTCAGTAGGGATTGTGCAGTAGAGGTAGGCTAGCAGGTGGCAGTGGATCGGTGCATGGATTTGCTAGATCAGGACCTGATTAGTGTGTAGCGATTGGAGATACTGAGAGCTTGTGATTAGCTTTGTATTATGATTGTTACATGATCTCTATGACATATATTATACATATAGTTGGGGGTTTTCAGCTTTAAGCTTTCCCATAAATCACTGTGTTAATGTGTGTGAATTTTTATGGTTTTAATGTGTGCATGCAATTGATTTAATTTCCGCACATGATGATCAATGGTGGAATAGATTCTATATTGTGCATGAAGTCAAATAATGTATGATCAGGAGAATCTTAGGCATATAACATATTAGTTATATAATTTCTACAAATAGAAGGAAATGGAGGTAAAAATTCCATCTTAGAACATAATTACGGAAAGGAAATGGAGGCATTTACACGAGGAAATGGGGAAGATTTTGTCAACTTGAAAAGATAGAAAATAGAGACAAAAGTGTGAAACATTGATTGAAATAGGTGTGAGATATGTGTTCATGTATTGGCACACTTTTCACGACCTCAAAACACCAAGATTGTTGGTTATATTAAAAAGCAAATATTTGTAGTGCTTATTGAATCAAGTAGCACCCATAAGTTCATTGATGAAATATTATCATAACACCCTCAATTGTTTTGTATATGCAATGACACATCATGGAATTTTAATTGTGTGGTTATGATCCTTGCGCCTTAAAAATGATAAGAAACCAATAATTACAGTCCACTTCGAGGGGGAAACCTCCATTTACAATAAATATAAATGAACAAGACAATATTTGATGATCTTATGACTAGCTCTCCTTAGTATATATATAGGAGACAAAGGGTACAATTATAATAAAATGAGACCATGACGGGTGATAGCCTACATAACAATATAACAATAGAAATGTAATCACTAAATATATAGGGATCAATAAGGGGTTTTAAGGTAAACATAGGATTTACATATAGGGCTTAACATGCCCCTCCCCTTCAAAGAATTTGTATCCTTAACACTTGACTATTTTTGGGTGTTACATGAACAAATCATCTTCCCATGCCACTTCTTCCACTAGTAGGTTCTTCTATTTAATGAGGTACTAAGTAATTTCTCGATTTCTCAGCTTCTTATTCCTTATTTCCAAAATTGTTTATTGTTCTAGTATTATTTTCCCTTCTTCAATAATCTCTAGAGAATAGTTTGAACTAGGATCTTATCACCAATTACCTTCTTTAAGAAATAAACATGGAAGACTCGATGTTCACATGAAGATGGAGCTAGCTCCAATTTGTAGGTTATACTTCCAATCCTCTACAACACCTTATAGGGGCCATAAACAATGTAAACTTTGAAATGGGAACGAAAACGAGTACCTGTTTTTTTTAGGTAGCAAAAAATCATCTCATTTTGAAAAGTGTTGAATTAAAATACTCTTAATTTTTTTTTAGCATGTTTTTTACACATTAAATTTTCTAATGTACAAGTATAAACATTATTTTTAAAATGTTAGTGATTTTTATATTGATTTTGAAAAGTGTCGATGCCAGCATCTTCCGTTTTTTTTAGAAGACTTATTTTTTACTTTAAATTTTCTAATGTATTTAACGCTAATAATTATTTTCTAAATTTAACAATTTTCGAAGTACTCGTCTTATTCCTCTTCACTTACATATTTTTTTAAAGCGTTTTTTATTTTTTTGTACTGAGATATTTGCTTTTTTGTAGTGTTAAAAAAAAAAAAAACCAAAATTTTAAAGTTTTGATCTTCTATCTAATTATATGTTGTTAAATAATATTTCATTTCCCATGAAATACTTGTCACTAAAAAAACAAGATTTTTTAACAATTTACATAAAAATACACATTTTGAATATAGATATAAGTGAAAAAATACACATTTCTGCTCTTGCTAAAAGTGACATGTCAAATAAACCATTTAAAAAAATAAATAAATAAAAAATAACGATTTTTATGTCAAATATTAATAATGATAACATTTTTTTTTTCCAAAAATTAAATGATTCACATAAAGAATGAAGTGAAAATCACATTATACAAATATTTAATATTTAAATTTTTAATGTTTTTTTTCTTATCTTAAAACACGAAGTGAAAATCACATAATTTTATTAAAAAAAAAAATTAAAAACAAAATCATTAAAAAAAAAATTAAAATTAAAAAACAAAATCATAAAAAAATAAAAAATATTAAAAACAAAAAATTAATAAAAAAATAACAGTTGGGTTACCCGAGAGCGGCAGCCGTGGGACAGCCAAGCTCCGCAGACCCATGACGGCTGCCCCTTGCGCCACCTGATGGGGCTTGTTGGAGCCGATTCTGGGAATCGACTCCGGCCAGCCTTGTCGGGTTGCCCGAGGGTGGCCACCGTGGGCTGGCGGAGCTGGCCAAGCTCCACCAGACCATGAAGTCCACCCCTCAAGCCACCCGACGAGGTCGGCCAGGTGGCCCGAGGGGCGACTGCCATGGGCCGGCCAAGCTTTGCTGGCCAACGATAGCCACCCGGCGGGGCAAATCTAATTCTGAGAATCAGGTTTGCCCGGTCGGCAAGAAAATCCAAAAAAATTATATCATCACTCCAAAAAAACTTGATGCGCAATTTCGGGTTTGCCCAGTCGGCAGGGAAAATCCGATTATGAGAATCGGAATTGCCCGGACGACAGGGCAAATCTGATTCTAAGAATCGTATTTGCGAGCTGGCGGGGAAAATCTTATTCTCATAATCATATTTTCCCGGTCGGGCGGGGAAATCCGATTCTCAAAATTGGATTTACAGGCTGCCAGGGAAAATCTGATTCTCAGATTAGAATTGGCAGATTGAGGGTTCAGATAAGAACTTCGATCGCATAGGTGGATGCAAAGTTGTCGTGCCATTTCTGAAAACTGGTTATAATAAGTATTTGGAACATTATTGAGTGTTTTTTTCCACCTGACATTTTTGTCAGATCTGTTACCTTTTGTGCAGAATTTCCCAAAAAAAAGTAGATAATTGGTTTTCTTTCACCGAGCTACCCAATTTCAAAAAAAAAAAAAAAAATCAGTTCAAACGGAGTCCTGAAATAAAAGTTATCGTTGATTTAAGATTGGTAGTTTTTTAAGTTTGGGGAAATCCAATTCTCATAATCGGATTTGCAGGCCGGCGAGGCAAATTAGTTTCTGAGAATCTAATTAGATTATGAGAATCTAATTAGATTCTCAGAATTTAATTTGCCCCGCCAACCGAGCATATCCGATTCGGAGAATCGAATTTCCACAACCTGAAAATACTACCAATCTTAAATCAGCGATAACTATACTTCAGGGACTCTGTTTGAGTTGATTTGTTTTTTGAAATTTGGTAGGTCGGTGAGAGGAACCCAAATATATTATCTTTTATGGGAAATTATCCACAAAAGGTAACATATCCGACAAAAACATCAAATGGCAAAAAAAAAAAACACTCAATAATGCTCCAAATGCTTATTATAACCAGTTATGGGAAATGGTGCAGCCACTCTGCATCCACCTATGCGGCCGAAATTATGATCTGATTTGCAGGCCGACGGGGCAAATCCGATTCTCAGAATCGGATTTGCCCGCCCGGTCCGATTATGAGAATCGGATTTGCCCGGCCAGCGAGGCAAATCCGATTATGAGAATCTGATTTGCAAGCCGATGGGGAAAATCCGATTCTCATAATCGGATTTGCCCGTCCGGCCGGGAAAATCTAATTCTCAGAATCGGATTTTCCCCATCGGCCTGCAAATCTGATTCTCATAATCGGATTTGCCTCGCCAGCCGGGCAAATCGGATTCTCATAATCGGATTTTCCCCGCCGGTCGGGCTAATCCGATTCTCAGAATCAGATCTACCCCACCGGTCTTCCGATCCGGTTCACAGAATCGGATTTGCCTCGTCGGCGAGCCAAATCTGATTCTAAGAATCAGATTTGCCCGACGGTTGAGCTCGCCCAAAGGCTTAAGGGCCATAATTTTTTTTTATTTTTTATATAAATGTTATTAATTTTTTTAAACTTCTAATATGTTTTTAAGTTTTTTATTTTTATTTTTTTTAATGTTTTATTAAGTTATTTTTATTTTAATTATATTTATGTTCATTTTTTTATTTTTTAATGTTTTTTTAGTTATTTTAATTGTGATTATCTTTTAATTTGTTTTTTTTAGATATTTTTTTTTAAGTTTTATTTTTTTTTCAATGTTTTTTTATTTTTATTTTTTTCAATATATATATTTTTAATTTTATTCTAAGAATAGGCTATGGCCAGCCCCGCCGTGGGCCTACAGAGCTGGCCAAGCTACGTTGGCCGCCCCTTGGGCCACCCAGCGGGGCTTAGAGCCGATTCTGAGAATTGGTTGCCCCCCTAGACGAGTCTGAGAATCGTCTTTTAGCCCCGTGAGCACCTGTGCAGGCTCAACCCGATTCCAAGAATCAGGTTGAGCCCTCCCAAAGGCTTGAGGGCCACAATTTTTTTTATTTTTTGATATATTTGTTATTAATTTTTATTTGTCTTTAGTTTTTTTATTTTTTTATTTTTTATTTTTATTTATTTTATTTTATTTTTTTTAATTTTAATTAAATGTGTGTTCATTTTTTTTTATTTTTTAGTTATTTTAATTGTGTGTGTGTTTTTTTACATTTTTTCTTAGATATTTTAATTTTATTTTTTTATCATTTATTTAAAAATATATATAATTGTTTTTTTTTAATTTTTAGTTGTCTAATATTTTTATTTTGAATTTTGAATTTTTTTTACTATGTTTATTTTTTATTTTTATTGATTTTTGTTTTTGTTTTTTATAAATTGTCAAATAAAGTATTATTTTTATTTTTTTGGTTTCTTTTGCTAATTTTGTTTCTTTAATTATATTTTTTATTGTTTAATTATTTATTTCTTTGTACTTTTAATATTTTTTTATCTTTTATTTTTTTCTTTATCTTTGCATGTTAATTTGTTTTTGTCTTTTTTTTTTTTTTTTTTTTTTGTCCTTTTTTTAATTTATATTTTTTTTCATATATATATATATATATATATATATATATATATATATATATATATATAACTATTGTTTTTAGTTGTGCATTTTTGTTTTTATTTTTCTTTTGAAATTTTAATTTTTTTGGAGTGATGATATTTTATCTTTTACATAGTATTTCAAAATGTTGAAAATTTGTCCTTAAAAAAAAATATGTTATTCTAGCATCGCCACTTTTCGTTTACGAGCTGTTTTTTCATGTTTTTCGGGTTTTTTTGCTAGAGTTCCCGTTTTGAGTTTATAGTTCCCGTTTCATAGTTTACGTTGTTCATATTAACTCAGAGATAATTTATTGTCCTTCTTTTGTTGCTTGAGGGGAATTTGTTTATATGGTTGTGTTGAAATTTGCAACAAGAAATAGTGAAATTGGCATTGAGAAACAACATGACAACACACACAATTGTGGGATCATAGGTCACACAGTGATGGGTCCTAGCGATACATTAGTGTGCAAGCCAATTTATTAAATAAATTGGAAACGTGTCTAATTTAATTTTCCCTTAATTAAATTGGTCAATAAATTGTAATGTTATCAGGTAAACACTTGTAATAGTTAACTGAGTGTGATAGACTCATTTAGCTCATGAAATTCGAGTTGAGGGTAGTTGGTGAGGCATGTAGTGTGATTCTATTTGTTTTAGATTTCAAGTTGCAGTTACTGTATTAGTTTAATGCATGAGAAACTAGTTAAATCAATTAAGTTAGTTAAAATCAGTTTAACTAGTTGTAACTGATTATTGCACTACTGAGAGGTCAAGTGAATTAAATCCGATTTAATTCACAGGCAATGATTTGTCAAGTAACTAATGATTTACTATTAATAACTGCATGCATGTCAGTTATGATGAAGACCCAATTGAGACAAAGGTTAAAGGGGAGTTAACTATTAGTTGTATCTTTAGCAAACTGCCCAGATGTTGTTAAAACACCATCAGATTGCCCATGATGTTTCCTTAGTCAAGGAAGGTTGAAATTCCTAAATAATGGGGATTGCATTCCACATGAATTGCGCAAGCAAGGCAGGCTGAGCGGAGGCTGAAAATTGGCTAAGTGTTGGTCGATTTTGTCCAGATTAGTGTGAGACAGTTATTGGAGTGCAATAGACTCTTGTGAGAAGAGTGCATTGTAATTGTTTCATGATTCCTTGGTTCATTATACAATAGAGATAGAGGGGTTTTGAGCAGCAATATTTCCCCAAGAAAAAAATATGTCTTGTGGATTGATTTTCTTCTTTCTTTTACTTGGTGTGATTGTGCGATCATGTTTATTTTCCAAAATTAATTTGTAGAAGGATTTGTTGAGAATTTGGAGGGTTGTAGGTTAATACAAATTCTCTTCTTCATAATTACTTGTGACCTTACTTATGATACTTGTGTCTTCTCTTCTTTTAGTTTAGTTAATCTTTCATCAAGTCAATTATCAAAGAGCACAAGACACGAAAGTTAGGCTCTTAGAGCCAAGGCAAAAACCTCTCCCTCTTGGAGAGGAAAACCCACAAAGAATTCTTCTTATAGATCTTCAAATGACGAGTACCATGACCGTGACACAGACCCTTAACCTTCTTATGCTTACAAGAACTTGATTCAGCTTCTTCAACTTTGATTCTTCTTCTTCAACAATTTGTTTGAACTGTAGGAAGGTAAATCAAAGATTTACCTTCCTCGCTATTGTTGCCTCTTCTCCTTATGATGACTATCTTATCTCTAATAAACTCTTTCTTCAGATCAACAACTCTAAACTAGCACTTTTAAAATTACTATACCCTTCCCGCACTTGTCCGCAACTTAGCTTCAGTCATTTGTAAACATGTACCTCTATACTTATTTGAAATCCTCTTCCTGCACCTCCCCACAATCTTCTACTTCTTGCACCTTTCTGTAATCTTCAGTTTAGATTTGTGATATGTATTATCACTTATCTGCACTATAAGTATCCCTTTTTTCGCATTACAGTTCAGAAATAAGACCGTTGTATATTCAATGTTTATATGCACTTCTACCATGTTGGAGTAGGTTATGGTTACCTCATTTTATGCGAGGTACATTAACTTAGATTCAGAAATAGTTATGCTTCATCTTTCCGCATAGATTATCCTTTTTACCCCTCGCATGAAGACTGATCCTTAGCTCATATTTCTATTTCTAATCTTTCTTGAAAATCCTTATCTCAAATGAATCGCAGAGCAACTATATATAGGTCTATGCTTCCTGGTTTTTAAGCCGACTCACCAAGTTGACTTTAGGCCGACTTGTCCACAGTTTGTATGCCAACATAAATAACATTTCATGAGGTGTTTATTCCAGCATTGTTGGAGGGTTGTCTTCACTGTATAGGAGCTTGATTTTCAATGATTTTAGAGCTTGTCTTCCAGCTTGTTTGAGGGTTGTTTGTGAGCTTCTTTACAAGGTCTTTGGAGCATAGACATCTAAACTAAATCCTTCATGTATATATGACACCAAACTATATGTATTCCTATGAACCTAATAGACATCAAGAAGAAGTCTATCTACATAATAAAATCTTGCTCATGAAACTCGTGAAGCAAGTACACCAAAAATATTTTGTATTATCTTTGACATCTTCTTTACATAATTACATAGTCAACATGAAGACCGATCTAGTTACACTTTTCAACAGGATTTAGTATCTTTCTTTAGCATATCGCATGATCGGATTAAATCCATTGGTATACATCTTTTTTGTATAATTTCTACATGGTATCAGAGCGCCAGAAATCACTATAGTGGAGAAGAAATTGAGTTTGTGTTGAACAATATTCAAACTTGCAGATACTTTCGTTGGTGCGACAAGCGGATCAAGATGGATTTCAATGGCTTAAGATTGGAATATGAACTAGAGGGAAATTCTAATTATATTGCATGGAAAGACAAAATGAAGGCAGTTCTGGAGGACAACGGGTTGAAAGAATTCATTTATAATGATATTCCCAAGCCTGCAGTAGTAGACGTCGCTCTTCTTGATGTTTGGCAAAAGAAGGTAGAAAGGGCGAGGAGTATCTTATTAGAGGGAGTTCGAGATCGCATTGTCTCGAGTCTCCATGGCAAGGCGAATCCATATGCAATGTGTAAGGACTTGATAGATCTATTTCAAATCAATAGCGACCAAAGGAAGTTGGCATTGAAGGACAAGCTCAGGAAAATCAAGAAGGAGGAGGGCGAGACGGTACCAACATGCTTGGAAAACTTCACTCAATGTCGAGATGAGCTTGGAAGTGTTGGTGTGACCGTAGCAGATGATGACTTAGTCAGCCTAGCACTTCTAGGCCTTCCCAAGAGTTGGCATAGTTACTAGGACTCAGTGAATGGGAGGGAGAAGTTACCAGATTGGGAGCGACTTTGGTCGGATTTGGTAAAAGAAGAATTCAGGCAGAATACCAAGGATGGATCCTCATCCAAGACTAATGAAGAGGAAGATTGTGCCTTGGCCAATAAGGAAAATAAGGCTAAGGGAAATAAATCCCAAGGCAAATTGGGCAAGAAATACTTGTCCAAGATCAGATGTTTTCACTTTCATGAGCATGGGCATTATGCTACAAATTTTCCATAGAAGAAGGCAAGAAAGAAGGAGCCTGTAGTTACAGTAGGTGAAGCATTGGCTTCACAGTTCGATCTTGATTTCACTCTCATTGCATGCATGGCCAGGAGTGTAATGGGATGCATGTGGTATTTAGACAGCGGTGCCTCATTCCATATGAAGGGGAATAGAGTTATCTTCAGTGACTTGGAGGAGAAGGACCTCCAGCAGAGCATAGAGTTTGGAGATTATGAGAGGTATAGTGCTACTGGCATAGGTACAATTAGCTTTAAGAGGGAGTTTGGCTCCCCTCTCAGACTAGCAGATGTTTTGTATGTTCCAAGCCTAAAAAAAAATCTCGTCTCCGTAGCGGTCTTGGAAGAACGTGGTTATGAAGTAATGTTTAGAAAAGGAAAAGTTTTCCTTAAAAACATAGCCAGAGGACAAGTGAATCATATTGGTTCAAGATTCAAGAACCTGTATGCTCTCGAGGTTGAGGATGCATGCAAGGATTTGAGGAGAAAAGCAGTGGTTAATGACTTGGTGGTTGAGAGGGAGCAATTATCTCTCAACATGCAGCCTCAGAAGCAGTCTTAGAAGGTTGTGGAGAATCCACAATTGGAGAAGCATAGAGGAGACTGAGTGGAATATTCCCCTTGAGAAGAGACCTCTAGGAGGGGGGGATTTCGAACTAGAGGGGAAGAGGGAGTACATGTAGTTATACCTCCAGCTGTGAGGTTTGGGCAAGGTCCAATGAGATGGTGTGTCTCATGGATCAAACCTAGCTATGAGGAACCCACAGTACAATAGTAGCAGGAAGGATCGGTTAGCTTGATGCAGTCAGATCTCAGGAAGACAGAAATAAGAGTGACAGGTGTCGGATATTGGAGCATAGATCAAAGTTGGCAGCAGTGCAGAGTGCATGGATGCAAATGTCAACAACGCAGAGAGTCCAGTAGACATGTGCAGTAGGTACCATCAGTCAGAATACTCTGATGACAGATGCATTATATTGATTTATTTGTTTGGAGGCTATTTAGTTTCAGAAGTGTTGCATGCAAGTGTTGCATGTGCAAACAACACTATAGAAGAGTTGCATGTGCGAACAACACTAGAGAAGTATTTCATGCAAGAGTTTCATGTGCGAACAACACTAGAGAAGTGTTGCATGCAAGAGTTGCATGTGCGCATGCAAGAACATTCCAAAGGTACCGGATCGGGACAGATTGATTCCTTTCTTGTTGAGAGAGAGTGTTGAAATTTGCAACAAGAAACAATGAAATTGGCATCTAGAAACAACATGACATCACACACACTAGTGTAGGATCATAGGTCACACAATGATGGTCCTAGTGATACATTAGTGTGAAATCCAATTTATTAAATAAATTGGAAATGTGTCTAATTTAATTTTCCCTTAATTAAATTGGACAATAAATTGTAATCTTATCTCATAAACACTTGTAATAGTTAACTAAGTGTGTTAGACTCAGTTAGCTCATGAAATTCGAGTTGAGGGTGGTTGGCGAGGCATGTAGAGTGATTCTATTTGTTTTAGAGTCCAAGTTGCAGTTGGTGTATTAGTTTAATGCATGAGAAATCATTTAACTCAATTAAGTGAGTTAAAATCAGTTTAACTATTTGTAATTGATTGTTGCACTAGTGAGAGGTCAAATGCATTAAATCAGGTTTAATTCACATGCAGTGATCTGTCAAGTAACTGATGATTTACTATTAATAGCTACATGCATGTCAGTTCTGATGAAGACCCAGTTGAGACAAAGGTTAAAGGGAAGTTAACTATCAGTTGTATTTTTAGCAAACTGCCCAGATGCAGTTAAAACACGATAGGATTTCCCATGATGTTTGCACAGTCAAGGAAGGCTGAAATTCCTAAAGAATAGGGATTGCATTCCACATGAATTGCACAAGCAAGTCAGGTTGAGCAGAGGTTGAAAATTGGCTAAGTGTTGGTCGATTTTGTCCGGATCAGTGTGAGACAGTTATTGGAGTGCAGCAAACTCTTGTGAGAAGAGTGCATTGTAATTGTTTCATGATTACTTGGTTCATTTTACAATAGAGATAGAGGGGTTTTGAGCAGCAATCTTTCCCTGGGAAAAATATATGCGTTGTGGATTGATTTGCTTCTTTCTTTTACTTGGTGTGATTACGCAATTGTGTTTATTTTTCGTAATTAATTTGTAAAAGGATTCAGTATCTTGCTTTAGCATATCGCATGATCGGATTGAATCCATTGGTATACATATTGTTGGCATAATTTTTACAGGTTGTAGTCTCATAAATACCCAATCCCCTGCTTCAAATTACCTTTCACCGTGATATTGATATGCTTGTTGTTTCATCATATTTTGTGCCATAACCAAGTTGTCCTTCAATAGTTTGAGAACCTATTGTTGGTGTTGTATGTGGTCCTCTAATGCTTGAGATTTATAGTCCCTTTTAAGGGTGATGTGATGGGTTGGGGATGATATCCATAAAGTGCCATAAATGGTGACATTTTTTTATTAAGTATTGAAGGATGTGTTATACCACCATTTTTCCAATGGAAACCATTTGAACCATTATTTCCATTTCTTATATGCAAAGCAAAATAGATATCCTTCTAAACATGTATTCACAATATCAGTTTTCCCATTAAATTTAGGATGGTTAGATGAGTTGTCAGTCAATTGAGTACCCATATAGAAAATAATTTAGTCCAAAAAATTCCAATGAAAATTGGATCTCTCTCACTTACAATAATATTTGGTATTCCATGTAGTTTTTGGATTGTTTCCATGAAATATTTTTCCACTATACTTTCTTTAAAAGCATGAGAAAGAGAGTAAATGTGGTCATAATTTGTCATTCGATCTACCAATACCATAATGACACTCTTTCCTTCATATTTGGCTAAGCATGTAATAAAATCCATTGAAACTTCTTCCCAACGTTGGCTTGATATGGATAATGGATGAAGTAGCCATGGGGTCTTGATAGTCTCTACTTTATTTTGTTGGAATACTTCGTGGGTGATATCCCTAGGGGAAATATTTTATCCATGATGGACCTCAACCGGCAGCCAAAAGCCCCTTGCAACCCTCAACTAGATCGTTGTGCCATTTATTCGCCACCTCAGCCAGCCATGTGCTCCCTCACCCATCTATATTGATCTCATGTTTGAAGGTGGGCCTCTCGAACCTAAAGGTATGTCTTGTCATTTGATAATTGAGTATTGGGTTTACTTATCATTCACACTTCTGGGCATGGATTGATGGGGGGATTCGACAGAAAGAGTGGGCTTAGTTTGTGCTTATGTCCCCTTGATCTCTTTTGGATGTTACCCTCGGATTTTAGTCTCGTGGGAACTCCTTTACTAAAAATCTTGTTTTAGGGTGGTACTACTTAGGAAACCCTGAATTTGGTTGTGTGGTCCCACTCCCTTATCCACATATACTAGTCCCCATCCATTCACTATACCCCCATCCATCACTTCTCCCACCTGGGTCTGCATTTCCTCTCTAGGTCCACATAGGGTCAGCCTCCCCAATCCCTTTCCCCCACCTTGGGTCAGGCTTAGAATGATGCCTTGGAGGTTTAAGCAGCTAAAAAGGAAATTAAAAGCATAAATGGACACATTCAATAGGAAAATGTACCACAAGATGCAAAAGGTGGTTGGGACAAACATAATTAGCATGTGGGAAAAAGTCAATACATGAGCTCTACCTCATACCCATGGTTGTCACCCTGGTTCTATAGGCCCTGGATGAGCCTCCCTTACCATTCAAGAACTCATGATTGTCCCAACACTCGAAGGGAAATGAACTGCCTTACCAAAAAGGCGGTAATCACTGCTATATCTTGCACATCATGCTCTTGTCCTTTGATCCCGAGCAGTTAATCAAAGAAAAATCATAAAAGGAAAAAGGTATATAAATAAGGGTGGAAAAATCAAGGTCGGTGCAACTCATATCCCACGATTTCTCCCTCATACACATTATACACCCAGGTGTGGGCTTCCCTTTCTCTAGCTACACTTGTGCCCCAGAATTTCCCCTCTCATTCCTTATTCCATTTCACCTCTTTATCACATGCCACCACCATTTGAGGGATGTACTTTGGACATATTATCCCCTATAAAGGTATAAACCACATAATAAGGTATTGGGTTAACCCCCTTTGGAGTTTGGAGACATTAACACATGCTAAAGCCCACTATGGAAGGGCATGTCATTATGAATTGTCCACTTGTGTTCCACAGTTTGTAAGTTGTTTTACCTAATTAATATAATGACTTGTTGTACTAGAAGGCTAGGGGACACATTGGATCTTATGCAGGATTACAAATGGTGTCAATTTGGGTTTAGTCTTCCTATACGGGGTCCTAACCCTCCAGAGGGCTACAGTGGCACATATATGATGTGTGTAGAGAGCCACGGGTCTCCACAACAGTAGACATCACTCCATGGATCCTCAGAGATGTTCAGAGATTGTTATTAATCCACCTTTTGGACAAGGAAGATGCATTTGGTACATTATGCCCAATTGTCCCCACAAGTGCACCACAGGCTTGGAAGGTGTCCCAGGACTTGTACAATGAAATGGCAACATTCATTCCATCATATGAGACCTTACAAATGGTTTACAGGAATATTTAACTAAAATGGAGACCCATGAGGTCATTGGTGTTCCCCCACACCCACTGGGAGCACCACAGGTGTTGGGCAGAGCCCAACTTGGTTTAGTTTTGAGTAAAAGACTCCTTATTTTGAGGAAATGGAGTGCACAATCTAGCAGAAAGAAGAGCCTCATGTAGAGTTGTAGGAGTCTTAGGGGCTTTGGGGCGGGTCAAAACCCCTCTTTTTGTAAAGGGATTGGGTTGTTTTTGGATATGCCCATGGTTTTCGGACCATGGTATTGCAAGAAAGAATGTTATATCAGGAGATGCATTAGAGATTCAATTTATGATATGATATGTTGTGTAATGAAATGAGCATGAACTAAGTCTTGATTATTTCCATATTTCTGTGTTTTGGTTAAAAGGAAGGCTTCGTAGATGTGTGCGTAGAGGCCTTAGAAAGTCTGCATTGTGTGCACAGAACCCTGCGGTTGAGTGTGCAGGGCGAGAAGGGTTGTAACTGAAGGACCTTGATTAATAAAAGAAGGATTTGAAAGAAGTTATGTGTATTTATTATGTATCTTTAATTTATCTATTTATGTGAATTATCTAAGCTAGATTATGGTTTTCTGTATATTTGCTCTGTGAATGCATCATGAAGGCTTAAATGTTGTTTTATATGATGAATATTGCATGTTAGATTAAAAATGCGCAGTGTGCAAGATGATTAAATGAGTAATTGAATAACAATTGTCATAGCAAGTTAATGGCTCAGTGAAGCTTGAATTGATCCCTAAGTAGAGATAAACCTTAAAGCCACACTCCATAGTCCCTATGGATGCAAAAACCTAGTTCTAACATCCCCCAATATTGCCTCGGGTGAGACTTCGTTCTGTATAGCAGATCATTGGTCAAAGAGCCCGTAATAGAGGGTTTTGTTGGTAGTACAGCTACCCTGAACCTGGGTCTAGACTCCCTCAAGCCAACAAATGGTCCCAAAGCTGCGAGGTACGCCTCGCTATGGTTTTTTTAGGAGCCTACCCAGGCGACAAAGAACAAGTTATTCTCGGTCTTATTGGAGATGGATTTGCACACGGTGGTGAGCCAGAAGCCACGAATGTCACCTATTTTGTTTGAAGATTATCGCGTGATTACAGAGTTCAAAGCATATTTTAATCGTGTGTACATCCGCGCGCGCAGGGATGATGAAGAGGAATGGCACCCGCTGCCATATTTGGTCACAGAAGAGGATCTTGTGCAGATTCTATGCATATGGTTGAGTGATTGGTTGACTCCCCTAGACACATAACAAGAAGGAACCAGTGGGTCAGCTACCACTGCGAAGAAACTCACATGGAAAGGAAAGGACACAGAAAAATAAACTAAGCAGGATGCAGAACCAGAGACCGATCAGGATGGAGAAGAAATTGCAGGGGATGATTAAGGCGATGCATTAGGGGAATTTTGAGGTCTATAATGGGCCTCCTAAGGAAATAATAAAATAATAGCTAAATCAATAAAATAACATTGATGAATTTGCGTTTCACTTTTTGCACCAAAATCCATATAACCATGGTTGAATTCAATTGAAAAGTTGTACCAAAATAAAATTAATATAAAAAATGTATTGATGTGACTATAAATAAAAATGAATTTTTCAAGAAAAAAATCATTATCATTGAACAACTAATGCATTTGTACTTTGTACTTAAATAACTTAGAATAAATTATAAATATAAATTCATAAATTCTTAGTTATACAACATACCATTAATTAAACTTTATATTATTTAAATTTTAAAATTAAATTATATAATAACATGTAATTAATATACTATACAAAGATCAAATAATATAATAAAATAAATGTAATATATTATTTTATGTATTAATTTTATATTACATATTGAATTGATTTGATTTATAACATAAGAAGAAATAATATATAATATAAAAATTAATATGATATATGAAAAATGTGTAAAGACATGAAGATTGTATTGGGATATGCATTGTTTCTTTAAAAAAAAATATGAAATGACAATAATAATATTTTATTCAAAAAGTGTGAAATGACATTTATTATGAGTACTTTACTTTGTGACTTTAAAAGTACTTAGAATAATATCATGGTTAACCATGAGCTTTTATCCATCATTAAGAATGTGAAAAGTAAGTACGTTTAACTCAAGAATGCCACCTCAACCATGGGGGATGATGTCATCCCCTAAAATGTGATTGGTTCTCATAAAGTGAATTTTGATTGTACATTTTCCTTAGGAGGCCCATTTTTTACCTCAAAATTCTCATAATGGGATCCCCTAGACGATACAACAACGACAATAGACCCCCAGTTTATTGTTAAGAAGCGACAGATACCTACTGTGGGTAGTGCGTGCAAGAAGCACAAGTCTGATCGCTCAGTAGGAGCAGAGCCGATGGTCCTTACTGAAGGGGACCTCGACGAGACTGGTGACAAAGTACGGCATGTCACTGAGTACATATGGGGTCACAGAATATCAGTACAAGGTCGTTTTGACGGAGGTCCAGCAGGGCCTCAATGACTTAAAGGTACAAGTTAGTGTTGTCCAAGGAAGCATGACTCAAGCGAGTGCGGCCCTAGTGAAGAAAACAGTGTAGGTAGTACAGTAGATGGTTCTAATGAAAGAATTTCGTGCTCTACAGGTACTTGGAGGGGCATTACATCGCGAGCACGCGCAATACTGGTGAAATATTAGCTTAAATCTCGCTGCACTGCCCATCAAGGTGCTGCATGATTTTCATTAGGGAGTTACAGAACAATTGGAGGCGCGCGAGCAGTGGGCCTTGCTAGTCATCAAGGAAGTAAGTGCATGTTTGATCACATGCAGAAGGAGATGCAAGACCTTGATGAGGCAATGAAACGTAGACAACAACTGGATTAGAGTATTACTAAAGATTGCAGTGAGCTACCCGACCTCCAGATCCAAGTTGAGGCAACACCAGAGGAAAATATTGAGAAGCTCGCCACTGTATTTAAAGAGTCCAAGAATGATATGGACAAGGTCAAGCTTGAAATTCAAATGCATATCCATGAGTTACAGATGAAGTTGTAGCCAACTACACCACCAGAAGCAAGGGAATAACGCAAAGTAGATATGAAGGTTGCATTAGAAGGCATCACAACCACATTCAAAGCCTATGGCCAAATACTTGAGGACGTTATGGAGATTTGGACCTCATTACAAGAGGATCTGAATGTAAAGCAGATACAAGATGATATTCTCGCAAAGTAGAAACAATTTGATGAAATCAAAGTCACGACGTAGACCTTAGCACCTGCATAGCGATTCGCCCGCCTCAAAGAAGGAAAATTTCTGCAAAGTCAGATAGACGAGCTGCGGAGAAAGGAACAGATCATCACAGTGCAAACCCAACCATGGTAGGATGAGGCCATGCAGTTATCGCATACTGTAGACACCAAGATTAAGGAGATAAGGAAGAAACAAAAAGAAGTGCTTCAACAAACCGCAGGGCTGACTACAGAGAAGTTGTTGGAAAAGGTGTGCCAAAAGAAGACGTAATTTGCAGCAATGATTCAGCCGTTGCAGGATGCATACACCAGCATAAAATCAAAGACACAGGATGCACCAGCTGAGTGACTTGGGACGAGTCAAATGTGAGTGTCGAGGGTCTATTGGGCAGGACCCAACTTTGTTCAGTTTTGAGGAAAAGACTCCATATTTTGAAGAAATGGAGTGCACGATCTAGCAGAAAGAAGACAATCGCGTGGAGTTAAAGAGCTTTGTGTGGAGTTGTAGGAGTCTTAGGGACTTTGGGGCGGGTCAAACCCGCTCTTTTTTAAATGGATTAGGTTTTTTTTGGATATTTATAGCTCCACCCATGGTTTTTGAACCATGGTATTGTAGAAAGAATGGTATATAAGGAGATGTATTAGGGAGTCAAGTTATGATATGATATGTTGTGTAATAAAATGAGCATGAACTAAGTCTGAATTCTTTCCATGTTTCTGTGTTTTGGTTAAAATAAAGGCTTCGCAGCTGTGTGCGCGGAGGCGTTAGAAATTCTGTAGTTATGTGTGCAGATCCCTGCAGCTGAGTGTGTAGGGTGATAAGGGTTGTAACTAAAGGACCTTGATTAATAAAAGAAGGATTTGAAGGAAGTTTTGTGTTATGTATCTTTAAGTTAACTGTTTATGTGAATCATCTGTGTTGGATTAGGGTTTTATATATATTTACTCTGTGAATGCATCGCGAAGGCTTAAATTTTGTTTTATATGATGGATATTGCATGTTAGAGTGGAAAGGCGCGGTGCAGAAGATGATTAAGTGAGTAATTGAATAACAGTTGTCATAGCAAGTTAATGGTTAAGTGAAACTCAGATTGAGCCCTAAGTAGAGATAAACCTTAAAGCCACACTCCATAGTCCATCTGGATGCAGAAACATGGTTCTAGCATCCCCCAATATTGCCTTGGGTGAGACTTCAATCTATGCAGCAGATCGTTTCCGAAAGGGTCTGTAATAGAGGGCTTTGTTGGTAGCACAACTACTCCGAACCTGGGTCTAGACCCCCTCAAGCCAACAACAGGTTTATTGTTTAGAGAGCAAGGGGCCACCCCCTTTTCCATCACTTTTGAGGATTTTGTTCATCATTATGGCACTTATGGACCTCATCGGGCTTTTTGGAGGGCCCGAAAACATGCATAGATTATTATTTGACCTCCTAAGAGGCTTATTATTTCATTTGCGAGTTAGTTTGGTGGGCTTGTCACCAAAATGTAGTTAATTTGCACATTATTTTATTTTTAGGGGATAATGTAGGCACATTAGGTAATTCAAACTCCTAATTGATGTATAAATAGGAGTTGTATGGATTCATTTGTAGCATCACTTGGATTGGGATCTCTCTCTCGTTATAGAACTTCACATTTTTTCCTCGGTGGATATTTTTGGGCGATGGATGAATTTTGATGTATGGATTGGGTTCTTTATATATTGGAGCTTCTTATATTGCAAATGTGATGTTGTTTGGATATATTCTCTAACATGTAAGTGAAATTTTAACACTATTTTTCATTTTGTTGCATACATTGTAACTTTTCTATTATTCGGGCTAATTGTTGCATGTGTTTAATGTGGAATTATGTGTCTATTTAGCTTATATATGTATAGGCCATGTTGGATGAATGAAATGTCAAAGATATCGTGTTACCTTGATAAGCCTTGACAATTTGTAATGAAGTATAAATGTTTCAAAGTCACTTTTCTTCTCTTTCCTTTAACATTAGACGGAGTTGACTTTAGGAGCCTCCTTGAGCAAGAAACGAAATTCTTCTTCACAAATCTCCTTAACTCCATATCCCCAAGAGGAATTAGGCACTGTTCCATCATAGGGTGATCATTTAAACCCCATTTTTCACCTTTTTCCTCCCTTTCCTAGGTCTAGCCTCACTAGGTCAACTAGGGCATCAATTTCCCGGGAAATTGACCATAGAAAAACTTTGATCTCCTATTTTCTACTGCGTTGGTGGGTCCCCTATGTCTCCTCCGAATTTGAGGGAAATCCAACGGTGGAATATTAGGATATCCCAAGCCATAGCTCTAGGATAAAGTTTTTCCCTAGTGTTCCCAAGGCTAGTACCTAATAGGATAAATTTGACATCATTGGGTAAAAATTCTTGTTTGGTCCTTTCCCCTCACCATGGTTCGGTTAAGAACATAATTGGTTGCTATAATCCATCCCCTAACCTGAGTTGGGTCCACTTGGCCTCGTGCGGTCCCATTTTCTCCAAGGATTATTGGACTACCCAGGAATCCAAGTTTCAAAGGGATTTTAGGGATTAGGAAACTCCTTTACAATCCAAATTCTTCTCCCTCAACCCTCAAATCCTCATCCCCTCTCCCTAGAAAACCAAGTCCCTTTCTTAAAGAGCAAGCAAGCTCCATCCTTCATCCTATCCTAGGGAAAGGGTATAAGGGGTCACGTCTCTTATATTTTTTGATATATCCTCTATAAATGGATTCCTAAAACATCGGATCTCCTCCCATCGGAGAAAGTCCATAAAGAGAAGGGAGCCTTAGCTATGGTAACAGTGGGATAAGTCTCTATCGTTGCCCTTAACCTAGCATTTTCCCTCTTAGGAACCCATTTTAGGTCCTCTGTTGGTTTGAGTGGTAACAAAGACCATCCCAAGAAAATATTTCTTGATCTTATGGTATGTCTTCAATAACCCTGAATGTCCTCCTATAGGAGAAGTGTGTAATTTTGATAGGACCTTCTATTTGAAATGAGAATTATTACATAAGTATAAGTGATATTGATACCATAACAAATCATTTTTCCATGTAAATTTTTCTGCTACATCGAGGTCCCCCTATACCTGTTAAATGATTTTCCAAATTTTCTCATCTTGCTTCCATTCTATCCTTACTTCTTCCACCCAGTTATATTGTGGAATGGAAATAGAACATAGGAAACCATTTGTCTCTTCCTCTTTCCTTGAGAGTGCATCTACCACAATAATTTGTTTTCCCTTTTTAAAGTTATTTTCAAATTCATAACCCAACATCTTTGTGACCCATTTGTGTTTCTCTTCCAAATATAGTATTTGCTCCAAGAAGTACTTTAGACTATCATGACCTGTTTTTAATTTCAAGTGTCTTCCTATTAGATATGGAACACCATTTCTTAACTACATGTAGTATGGCCAACATTTTTTTTTCGTAGATGGGTCTAAATAATTTGTTTCCTTTAATTTCATTTATTTCAAAGGAATGGGGCCTTCCTTCTTGCCTCAAAATTAATGCCATGGCCTAAGGCATCACATTCCACAATGAATATTTTGTGAAGTTAGATGTCGCTAAGACGAGGGTTGTACACATAGCCTCTTTAAGTTCTTCAAACACTTTGCTTGCCTCAGTCTAATAACATGCTTCCTTATTTATTAATTTTGTTAGAGGTGCTCCTATTTTACCATGATTCTTGAAAAACTTGTTGTAATATCCTATCAATCCTAGGAATCCTTTGATTTTATTCAAGGTATTAGGGATTGGCCAATCCCTCATAGATTTGATTTTGTTAGGATACACCTTGACACCATCATGTGATATAGTATGCCCCAAATATTCCTCTTCCTAAACCGCATATGCACATTTGGAATGATTTTCATATAGTTGTTGCTCTTGCAATAGTGTTAAGACCGTGTCAACATGTTGTACATGCTCTTCCCATTATTTGTTGTAAATTAGTATGTCATCAAAAAATACTAGCATGAATTTTATAAGGGTTTGAAAATAGAATTCACCAAGCTTTTAAATGTTGAAGCTGCAATTCTAAGTCCAAAAGACATAACCAAAAACTCATAATGACCTTCATGTATTCTAAAGGTTGTTCTGGGAATGTCTTCTTGCCTCATTTTAATTTTAATGATATCTAGAACAAAGATCCAACTTAGTAAAGAAAATTTCTTCATGCAACTCATCTAATGATTCAACAATGATAAGAATAGGAAACTTATGTTTGATTATAATTTTGTTGAGTAATTTGTAGTCTAGACACATATGCCACGAACCATATTTTTTTATAACCATCACTACTGTTGAAGAGAAAGTGCTCTGGCTAGGTTGAATGATGTCCGCTTTTAATATTTCTTGAAACATATGCCCCATATCACTCATTTGTGTATGTGGGTATCTATAAGGCCTAATGTTAGGTGGTACACTTCCAGGTTGCAAATGAATAGCATGGTCAAGATCTTGGAGAAGTGGAAGAGCCTCGGAAATTTATCCAAACATCATTGTTGATCAATTTTGAAGATCCACTAGAGAATGGATATAGATGTTTGAAAATATAATGAAGATAATTGTGCAATTACACCTTGGTGCCCCTTTTTTAGCAATTTTTCCATGTTATTAGAACATATGAATTTATTAGGTTTCCCTTGGATACCTCTAAGCTCAATTTCCTTTCCTTCTGAGAAAAATCTTATGAAAATTTCTTGGAAATTAAGGGTCATTGTTCCTAATGATTGTAACAATTGGAACCCTAATACAACATCAACACCACCCATTTGGATTGCAATCATGGAACTAACCAATTAATACTCCCCCATTATTTCACTTCCCTGAACAATCTGTGGTACCTCCATTGGTAATTGTCACTTGAAATTCTAGTCCTGGATATGTTAATCAATTAAGAGGTTTTTCGAATTTGAAATTGATGAAGTTATGGGTACTACCTGAATCAATCAATATTTTTACTCTTTTCCTTTTGATAAATCCTTCTATATTGAGGGTTTATAGAGTACTGATGCAATCCAATGCATGACAACATATTGTTGGAGTAGTCTCTTCTAGCTCTAGATCTTGTGAAGTTTCCACTTTTTGATCTTCTTCATCTTCACTGTCTATGTAGAATAATTTATTCTCACTAAATTTACTCCCTTTACGATACTTGATGTAAGAGTTGAAACATAGTCCCTTTGCTCTTCTTTCATCCATTTGGTTAGGTGTCAACCTTGTCATTTTATGAAAGCGAGCATGATTTTCTCTATAGTTATTAATGACCAATTTTCAATTAGCCATATTTTTACTTTCAACTTTCCCTGCTACATTGAAAACATGCTCTATATATTTAAGTTCAAAGAGAAACACCTCGCGTTGGATGATTTCCTTTAAATTTCCCATAAATAGGTCTAGAAACTTGTCCTCTAAAATATTCTTTATTCTGAGACTCAACTTTTGGAATTGTTGAATGTGCTTTGTAATTAGACCTTTTTGTTGCAGATTTACCAATTGAATAAAGAATGGGTTGCTCTTAATATCCCCATAATGTGTTATAAATTCCTCTGTAAAAATGGTCCAAGATATAATATAATCTTTTTTTATTTCACAAATTCATTGATACCAAACATGTTGTTCTTGTTCTAAAAACATGGATGAAATATTTTCCTCTTGTAAGGATGCTACTTGGTGTAGATCAAAGGATTGCTCCACATAAAATATCCATGTTACAAGATTATTATCGTCAAATTTCCTCATATCAACGAAATGTAGTAGTTCCATGGTGTTTAATTAAATCCCTAATCATGTGGATCTTCGATTGAAAGTTCATGATTATGGTTCTATGATTCAAAATTTGTGCTCTCCAATTGTGATAGCATACTACCCATATGAGATTTATTCTCAACAACATGTTTCTCTTTATATTAATTATTTCCTTGGGTCTCCACATGCCTTTGAAGAAGCCTTTCCAAGAGAATATTTTCCATGGAAATCATGGATTTTTGTATTTCTTCCTTATTTTCATTCATCTTGTATTCTTTTTCTCTTTTAAAATTTTCTTGAAAACTCGAGAAATCCAACTTTTTCAACATACTACCATCCATTTCATTAAATTTATTCTCTCATTGAGATAGCCTAAATTCTAAGTCTTCACTGTCTTCATGAGTCAAGGATGGGCCTTCAGTATATTTATTCGGTAAAACATCTTTCTTCAAAGGTATGTTGGAAAATAATAATAGCACTCATCTTTATTACAACAAAAAAAGGGGATCTTCTAACCAATAGTTAGGTCGCTACTAAGTTATGTGCCTTAATTTGGAGAATATCATAATGACCGATGATTTATTGATTCATCTATGAGTTTTTAGGACTTATCGATTTGAAATTTTTTCTGTAATACTCTAATATGCAGTTTTTACAATTCCACGAGTGTGAACTAAATTTGATGTTCCAACTAAACGTTATAGTAAGTTTCCCAAAACTCGTTGATTTTTTTAGCCTCTTCCCACAAGCAAACTTGTATAGAATGTCATGTGTCCAATTATTGAAATATAATTATGTAATGTGTACATAAGTGACTTCTATATTTATTCTAAAATTCTAGAAGATTAAACATTCTAAAAATTTTGAAACAAGAAGACATAGCAAAAATACCATGCTAACATGTTTAAAATTTATTTTGTGATTGTTCAAAAACCTTAACTTGCATAGGGTATAAATCCTAAATTATAGAAAACCAAATTCTAGAAGTGGAAACATCTATTCCTCAAGATTTCTCCTTGATATGATCCAAGTTTTATTTTATGAAACCTTACAGAAAAAATTAAAAAAATTAAAAATAAAAAAAATTATAGCACAAATACTAAACTAACATGTTCGAGACTAATTTATGGAGCATTCAGAAACCATAACTTCCTTGGAATGTATCTCTGAAAATATAGTGAAAATTCTGAATTAACCTATTTGAGATAGAATTTAGGACCATTCAAAAAGCCTAACTTCCTTGGACCATATCTCCAAAAAAATAACGAACCAAGATCTAAAAATTCAACCTGAGATTGTGAAAATTTTGAACTAACCTATTTGAGATAGAATTTAGGAGCATTCAAAAAGCTTAACTTTCTTGGAACATATCTCCAAAAAATAACGAACCAAGGTCTAAAATTTCAACCTAATATTACTCAATATGTGTTATAAATATTCTCCAAGTTTCACCATCTCAAACCTCCCTAAAAAAATGTTACAACAAAAATGCCATAACGACCTTTTTGAAGCAGCAAAATTAGGATCAAGAGCTTTGATACCAAATGTTATGTTCTTTTAAATTTAAAAAACATAAGAAAGCATCAATTATATTCCACTTCGAGGGGCAAACCTCTTTTTACAATAAATACAATGAACAAGACAATATCGATTATCCTAAGACTAGGTCTCCTTAGTGTATATATTGGAGACAAAGGGAAAAATTATAATAAATGGGACCACGACGGGTTTTCGCCTAAATAAAAATATAACAATAAAAATGTAATCACTCAATATCTAGGGCTTAATAAATGATTTTTGGGTTGACATGGGGCTTATAGATATGGATTAACATATTGGTAGGTTTGTCAACACCTCAAACTATGAAGATTGTAGTGGTTATTGACTTGGGTAGCACCCATAACTTCATTTCTAGAATATTATAGAGCATCTCAATTATTTTGTATATGCAGTGATAAATTTTAAATTCCAGTTGCTAATGGAGGGAATCTTTATTGTGTAGGGAAATTCCACAACATATAACATATTGGAAGGTTTGTCAACACCTCAAACCACGAAGATTGTTGGTTACATTAAGAAGAAAATATTTGTAGTGGTTATTTACTCAGATAGCACCCATAACTTCAATTATAAAAGATTATAGAGCATCTCAATTATTTGGTATATGCAGTGATACATTTTAAATTTCAGTTGCTAATGGAGGGAATGTTGATTATGTAGGAAAAGGCCACAACATTAAACTAAGTATGGGAGAGTATAATTGTAAATCACAGTGTATTTCATTCCAGTTGAAGGTGTAAATGTTTTTCTAGGGATTAAATGGTTGAAAACATTGGGTGTAATTTCTACAAACAATAATGAATTACTTATGAGATATGGATTGGAAGGACTGTCTGAAACACATGTTCGAATTACTGATAGAGATGATGAGATCATCTAGGAAATCTCCAAACATGGAAAATACACCCCAAAGGATGGATATCTGCATATATATGATTCTCATCTACCATTGGAACTGTGTTGGTGGTGGAGCCCATTACGGAAATTGAAGTGTCCAGCAAAGGCCAAATTATTAATGTGGTGCATTCTCTCCAAAAAGATCCCCATTGGGGCATACCTTCGAAGGTGTTCCTTCAACGGTCCATCTTGGTGCACACTCTGTAAAGAGGCGGTGGAGGACTCTGACCATATATTTCTTCATTTCTTTGTCACCCTATCTCTTTGGACCCAAGTATTGTCTTCCCACAACCTCAACATGATCTGGTCGGGTCCATCTGTCAAACAAGCCTGGGAATCATGGTGGCACACCTGTCACCCACATAAACTCTACAACCTTCCCACTCTTATATGTTGGGGAATTTTGATTTCTTGTGATCGTTCCATATTCCATGATCCACTCGCATCCGGGTCGGTCATATCTTCCCACATCTCCACCATTTACCATATGATCTCGGATGACCCACCTCACCCTTCTCCTCAAACCATCATTCCTGAAACCATTGATAAATCCTTTACCGGAGCCTATTTTACTGGATCTGCACAACACTTTGGTTGTGGAGGTTGGGAAATCCTATACCTTAGAGATCAACATTTCTACAAGGTTAAGATTGGTCTAGGTAGGGGCATAAACAATTGTGTTGAACTATCTTGCCTACGAGCTCTTCTACAATTTGTCCTAAAAAAAGACTACAATAGAGTTCAGATCTTAGGATACTCAAATATCATCATTGACTGGTTCAATCTACATACATGTCACATGCACACACTACATAATATATTGGAAGAGGTTTATCAACTGAAATCTCATTTTGACTTTATCTATTGTCATCATATATACAGGGAAAGGAATCAAATTTCCGATTCACTTTCCAGGGAGGTTGCGCACTTACTAAAGGACCAATGGGAGACACAGGAACAAAATGAACACCACTTTTATCATTTCTTCCATAGGCCATTTGATGATGCTCCTCCACAAGGAGCGTGCGCGCCCTAAATTCTGAAGATTCATATCATTTTTGAGTTTTTATGGGACAATTATTTATATCTTTTTGTTAATGTGCAACTCTATCATCTACATATTTACATAGCAATGTATTATTTTTTGGAGCAATTACTGATATCTATTTTTGAATGCGGCTTTATGCTGACATATCTGCATATGCCCTATAGCATCTACAACATGTAATTTTCATAATTTTAATGAAAGTTATGATATTTCCAGAGGAAAAATATATATGGATTGGAAGGAATTTAATATAAATTCAAAGGACTAAACTCTAGAGCTCCTTAGGTCATTAACTCTAATAGAGTGGAAAAGCTCATAAAAATGTTTAGCAAGGGAGTTGCAGTTAAACAATATTCTATAAAGGTTAAGTAGGAAGATGAAAATATTCTTGAGGACTTATAATTCACCTTGAAAAAACATTATAATGTCTTCTAAGAAATTCCTATAGCTCTACCTCCATCTAGATATCATGAACATGAAATTTAATTAATACTTGGAAGTACTCCTCATAATAAAATTCCTTATAGATATCCTCATCAACAAAAGGAGGAAATATAGAGAATGGTACAAGGCATGCTAGATTCAGATATAATTCAACATAGCAGGAGTTCATTTTTAGCTCCAACAGTGATGGTGAGAGAGAAATATAATTCTTGGACGATGTGCCCTACTTATAGATTTCTAAACAAAATGACCATCAAGGCTATATTCTCTATCCCATAAATTGATGATTTGTTGGATGAGATTTATGGAGTTTCTTATTTTACAAAGCTTGATCTTAAATAAAAATACCACGAGGTCATATTAATAAAGGAAGACCCTGCCAAAAAAATATTTAAAACATGTGTAGTGCACTATGAGTTCTTGTTCATGCCATTTGTGTTGATTAATGCTCCTTCTATTTTTCAAAATCCCCATGAACAAATTTGTTTGACCTCGTCTTAGAACTTTTTGTTGGTTTTCTTTGATGGTATACTCATTTATAACCAATCATGGGAACAACAAATTAAATGTGTGGATAGAGTTCTACAAATTCTTGAAGACAGACAATTATATATATATATATATATATATATATATATATATATATATATATATATATATATATATATATATATATATATATATATATATAATCCAAAGTCTTTTGGGAAATAAGAAGTAGATTATTTGGGTCATATTGTTTCAAAGGAAGGAGTTAAGGTGGACCCTCAAAAGATCCAAGTTATTAGAAAATGGTCCATTCCTGGGAACATTAAGAGTCTTAGATGGTTTTTGTGACTTGTTGGATTTATTAGAAGTTTGTTAAGAATTATGCATGTGTTGCGAGCCTATTCACATATCACTTGAAAAAAAATCGTTTGTATGGAATAATGAGGCTACATTGGCATTCTCTATTTGTTTGACCTCGTCTTAGAACTTTTTGTTTGTTTTCTTTGATGATATACTCATTTATAACCAATCATGGGAACAACACATTAAATGTGTGGATAGAGTTCTACAAATTCTTGAAGACAAACAATTATATATATATATATATATATAATCCAAAGGTACTTTTGGGAAATAAGAATTAGATTATTTGGGTCATATTGTTTCAAAGGAAGGAGTTAAGGTGGACCCTCAAAAGATCCAAGTTATTAGAAAATGGTCCATTCCTGGGAACATTAAGAGTCTTAGATGGTTTTTGTGAATTGTTGGATTTATTAGAAGTTTGTTAATAATTATGCATGTTTTGCGGGCCTATTCACATATCACTTGAAAAAAAATCGTTTGTATGGAATAATGAGGCTACATTGGCATTCTCTCTCTTAAACGATTCCATGTCTTCTACACCAATATTGGCAGAACCTAATTTTGGTAAAACATTCATAGTAGAATGTGATGCATTAGGACAAGGAATTGTAGTAATGTTGACATGAGATAGGAGGCCATTGGCATTTGAAAGTAAATAATTTAAGGAAGAAAATTTGGTGAAATCAACATATGAAAAAGAAATGGAAGCAATTCTACATGTAATAAAAAAATGATGACAATATCTCATTGGGAGATGTTTATAGTAAGGACAAATTGTGATAGCCTTGAGTACATTTTGGAGCAAAGATTTCCATTAGAAAAGTAACAAAAATAGGTAGCAAAATTGCAAGGGATTAATTTTGAAATAATATACTAGAAGGATAATGTAATGGTGTGTGCTCTTTCTTGAATAATTGAAGCCTAAATTTTATATTCTATTACATATTATGTTTTGATATGGTTAGAAGAAGCTTGCCATGAATGGAAAAATGACAATAATACTAAACAAAAGGTACAAGATAAAAAGGAATAAATCAATTCTATAAAACATTAGGAGTGGAAAGGAGATAAACTTTGATACAATGGTAGAATATTTTTTATGCCTTCAATCAAATTTGAAGCAACAAATATTAAGGGAGTCCCATGATTTTTCGATGGAAGGACACGTGGGGTTCCTTAAAACATATCGCGGAATTTAAAATGATTTTTGGGGGGGAAGGAATGAAGAAATATATTCAAAAATTTCCAAGATAATGTCGGGTTTTCCAAAGAAATAAAGGAGAGACAGTAAAACCTTCAGGGTTACTTCAACCATTACACATACCTAATCAAAGATGGGAAGAGATATTGGTGGAATTAATTACAGGGTTACCAAAATTTGAATGTAAAGATCCATTTTCGTGGTTACTAATAGACTCACAAAATATGAACACTTTTGCATGCCTCAAAGTTCACACACAACAAGCCAAGTGGCATAATTGTTTGTGAAGGAAATTGATAGACTTCATGGTCAAATTAAGGCAACAATAAGTTACAAAGGTCCAAAATTCACATTAATTTTTTTTTGAAATAATTATCGAAAATGATTGGAACAACACTAAAAATGAGTTCACCATATCATCCACAAACAATTGGTCAGACAGAAATAGTTAGAAAATGTTTATAGGGCTATGTAAAATGTTATTCTATAAATATGCAATCTCAATGGATGAAGTGGCTTCCTTTGGTATAATGGTGGTATAATACTACTCGTCATACATATACTAAAATTATCCAATTTGAGGCCCTTTACATATGTCCAACTCCTGGTATCTCATACTTTTTGTAATATGAGTCTAAAGTACAAACAATAGTCACATATGGATAAGACTAAAGAAGCTTTAAAAATTCTTAGGGAAAACCTTCAAAGGGTGCAATACAGGATGAAGTAACAAGCAGATCGAAATCGAAGTGAAAGGTAATTTGAGGAGGGTGATTGGGTATTGTTGAGACTACAACCTTATAAGAAATCTACACTCACAAATTAGCTCCAAAATGTTATGGACCCTACAAAATCATTCATAGGATTGGACAAGTGGTGTATGAGCTATATTTTCATTCTTCTCATAATCATAAGGTTTTTCATGTATCTTACCTAAAAAGGTTTTAGGAAAAATTATAAAAATGAAAACAAAACTTCAAAATTAGATGAACAAGGGAAGTTGATTCTTGAACCCAAAAAAAAGTAATGGATCAATGTTCTTTATCTCTTTGAAATAGAGCGATTATGGAGTACGTAATCAAGTCAAAGAATATGCCTCTAGAAGAAGCTACATTCGAAAATAGGTGATTCATGAAGAAGCACTCTCAATTATAAGATTTGATGGATTTGTTTTTAAGATGGGGGATATGTTAATGTAGAAACTGCAAGAAATTTGCTACTTCTAATGAAATTGAACTAAAAATCAAGAGATAAAAATTTCTTCTACTATTTTGTGGAAAGGAAAACACACGATGGAAACACATGCAATAGCATGCAACCATAAAAACACAAGGAGCACAATGATTTTACAGGGGAACCTAACTAGTAAAAAACCCTCTGCTACTTTTTATTAATTCAGATGAGAAAGAGAAACAATTACAATGTCTTGCTTCAACTCTGAAGCACACCCTGCACTGTAAAATTGTGCTCCCGCTTCCTAACCTGCTCTTGCCAACACTTATCCAATTCAAGCCTCAGGAAACCTCCTATTTCCATGCGCAATCTTGGAGGAAATTAGCTCCTAAATAATAGGGAACTTTCTTATTTCCTTGCGCAAATCCAAGGATAATGCTGCTCAATGCAAAATCATTGTACACTCAGCAATATACAATTATAAATAAAGATGTGCCTTTTCCATCCACTCAACTGGGAAATTCGAATTCCATGCATTATTGGGTCTATTTTTAGCTAATTAACTCATTAACTAAGAGATCATTGAGTTAACAACAATCATAACTACTCAAGTGACCTTCAAATGACTCAAATAATGACTAGATCTCAGTTTACTGAGTTCAACTAAAAATAACTCAACTATATTGCTAGGTTTGAGCAATCAAACCATACACAACTCTACTTATAGCCTACAACCTCGAATTTATTGATTTAACTATGAGATAAAGCCATGTAACTCCAACTAATTTCAATCCAAGTCATCCCGCTGATGTAGAAAATCGAATTTCTCCATTTGACTAAGGCACAAGTCAAATGAACCCTTTTCTTGCTACAATTCTAACACTCCCTATTAGCAAGAAAAGGATTTTTCACAATCCCAATCTTGCTCCAATGTAGGAATGTATCATAACACAAATAACACTCCATTTCGTTGTTGTTGTTGCTACTACAACCACTGCAACTGAGAAGCATCCAAAATACTGAATCAATTGTGTCTTTGAGCTTCAATTGTCTTCTGTGCATTTGACTGCTACTAGTATCTGCACTGTCTACTCGGAAATATACATTATTGAGCCTATGCCTCTATTGTCAACACTTCTCTGTGATCCTTAGTATCTGACTGCTCCAACTGACATTGATCCTCCTGCTACTGAATACTGCGGGCCCCTATAGCAAGGATAATGATGCATGAGAAGAGTATACTACAATTGTTACTCCTCCCTTATTGACCCTGCCCAAATATTTGAAACTCTGGGACTAAGGCTTTACATCGCCCCACATCACTCATGGAGGTATGGCTGCATGCATGGCAAAACATACCTCTAGGTTGTCGATATTTTTCACTCTAACTCCAATATGTGTCACTTGTCGAGTAGCAACATGCTTCAGAAAATATTTTCCCTTACTGAACACAACATCATAATCTTTGTCCTCTAATATATCTATATAAATCAATTTTTTCTCCAGCCCAGGCACATACATCACATTTTTAAGGTGAATATAGGAGCATGACTCCCTCTTAAATGTGGCAGTACCAATTCCTTCGGTACTATACCTCCCATCATCTCCAAATTCTATGTGCAGTTTTATATTCTTCTCCTCTAGGCTAATGAAGAATTCCTTGTTTCTTATCATATGATATGAGGCACCAGAAACTATGTACCACTCACTCCTTGTTATTGTGCTTTCCATGCAAGCAAAGAGGGTGAAATCTAACTCGAATTGAGATTCCAGAGAATCTCTTCCGGCTGTCGTTGAAGGCTCCTTGTTGGATTTCTTATGCAGACACTTGGTTGCATAGTGTCCATATTCATGGAAGTGAAAGCATTTTCATTTTTTGAGGTCCTTATTCTTGCCATTGTTTTGGATGGATTCTGCCTCGCCTTTCACCTTCATGCCTTTAGCCTTATTTCCTTTCCCAACTAGAGCACAATATTCTTCCTCATATGCAATGGATGTGACACCATATTTAGTGTTTCTTTTGATATCCTCCTGTACCAAATCAGACCAAAGTCTATCCCAATCTGGTAGCTTGTCTCTTCCATTAACTGAATCCTAATAGTTGTGCCAGGATTTTGAAAGGCCAAGGAGTTTCAATCTCACAAGTTCAGATGATGGCACATTTTCTCCTACTCCTCCAAGTTCATATCGAACCTAAGTGAACCTAGATAGGTACTGAGAAATGGTTTCATTTTTTTGTATTTGAATATTCCTGAGTTTATCTCTCAATTCCGATTTCCTAGAATCACTGCTACTCTGGAATAGGTCTGTGAGAGTTTTCCACATTGAAAAATGGGTCTCCTTTCCATGCAGGTTCGAATCCACATGATCTTTGACACCCTATAAAATAATCGTCCTCGCTCTTACTGTGTCTTTATTCCACTGAGCAAGTGGTTGTGCATTTGATGTTGTTGGTTTTGGAATATCAATTTATGTATATTCCCATACTCCATTATTAGCCAGGACAACTTCCATCAGGTCTTTCCAAGCAAAAAAAATTGAGATTCTCTCCAATGTATACTCCAGCCTCAATTTTGTTGAGAAATGAGGGTATTTAATTCAATTTTTCTTTCATGATAATTACTTGTGACTTCATTATGATTCTTTACTTATATCTTATATTTGTTAGATTATTATGTTCTTCATCAAGTCAATTATCAAATGCACAAGAGACACAATATTTAGGCTTTCCAGCCAGGGCCATAACCTCTCCCTCTAGGAGAGGAAAACCCGATAATCATTATTCTAATAGATCACCAATCGATGAGTACCAAGACCATGAAAAATACCCTTTATGCCAATATGCCTCCAAGACCCTCGTCACTTGCTCTTCTCTACTTCTCTAGTTGATCTCTCCTTTATGCATTGCTTTGCACTAATGCTAGGAAATCCCAGTTCCTTATCTCCTTTTCTACCCTTCCTTGTCTTCTAGATACTTCTTCTCGGTTTACCCTCTTGCACCCTTGATACCCTAGACCAAGAAATTTTGTATACCTTCTTCACATTGTATATACCCTTCTACATTTTTTAGATTAGTGAGGTGTAGAACAGACTCAAAACAGAGATGATTATCTTTCTTCGTTGAGTAGCCTCTTCTTACGCATTGTCCATAGTCTTCCTTACGCACTGCCTCATCTTCGTATTGTATAGCAGATTCCTTATATGTTGAGGTAGCCTATGCTTGCCTAAGATATGCGAGACCCTAATACAGAGATGATACTCCTTTTATTGACCCAAACATAGAGTTATTCCTTGCTGAGATTATCTCTGCCTTTTCTTCTCTCCTCACACTTGATTGTAGTCCTAAACTCTCACTAAAATCATAGAACTTGATCTGAGATACTTTCTTTACAATGAGGCCAAATCACTCTTTATATAGTGACTGTCTTCTAGCATATAGGTCGACATGAGATGTGGAGGGTAGGTCGACTTCACCAAGGAGTATTTCATACTTTGAGTCGAATTCTTTGGAGCAACGTGACAAGGCCTTGGAGCATATACTTTACATCAATCATTTTTCTTTTACAAGTGTAACATCACTTCATATACATGACTCTAAATTATATTTATAAAAAGACGAAAAAATCCTAAAGACGTCAAGAAGAATTCTTTGACTTATAATAAAATCTTCTTGCTCCTGAAACCCATGAAGCAAGTATTACAATAAATTCATTTTATTGTATTTGTCTTATTCATTTAATAAATTCATAATTACAAGTCAATATGAAGACCAAACCTAGTTACACTTTTCAACACTCCCTCTTAACTAGGGAGGTATTCATAATGGTACATGGTCACTCTCAGTTTGAAGAATCTAATAAGAAGAGTTTGATTGGTAATCCATCTGTTATAACATCATATTAACCAACATCGTCATAGTGAAAGGCCTTGACTAACAGCTCCATCTCTCCACGAGACCACTTAGCTACAATGTTGGCGAGACAAATTATTATAGACACCTTAATAATTGTCTCCAAGGTACATACTCCACCTGGGTGTTCATCGAGTATGACCTCATAGGATTATTCTTATATTGATAGCTAATCCTCAAATAATATTCATCCTTCCACGACTAATCTTTCCTTTGATTCCCTAATACATCCCAAAAGAGTATCGGGTGCCAAATGATTTCCCAATCCCGCATTCTATCTTCCAGGTGAAGACTAGAATGATGTGTCTATCTCTCCCTCTTAATTAGGGAGAACATACCTATTCCTATAAAGGAATGTTCTCAAGTTCCCTCTTATCCAAGGAATTTTCCAGGATCCCAGGGACTTGATTCTAAGCTCCCTCTTAGCCAAGGAATTTTCCAGGCTCCCAGGGACTTGTTTCCAAGTTTCTACCAAGTAAGAAACTTATTACCAAGCTCCTTCTTGATTAGGGAACTGTAGCAGAAATGATGAAAACACCCAACTACTCATGAAGAAATCCTTTCTTTGATGTCATGAATTTCTTCCTTGTTTATGTGTCTTCATCTTTGGGATCTCTTCATTAGGGCACATATCATCCATCACTTGTCAGAAAGTGATCCATCAATATTTTCATTTGGTATAGCTTCATGCCATGTTGCTTTCCTTCGAACCAAATTTATCCCGATGATATTTCATCCTGCCATATCGTTGTCAACCTATGGAAGACATATACTTCCTTTTGGCAGCTCTGCATAAGCTCATCAAATATTAATTAATTATAAATATGAACTTTGAAATCAAAATTTACCTTAGTGATGATCTTTCACTATCACATATTCTATCGGCATCCTTTGTTTACAGATTGACACATCTCCTAAATATATGCATTTTCAAGGGTCCCCATCTTTTCTTTACTTCTATCTAAGTCTACATATATTCCAAGGGGATTTTCTAGTGAAGTCTTATTGGATTTCTTGGATGTTTACTGCTTCTTTCCATGGTTGTACTTCCCAGGATCTCTTCCTTTTACTTTCTCCACATAGTTTTCTTTCATTCCTAGGAACTTCGATTGTGCATCTCCTTGATAATGCACAATCACATCATATTCCATATGAGGACATATTATGTTTATTTCATCTAGTGAAGATAATGCCTTTTGGCAACCTGTGCATCAGAAGAGTTTATGATTTCTATATTGATCATACTTCTAAAGATAGAAGTATACTACCTGCAACCACATGACATGACTTCATAACATCCAGTGTCAGCATATATATACATGTACCTCATTCTTTCCTTTTGAGTCATCCTACAACATGTTTCCTTAGAATGAAGAGTTTCATTCCCTTGACCTACTTCATCAATATGTCATCACATCCTAATCCCTTAATTCTGCAAGTTAGAATTCTCGATGAAACCTTTTGCTTTATTTATAACCAGTGAATCCAAAGAGGATGAGGATTCCATTAGAAAATGTCAACACCTATTTCCATATTTATTATTGAATGATGACCCCAAATCTAGATGACTACCTTCCATAAGTTTTGTTTTTAGTGAGGTAACCAGAAGTTACTTGTCTCATAGCATAGTTGTCACACATCCTCCTACAACAAGTGTTCCTCCTTCAATGCTCTCATATTGATGTCAATTAATATACAATTCTTCCTAACATATCATTTTACAACCAACAGATACCTCTTAAAGATGAAGATGATCTCAATCATAGTATAGATATTTCACTTCTTCTTTCTTAGGTTTCTTTGAATCTGGTTCTTCCACTTCTCTAGCAGCATGAGCTTCTTCCTTTTTCCTCTTATCTGTTATCACTCCACCATATTCCCAAGGCTGAGGAAGGAATCCCAACAGAGGTAACCAAAAACCAGGCTTTTGACTTGATAGCTAGCCCTATCAAGTCGGAGAGGGCTCTCTCCAAAAGGGTCACATCCAGGAGGGCTAGAGAAATTAAGGTTTTAGGCTAGGTATAAAGTGCAGGGGGTTGTTTTGAATTGATTTGGTTGGTAAAATCAGTGGATAAAGGAATTAGGTAAAGGAAAGCTAAGTCAGGGAAAATGAGTTAAGGTTGCAGGGATCAATGGGACAAGGTAGTCACAATGCCAATCACTTGAAGGAAATGGTTGTGGAATGGTTTTGAAACTGTAAGAAGGTTGAGAAAATCATAAACTATGTATTTCTCTTAGACAGAAGATAATGAACAAAATAGGATCAGTTACCCAAAACAGAGCATGGCAAACATGTATTCTGAATTTCTAACTTGTAAAAGATCATAGCATAGAAATGAAAGTGAATATGAACAATACATTCAAACACATGATATTGAAGAATAAACTATGAAATACATTCAATACCATAGGTATCCCATAAATGTAGCTGCAAATCCTCTTTATTAGCTTGGCCAAAACTGAGTACAAGTTCCCTTGATCAACTAGCAAAATCAAACTAATTCCAACTCTTGACTAATGTGAAGAACTAAGCTAAATAGACATGAAAACCACCTTCACTCATCCTCAGATGTCAAATCCATGAGGTGAGGAATATATTACACAAAAATATGAACTGATAGATAGAGTATAGGATGGCCAAAGTGATTCATTCCTATCTCAAGTGAACTGATTCGTTACACCTCATTTTCTTGATTTACCTAATGTATTTACCTTAGTAAATAGTAAAAACATGATAATTACATTCATATTCATCATTTAGGTAAATTCAAAATTTCCCAAGATAAAAATAAAAACTAGAATTAAACTCATAAAATTTCAGAAGACTCCGAAATGCACCATTTTCTTGTTAAAGACACTCTTCTCCAGTCAAAAATGTCCTCTCTATTCAAGGCTGAATTTGAGTGCCTTCCCGGTGTCCAAATTTTCTCCAAGATGGCTTGTTGGAAAGCCCTTCAAGTTTAATTTCCAGAAATACCTTCAATTTACAAAATGAAGCCCATTTTCTATGTCAAAAATCACTTCTCCCAAGACTGGTAAACGCGCAGTGACCAGGCAAAATTTGAGGCAAAAACATGGTTTTTTGATGGTTTTTTGTATTTTTCAGTAACCAGTTCTCCTCCAAAAGCTTATAAAATGCACAGGGTTGATGTACTCATCATTATAAATCTGCTGGTGGTGGAAATTTTTCCATTATATGCCTAAAAAAAAGCATAACGTCCAAGGTGTTGCGCCTTTAGCAATTTTACTATGCAAAAATAAAACGCGCCCTCTGTGTGTAGTACCTTTTTGCAGACCATGTTTGGAGGTCTTCCCGATGTCCAAATTGGGCCAGGATAGCTCGCAAGAAATATTATCCTGTATAATTTCCAAATATACCTTTGGTTTTATGATTGGAGTTGATTTACCTTGTCAAAAGTTGATTTTCCCAAGACTGGTCAAAAAGTGCAGAATGAGGGTGCATAAATGAAGAGTGTTGTTGCAAGCAACTTTTGGAGGCCTTCCTCAACTCCAAATTGAGCTAATTATTTCTCATTGGAAATATATCTTTATCTAGTTATCATTTGACTCATCAAGAAAGTCATTTGGACATTCCACCTAGGAGAAAACTTGATTTTCCCAAGGTCACTCCAGAAGTGCAGCAACTCTCTTGTGGCATTTGTATTTTTGACATTTATCCCAAAACATGAAACCTATGTAAAAAATGTAGGAGTTTTTTCTTCCTTGACATATTATTGACAAAAACCTCTCTCACGTTTGTCAAATTCATCTTTGTTTGGTCAGAAACATAGTTTGAAGAAAAATTGGCCCTATGAGTAGCAAATAACTTGACCCTTGGAATGATTTCTTAAAAAATGATGGAGACATGATATTATGAGTTGGAATGGCCTCATACTTACTTATATGACCTACCTTATTCCTCTTCTCAAATTTCTCTGTTTCCATAGAAAACCCTAGCTCAGTGGGAGAGGAAATTAGGGTTTAGTGCTTGTGAACAATGATGACTTGGGCACCCTTGGGAAAAAATGGTTAAAAAATGAAGTGAGGTCAATGATAATGATGGAGATGAGGTGAAATCAAAGTAAAATAAGGTGGGATGGGTGGGATTCAAATATCAGTGCTAACATCGGCTCTAACTGGGGAAGACAACTCAGGAGGAGGTGTCTAGAACATCAAACCTCTAGGAACTCGTTGATCAGTGCCTTATCCATTGGGAAATGGAATCCAATCTGTAAACTGAAACTAAAACTGAAACTAAAAACACACTTCAAACTTCTACCCACACTTACATATCATCAAAGCCTTAGGGCCTTCACCTCGGGCTTCAAACCTTGATGAATTATGTCAGCGCTTGCTGAAAATAAAATAAAATCAAACTGAAATGACACCAACCTTCTCTAATCTGTTGCACAATTGTTGATTAGGTGAAATGATCCTTCCAGTGTAAGAAATCCAGGAGATGGCTACTTACTTAAGTCTTTCTCTCACTTTCCTTGAGCAGGCAGAATGATGTACATGTAGGCAACTCATGATAAAAACTGAAACCAAGACTTATGCTGACAAACAAGACAACATTCATATTCTCCAATGCTTGCAAAAGACTATCGAAGGGATCTTGAAAATCCTGAGGCATTACCTTGTCTTGAGATCCAACAGCAAAGATATAAGTACTCCCTTCATTCTGATCTGAAAGAACACTTGTTTGTTGATTGATAGGAAGGCATAGTGAATTATAACCTTCTGTTATCTGAGTGTTGGTTGAAAATTCCATAAGCATGAGAAATTCTGACTCAATCTCTGGAATTTTTTCTCTCTCGGGTTCATACTCCTTAAATTCATATTCTAAGCCATCCTTAAACAAGAAACATTCTTCAAAATTATCAAACATGACAGCCCTATCATCTTCATTAAAGACAACAGTATCTGCTAGTTGATCTCCTTGCAGGGAATCACCATCATAAATTGGTTTACTCACAACAATTTCCTGTATAGTTTAATCAAGCTCCTCATCGAAATTATCTTCAGATTTATCGTACTTAGGCAAATCAGTTTCAGGAGAAACTTCATCAAATATGAACATTGAAAAGGGAAATTGTCTTTCTTCATGATGATCTATAAATCTAGTTTCAGGGTTGTCCTCATTTAAACTTAAATTTTCATTTTAAAAAATGGAAGAAGTTTTACCAACACTTTCTAAACTATGTGAACACTGCAAACCCGCTTGAGCTTGGACTGTAATATGAATTTTCAGGAGTTGATCTATCTCATCTTCAGACAGAGGAGAAAGTACTTTTTGTTTTCTTTTGATAACACAGTAATTGTCTTCTTTCTCTCCTAAATATTCACACGGATGTTGAATATCTTCTTTAACCTTTGGCTGATCAACTTGTTGTACTGCTGCAAGAATTGTCTCCTATGGGAAATCTTTATGAACATCAAGACAATATACATCATCTTTTTCTTCTATGAGAGAAAAATCTTTTTGGTGATGAAAAGGATTGTCATGCAAAGCCTCCAAGATCTCTTCATCCATGAACTCATTATCATCATAATAATCCTCTATATTTTGAATGAAAACCCCAAATTGATCACAACAATTATTAACCAAAGACAAAGAAGGGTAGGAGTCCTTGTATTCTTCATAAAATATTGAATGGAAAACTCTAAGAGAACAAATACTGGCAGGTGGCAAACCTTCATACCAAGATCATGCTTTTCCTTCAAGAGAAGACATGAACATATTTAAAAGACAATCTTCAAGAAATTCAACCTTCAACTTACGTGTATGCATGTGAAATTTAACCAAATGTAAAGCAACATCATTCCTATCATCATCTTTAAACATAGGCAAATTCCTTTGCCAATCTACCTTAGGCATTTTATTTGGGAAACCTAGAATGTGATCCCGGCTCATGGGAGCATACCTTCTTGCAACAGTTTCCATCTTGAAAATTCTTGAAGCTACTGATCTTCATGTAGTGGAGTCGTCATGAAGTGTTGATTTTTTAGATCTCTCAGTCAATGGAGTCGCCAGGTGAATGGTTCAGCGTTCATATGTGTCCAACTGTTATTTACCATCAACAATTAGATCTAAATATTTGTCGTTCTTTCCTAGAGAGGATTTGTCTTTTCTCCTCCCCAAAATGGCGCCAGTATGTTATCACTCCACCAGATTCCCAAGGCTGAGGAAGGAATCCCAACAGGGGTAACCACAAATCAGGCTTTTGACTTAATAGCTAGCCCTCTCAAGCCGGAGAGGGCTCTCTCCAAAAGGGTCACAGCCAGGAGGGTTGGAGAAATTAGGGTTTTAGGATAGATATGGAGTGCAGGGGGTTGTTTTGAATTGATTTGGTTGGGAAAATCAGTGGATAATGGAATTAGGTCAAGGAAAGCTAGGTCGGGGCAAATGAGTTAGGGTTGCAGGGATCAATGGGGAAAGGTAGGTACAATGCAAATAACTTGAAGGAAATGGTTGTGGAATGGTTTTGAAACTATAAGAAGGCTAAGAAAAGCATAAAATATGTATTTCTCTCAGACATAAGATAATGAACAAAATATGATCAGTTAAGCAAAACAGAGCATGGAAAACATGTATTCTGAATTTCTAACTTGTAAAAGATCATAACATAGAAATGAAAGTGAATATGAACAATACATTCAAACACATGATACTAAAGAAGAAACTATGAAAGACATTCAATACCACAGGTATCCCATAAATGTAGCTGCAACTCCTCTTTATTAGCTTGGTCAAAACTAAGTACAAGTTCCCTTGATCAACTAGAAAAATCAAATTGATTCCAACTCTTGACTAATGTGAAGAACTGAGCAAAATAGACATGAAAACCACCTTCACTCATCCTCAGGGTTCAAATCCATGAGGTGAGAAATATATTAAACAAAAATTTGAACTGATAGCTAGAGTACAGGATGGTCAAAGTGACTCATTCCTATCTCAAGTGAATTGATTCATTACACCTCATTTGCTTGATTTACCTAATGTGCCTTCCCGGTGTCCAAATTTGCTACAATATGGCTTGTTGGAAATACCTTCAACTCTAATTTCTAGAATTGCATTCAATTTGAAAAATTAAGCCCACTTTCCCTGTCAAAAATGACTTCTCCCAAGACAGGTAAACGCGCAACGACCAGGCAAAAATTGAGGCAGAAACATGGTTTTTTGATGGTTTTTTTTTTTCTTTTTGAGTGATTAGTTCTCCTCAAAAAGCTTAGAAAATGAACAGGGTTGATGTAATCATCATTATAAATATGTTGTTGGTGGCCATTTTTCCATTATATGCTTCAAAAAAAAATCCTAACGTCCAAGGTGCTGCGTGTTTAGCAATTTTACTGTGCAAAAATAAAATGCGCCCTCTTTGTGCAATACATTTTTGCAGACCACATTTGTAGGCCTTCATGGTGTCCAAATTGAGCTTAGGATAGGTCGCTAGAAATATTATCCTGTCTACCTTCCAAACATACCTTTGTTTTTATGATTGGAGTTTATTTTCCTTGTCAAAAGTTGATTTTCCCAAGATTGGTCAAAAAGTGCAGAATGAGGGTGCAGAAATGCAGAGTGTTGTTGTAGGAAAATTTTGGAGGCCTTCATCAACTCAAAATTGAGCTCATGATAGCTCATTGGAAATATATATATATATGTCTAGTTATCATTTGAATCATCAAGAAAATCATTTGGACATTCCACCTAGGAGAAAACTTGATTTTCCCAAGGTCGCTCCAAAAGTGCAGCAACTCTCATGTGGCACCTGTATTTTTTATATTTCTCCAAAACCATGACACCTGTGTAAAAATTGAAGGAAATTTTTCTTCCTTGACCTATGATGGACAAAAACCTCTCTCACTTTTATCAAATTCATCTTCTTTTTTTGTCAGAAACACAGTTTGAAGAAAAACTGGCCATATGAGTGGCAAATAACCCTTTGAATGATTTCTTAAAAAATGATGGAGACATGATATTATGAATTGGAATGGCCTCATACTTACTAATATGACCTACCTTATGCATCCTCTGCACAAATTTCTATGTTTCCGTAGCAAACCCTAGCTCAGTGGGAGAGTAAATTAGGGTTTAGTGCTTGTGAACACTGATGACTTGGGCACCCTTGGGAAAAAATGGTTAAAAAACGAAGTGAGGTCAATGATAATGGTAGAGATGAGGCGAAAGCAGAGTAAAATAAGGTGGGATGGGTGGATGCAAATTCCAGTGCTAACATTGTCCATATTAGATTTGGGACAATCCTTATTATAGTGCCCATGTTCATTATATCCATAACATCATATATTATCCATGTTTCTTCCTTTCTTCTGAGGACCAAACTTAGCAAATCTTTCCCTTTCTCCTTGAAATTGCAGCATAGGCTTGATTCCCTTCATTTTATAACCTCGTCTCTTCTATATTACATAGATACCATAGATCTTGGAATGGTATTGATTATTTCTTCCCATAGATACTTGAAGTGAAGTTTCCCCATCCCTTTGGTAGAACATTCAACACCGTTGTAGTCATTTCTCTATTAGAAATTACTTCCTGCAGTTTATCTCACATTTCAGAAATCTTCATAAAATATGAAGTGATTCTCTTGACAACTTCAACTTGTATAGTTCTTGTCTCAGAGATATTTCTTCCCCTGTAGTACTTCCACGAGAACAACTCCACCAATTTTCCATATATTTCTTTTCAATATTATAGTTTTGATACATAGGGGATGAGAGAGTCCTTTATGGATTCTATAAGAATACTTTGGGCTCTTATGCTTCCCTTCATGTATTTGGCATGTGCTTGACTTCATGCTTAATAATTTAGATCTTTCCTTTTCGTCCATGCAAGAAAATTTGAAACCCCAACTAGTTTGTTGCTTTCTTTGCAAAAAGACATTTTGACCGATTTGGACGAAGTCATAAATATACTTACTTGAATACATGATTTTATTCTACAACCAAATTCTTTTTTGATGATGATATATATAGTAGCAGGAGATCCCTCTTAGATAGACTTCTTCAAGAGTGGTGTACAGTGGTAGGTCGCCTAGGATGCTTGATAATGATGATGATCAAGGATGGCTTGATGATGGCTCCAACAGTGGTGACTTGGCTTCAATCACGAGATAGTTTTAGATTCTTTGAAGATAGAGATAACCTCCTTGATATTTTTTTCCCCTTGAGAGGACCTTGAAGTATAATTCCTTTAAGTAATGTATTTGGTATTCTTGAGATGGCTCGAGGGTTTCTTCAATTTCTACAGTCTTCTCCTTCTTGAATGAATGAAAATATTCTTAGATCTGAATCTTTGACTTTTTCTTTGGTGTCTTCTAGATAGTTGATCTTTTATCTCTTGATACTTGTGTATCTTCTTGCCAAATAGCCCTTTCTTTTCTTCAACACCTTAGCTCTGAAACCATGTTGAGAAATGAGGGCGTTTAATTCAATTTATCTTTCATAATAATTACCTGTAATTTCATTATGCTTATTTACTTAGATCTTATCTTCATTAGATTATTACGTTCTTCATCAAGTCATTTATAAAATTCACAAGAGATGCAATATTTAGGTTTTCTAGACAGGGCCAAAACCTCTCCCTCTTGGAGACGAAAACCCGATAATCATTCTTCTAAAAGATCATCAATTGATGAGTACTAAGACCATGACAAACACCATTGATGCCAATGTGCCTCCAAGACCCTTGTCAGTTGCTCTTCTCCACTTCTCTAGCTGATCTCTCTTTTCTGCACTGCTTTGCACCAATGCTAGGAAAGCTTAGTTCCTTATCTCTGTTTCTGCCATTCCTTGTCTTCTAGATACTTCTTCTTAGTTTACCCTCTTGCACCCTTGCTGCCCTAGACCAAGAAATTTTTTATACCTTCTTCACGTTGTATATACCCTTCTACTTTTCTGATATTTCCAAGGTGTATAACAAACTCAAAACAGAGATGATTATCTTTTTTCATTGAGTAGCCTCTTCCTACACAATGTCCACAATATTCCTTACACGCTGCATCATCTTCCTATTGTATAGCATATTCCTTCTATGCTGAGGTAGCCTCTACTTTCCTGAGATATGAGAGACCCTAATATAGAGATAATAATCCTTTTCTTGACCCAAACATAGAGTTATTCCTTGTTGAGATTATCTATGCCTTTTCTTCTTTCTTCGCACTTGATTGCAGTCCTCAACTCGCACTACAATCATAAAACTTGATCTGAGATAACTAATTTACAATGAGGCCACATCACTGTCTTCCAGCATGTAGGCCGAAATGAGATGTGGAGGTTAGGCTGACTTCACCAAGGAGTATTTCATACTTTGAGCCAACTTCTTTAGAGCATCGTGCCAAAGTCTTGGAGCATATACTTTACATCAATAATTTTCCTTTTACAAGTGTAACATCACTTCATATACATGACTCCAAATTATATTTATGGCAAGATGACAAATTCCTAAATACATCACGAAAAATTCTTTGATCTTTAATAAAATATTCTTGCTCATGAAACCCATGAATCAAGTATTACAATATATTCATTTTATTATCTTTGTCTTCTTCATTTCATAAATTCATAATTACAAGTCAATATGAAGACCGAACCTAGCTACACTTTTCAACAAATTCGTCAAAAGACATTTTTTTTGCACTTAAGAGAATCTGCACTAAAATCTCTACAAATCAAAATTTCTCTAAGAGAATATTTGGAACAAGGTTTCTATGTAGTCTTTTGTAGCTCTGATACCATGTAGAAATTGCAAGAAATTTTATATTGCTAATGAAATCGAATTGAAATCAAGAGATAGAAATTTCTTTAACTATTCTTCGGAATGGAAAACACGTGATAGAAACAAATGCAATAAGATGCAACCATCAAAACACAAGGAACACAATGATTTTATGTGTGAACCCAGCTAGGAAAAACCCCTCCACTGCTTTGCATTAATTCAGATGAAAAAGAGAAATAATCACAATGTCTTGCTTCAACTCTGAAGCACACCCTGCATTGTAAAATTGTTCTCCTGCTTATTGACCTGATTTTGCCAACACTTAGGGAATTCAAGCCTCATCCAACCTCATATTTCCTTGTGCAATCATGGAGGAAGTTAGCTCCTTAATAATAAGGAAATTTTATATTTCCTCTTGCAAATCCAAGGGGAATTGATCACCTGCTTAGTAAAAAATCACTATACACTCAACAATATACAATTATAAATACAAATGTGCCTTTTCCATCCACTCAACTAGGAAATTAAAATTCAATTCATGATTAGGTCTATTTTTAGATGATTTACTGGTTAACTGAGAGATTAGTGACTTAACAACACTCATAACTACTCAATTGACCTTCAAATGATTGAACTAATGAAAAGAGATCAGTGAACTGAGTTAAACTAACAATAACATGACTATATCGCTATATTTTAGCAATCAACCCATGCAAAACACTACTTCTAGCCTACAAAATCAAATTATTTTATTTAACTAGGAGACAAAGCCGCGTCGCTCCATCTAATTGCAATCCAAGTCATCCTGCTTATGTGGAAAATTGAATTTCCCCATTTGACTAAGCCACAAGTCAATTGAAGCTTTTTCTTGCTATAATTATAACACTCCCTCTTAGCAAGAAAAGGATTTTTCACAATCCCAATCCTTCTCCAGTGTAGGAATGTATTGTAACACAATTAAAACTCCCTCTCACTCGTTGTGGCTACTATAATAACTGCAATTTAGAGGCATCCAAAATACTAAAGAAATTGTTTCTTTGAGCTGCAACTGTCTCTTGAGCATCTGACTGCTACTAGTCTCTACACTGTCTACTAGGAAATATGTGCTACTACTGAGCCTCCTGCTCGGCTATCAAGACTTCTATTTTCTCCTCAATATTTGACTCCTCCAGCTGACATTGATCCTCTTGCTATTGAATATTATGGGCCCCTTTAGCAAGGATAATGATCCATGAGAAGAGTATACTACAACTACTACTTGTCTCCTATGGACCATGCCCAAATCTTTGTAACTTTGGGATTAAGGCTCTACATCGCCCCACCGCACTCTTGGAGGTATGGAAGCATGCATTCAAAATATACCTATAGCTTGTAGATATTTTTCACTCTAACTCCAATATTTTTAACTTGTCTAGTAGCAACATGCTTTAGAAAAACTTTTCCCTTACCGAACACAACCTCATAACCTTTGTCCTCCAATACAGCTAAAAAAATCAAATTTTTCTTTAGCCCAGGCACATACATTACATTTTTCAGGTGAAGATGGGAGCCTGACTCTCTCTTAAAGGTGGAAGTATATATTACTTTGGTACTATACCTCCCATAATCTCCAAATTCTATGTGCAATTTGAGATCCTTCTCCTCTAGGATACAAAAGAATTCCTTGTTTCATGTCATATGATATGAGGCACTAGAATCTAGGTACCACTCACTCTGTCTTACTATGCTTGTCATGCAATCAAAGAGGGAGAAATCTAACTCGAATTGAGATTCAAAAGTATCTCCTCCTACTACTATTGCAGGATCCTTGCTGGATTTCTTGTGCGAACACTTGGTTGCATAGTGTCCATATTCATGGCAGTGAAAACATTTTATTTTGCTAAGGTCCTTCTTCTTGCCATTGTTTTGGCTGGATTTTTCCTCTCCTTGGGCCTTCATGCCTTTTTCCTTCTTTCATTTTCCAAATATGGCATAGTATTCTTCCTCATCTGCAATGGATGTGACACCATCTCTAGTGTTTCTTCCAATCTCCTCCTGCACCAAATCAGACCAAAGTCTCTCCCAATATGGTAGATTTTCTCTTCCATTAATTGAATCCTGATAGTTGTGCCAAGATTTCAGAAGGCCAAGGATTTCTAAGCTCACAAGTTCAGATGATGACACATTTTCTCCTACTCCTCCAAGTTCATCTTGAACCAGAGTGAATCTGGATCGGTACTGAGGAATGGTTTCATTTTTCTGCATTTGAATGCTCCTGAGTTTATCTCTCAATGCCAATTTCATGGCATCATTTTTTCTCTGGAATAGATCTATGAGATTTTTCCACATTTCAAAAGGAGTCTCCTTTCCATGCAAGTTCAAAACCACATGATATCTGAACCCTCCATAATAATCCCCCTGGCTCGTGTTATGTCTTTCTTCCACTTAGCAAGTGTTTGTGCATCTGATATTATTGGTTTAGGAATATCAGTTTCTGCATATTCTCATACTCCATTATTATCCAGGACAACTTCCATCATGTCTCTCAAAGAACAAAAAATTGAGGTGCCCTCCAATGAATACTCCAGCCTCAATCCATTGAAAGAAATTTTTCCTACACTTTAGAGAATTTGCACCAAAAAATATGCAATTATAAATACAAATGTTCCTTTTCTATCCACTCAACTAGGAAATTCGAATTCCATTCATGGTTGGGTCTATTTTTAGCAGATTGACTAGTTAAATAAGAGATCACTGAGTTAACAATAGTCATAACTACTCAATTGACCTTCAACTGACTCAACTAATGACTAGAGCTCAATGGACTGAGTTCAACCAACCATAACTCAACTAGATTTCTATATTTTAGCAATAAACCCATGCACAACTCTACTTCTAGCCTACAAAATCGAATTTACTAATTTAACTAGGTGACAAAGCCATGTCACTCCATCTAATTGCAATCCAAGTCATCATGTTGATGTGGAAAATCGAATTTATCCATTTAACAAAGGCACAAGTCAAATAAAGACTTTTCTAGTGACAATTCTAACAGTTAAGGCCCTAATTAACATTCATTATTAGTTTGTATATTATATTAAGATGGTTGTAACCTTTCATTGTAATTGTACCCTTTGTCTCCTATATACACACCAAAGAGAACTAGTCTTAGGATCATCATATTTGTCCTGTGCATTGAATTCATTGTAAAAGGAGGTTTCCCCCTCGAAGTGGACTATATTAATTGACTTCTTATCAATTTTAAGGTGCTTGACTCATAACAATGTTGACATATTAAAATCAATATATTGTGTTACTTCGTTTACTTTAGGATGGATTTTGATATGGTGCTTAGAAATAACCTTTGGAATAAATTAAAGAGCTAAAGGTACCTTTGTGTTGAGAGATGGCATGATAAGCTTGTGCGATAAAGTTATTGATAAAATAAAAAATAAAGAGGTTTTGTCAACAAGATTGTCCCTTGTCCTATATCCTTAGCATTTATATTGAGAAATTAAAGGAATGTTTAAAAGAGGTAGGTTGTGTTCTTGTATTTTAGTTGGAGTAGTCATTAACCTTTTTCTTTACACCAACAATATTATTCTTTTGGAAAAGTGGTCCTCTAACATTGAGAAGCAACTAAGAATTCTCAAATAGTTATGTTATAGCTTTAATATGTTAGTAATTTATAGCTTTAATATGTTATTAATTATTCATAAGTCAAAGGTTATGATAATCAAATACAAGAAGATTACTTTTTCTATTTTTGCATATAAGAATAACATCTCAAAGGAAGTTAATTATACAAGTATTTTGGACTTGATCTTCAACGCAACTTTAAATGGAACTATAGCATTGAGAAAAGGATAAGTCAATGATGAAAAAACTATCTTTGTCTTAAGAACAACTATAAATCAATAAATGTATGGTTTTGGGGAAAAATTCCCCCCTTGAGACATTTGTCACTTTAGTGACCTTATATGGAAGTGGTGTTGTGAAACCAGCTCCAAAAATAGAAGAAAACAGAGATCAACGCCTTAGAAATAAGCCACTTCGAGGGGGAAACCTCCAATACATTACATAAATGAACAATTATTGGATGATACAAATGACAAAGCCTACTTTCTATATATAGGAGCCCATGGGGCCACAATGTAATCCTAGCCGACCTAACAATAATAATTTAAGGGCACAATAATAACAATATGGGGGTTACAAGGGTACAACAATAACAATAAGGGGGTTACATTAACAAAAATAAGGGGCTATACTAGTAATATAGGGACCTAACATGCTCCTCTCCTTCAAAAAAGTGTTGTCCTCAACACTTGAGTAGCTCCGGGTGCTTTTGTATAAAATTCTCATCCTCCCATGTAGAATCTTCATTGGGTAAGTTCTTCCATTTGATGACATACTCTGAAATTGATCGATTTCGTAGTTGTCGAGTTCTTGTTTTCGTGACTGCTTCAAGTTCCAATATGGTTTTTTCTTCCTCATCAAGTTATGGAAATATTGTTTGAATTGGAAGTTTGTCCCCTATAACCTTTTTTAAGCATGAAACATGGAAAACTGGATGCACTCGTGAAGAAGTAGGAAGCTCCAATTTGTATGCCATAGTACCAATCTTTTGCAAAACCTTATAAGGACCATAGTACTTTGGCGATAATTTATTATCCTTCTTAGCTTGCTTGAGGGACATTTGTTTGTATGGTTGTAGCCGTAAAAATACCCAATCTCCCACATCAAAACTTCTCTCACTGCGATGTTTATCTGCTTGTTGTTTCATTCGATTTTGTGCCAAATTTAGGTTATCCTTTAAGAGTTGTAGAACTTCTTGTTGATGCTCGATGTGATCCTCCACTGCTTGAACCCTAGCATTTTCCCTTAAATATGATGTGATGGACGGTGGATGATATCCATAAAATTTCATAAATGGGGTCATTTTTGCTGCAATATGGAAGGAAGTGTTATACCACCATTCAACGAGAGGTAACCACTTGACCCATTTTTTTTGTTTATCAGATACAAAACAACGAAGATATGCTTCCAAACATTTATTCACTCTCTCAGTTTGACCATCGGATTGAAGATGATAAGAAGAGCTATGAGCTAGTTGAGTACCCAAACAAGAAAATAACTTCGTTCAAAAATTTCCAGTAAAAATGGGATCTCTGTCACTTACAATAATCTTTAGTTTTCCATGTAGCTTTTGAATTGTTTCCATAAATGCAGTAGCAACTGTACTCACTTTAAATGGATGAGATAATGCACAAAAGTGTGCATACTTGGTAAGTCTATCAACTACCACCATGATGACACTCCTTCCTTCGGAATAGGTAAATCTGTTATAAAATCCATTGAAATCTCCTCCCAATGTTGACTTGGAATGGATAAAGGTTGTAGAAAACCCAGGGTCTTAATTGTCTCAACTTTATTTTGCTAGCAAATAAAACATTCTGCCACAAACTTTTGAATATCAGATTTAAATCCATTCACAAAAATTCTTTCTTCACCCTGTGGTAAGTTTTTAAAAATCTCGAGTGTCCTTCTAAAGGAGAAGTGTGCAATTCAAAAAGATTATTTTGTTTTAGTTGGGAATTCTTGCAAATATATAAGTGATATTTGTACCATAAGGAATCATTTTTCCAACTAAATGTATTAGATGTACTAGGATCTTGCTACAACTTTTGAATAAAAGTCCACACTTCTTCGTCTTTCTTCCATTCATCCCTTGCTTCGGTTATCCAATCTGGTTGGATAATTGAAATGGAACAAAGCAATGCTTCCACCTCTTCATCCTTTCTTAAGAGTGCATCTGCAACAACATTTAGCTTCCCTTTTTTGTATATGATTTCAAATTCATAACCCAACATCTTTATGACCCATTTTTGCTGCTCTTCTGAAGATAGTATTTGTCCAAAAAGTGTTTAATACTATCATGATCAATTTTTACCTTGAAGTGTCTTCCCATTAGGTAAGGTCTCCATTTCTTTAGTGCATGTAGTATTTCCAATATTTCCTTCTCATAAATTTCCTTTTGTAAATACTTTCCTTTGATTGAACGACTTTCAAAAGCAATGGGTCTTCCTTCTTGCATTAGAACAGCACCAATTCCATTTCCTGAGCCATCACATTCCACAATAAAGGTTTTTGTGAAGTCTGGCATAGCTAAGATTGTTGCTAGGCACATTGCCTCTTTAAGATGTTCAAAGGCCTTAGTTGCTTCACGAGTCCATGAAAATGCATATTTCTTCAATAATTTTGTTAGAGGTGCTGTTATTCTCCCATAATTCTTAACAAACTTGCGATAATACCCTGTTAACCCGAGAAATCCGCGCAACTACTTTATGGTTATGGGGACTTTCCATTCCTTAATGGATTTAATTTTGTTAGGGTCTACCTTAACACCCTCGTGAGATACAATATGACCCAGATATTCCACCTCTTGTACTCCAAAGAAGCATTTGGATGTCTTTTCATATAATTGTTTCTCCTCCAATAGTTTGAGCACCCTGTCAACATGTTGAACATGATCCTTCCAAGGAATGTAGATTAGTATATCATCAAAAAATACTAGCACAAATTTTCTAAGGAAGGGTTTGAAAATGGAATTCATCAACCCTTAAAATGTAGAAGGTGCATTGGTAAGGAAAAAAGGCATGACCAAAAATTCATAATGACCCTCATGAGTTCGAAATGTTGTTTTCGAAATATCTTCAGTCTTCATTCTAATTTAATGATATCCTGAACAAAGATCCAAGTTGGTAAAACAAATTGCTCCATGTAATTCATCAATCACAGGAATGGGAAATTTATTTTTAATAGTGAGCTTATTGAGCTCCCTATAATCCGGACACATGCGCCATGATCCATCTTTTTTGTGCACCAATACTACTGGAGCAGAGAAAGAACTTTGACTAGGTTGAATTATACCAGCCTCTAACATTTCTGCAATCATGCGTTCAATTTCACTCTTTTGGACATAAGGATATCTGTAAGGCCTGATGTTTGGAGTGAACACTTCTGAATCAAATGAATAGTATGACCAGTTGATCACGTAATATGTGAGTCTTGTGAGTATCAAACACTCAGCTGATTGTCCAAGAATTTTTTGTAGATTCATAAACAGATGTTGTTTCAAGAGGTTGAAATTCTAGTGTATATAATTGCAATGGCCATTAAGTTGTTCTTTCTTCTGCTTAAATCATGACATTAGAGTCATTTTCTTTCCCTCTGGCTTATGTGATCCCGTGTCCGATTTCCTTGCTCGCCCAAAATTTATGAAAAGTTCTGAAAATTAAAAGCTATCGCCCCAAAGATTGTAACCATTGTACTCCTAGCACAACATCAGCACCTCCCATAGGAATGGAAAGCATTGGAATATTCAATACATATTCCCCCATGGTTAGCTTGATATTATGGCATTTTTCAGAGAAATTTATAGTTCCTCCATTTGCAACCATCACTTGACATTCTGGTGCTGGGTATAGGAAACAATTCAATTCCTTGGCTACCTTACAATGAATAAAATTATGGGTACTACCCGAATCAATCAACACTATTACCTTTTCTTCTTGATATGTCTTTCTATCTTGAGAGTTTGAGGAGGGTAATTCCTGCCAATGCATTGCCATGATATGGTCGTACTGCTTTCTCTCTAGGGTTTCTTCCTAGTGTATATCCTCTACTTTTGAAGTTTCTTCTTCATTTTCTTCCTCCTCTTCACAATCTATGTAAAATAATTTCTTCTCAGCGCACTTATGGCCTTTAGTGTACTTGCTATCACAACTATAGCAAAGCCCTTTTTCTCTTTTTTCTTCCAATTGTTGTGGTGTCAAACTTGTAGGTTGTGGAAGTCTAGGCGTAGCAACACTTCCATATTTATAGATGTGAGTGGTAGGCTTCCTTGTTTCCATAATTTTACATTCAATTTTTCTTGCCAACCTCAATGCCTTCTCCAATGAATTAGGTTTCCTAACGCGAACTTCATGTTGGATGTTATCCTTTAAAGTCACTATGAAGACATAAATCCTGTGTTCCTTTGGAATATTACCCTTATATTCAATTTTTGGAAGTCCTCAATGTGCTCCGCCACTGAACCCTTTTGTTTGAGATTTATCAATTGGCTAAAGAAGGTGTTGCTCTTTGTATCCTCATAATGTGCTATCATTTCTCTCAGAAAATCTTCTATTCATGGAGAATCTTCTTTTTAATGGAGCAAAGCTCATCGATAATAAGGGCAAATGTATTTTGTTCAATGTAACTGTAAAGTCGCAATGCATTCCTTTGTGTGTTTGTCACACATTGAGACTGTAAAAATATTGCTCCATCTGTAGTATCCATGTTATGGGATCCTTGCCATCAAACTTCCTCATATCCATCTTTGGAATATGGTGGTTCTTCAATCCAACATTAGATTTTATGAAATCACGATTAACATTTATTTTGATCTCATCATGAGTTTCCTCTACTATCTTTTCGCCATTAGGAATCATTTCTTGTATCAGCTTTGTCAAACCTTCCATGTCTACTTTTAGATCATTCTTCATGTTTTCCATGTTGTCTTTCATTTTTTTCTTCCATGTCCTCCATCTTAGCTTCCATGCCATCCATCTTAGCTTCCACGGCTTTCTTCAAACCATCCATCTTCATTTCCACGCCTTTCTTCAAAACTTCCATTTCATTTTTTGCTGCTCTTTGCGAGAGCGAAATTTGGTGCACTTGCTCTTGTAATTTTGATAGATCATGTTGCAATTCTTCATATTCATGAGTCATAGTAGAGTATTCTGAGGGCTTAATGGGTGTTGAATTCTTTTTAGGAGGAATTTCATAACCCAATACTGAAATATATGCTCATTGGGCCCTTGGAATCACTTCAAACTAATTTTTTACACAAGACTTATGAAATTCGAAAAAAAATACACACCTTTTTCTTGCTTTTGAGGAGCTCGATATTGAAACTGAATTATCTCTGTGATTTCGGATCTTAAATATCTAAAATTTGGCCCTGAGTTAGCCCTCTGAATCCTCTTTCAAATGCCACAGGTCTGACCTCATTTGGATTCTTCAAGGCAAGGTTATGTCCAATATCCCACAATGACATAATTATGGACTGGTTCAGTAGAGCGAACTTGTACGATTTTCCACGTGTCATTGTTTCCTCCTTCAGATCTAAAATTGATAGACAAGAAACTACAGTTCGTGTACTTGAGGCCACTTTTTACAGCATTCCAATCCGATACTCAGAGAGAGAGAGTTATGAATATTTTCCCACGATCACCTCTTTGAGATGAAATTTGGGAGAATGAAAAAGCCCTAACTTCCACAGACCATATCTCCGAAAATATTGAGAATCAAGCTCTGAAATTTTGCGACGATGTTTCTCAGGATTTCAGCTTTGTGCCTTAAAAATTCCAGCTTCTGACCCTTCGTAGAAAAAAAATTTATAGCAAAAATGCCACGATGACCTGTTTGGAGCAGCGAAACCCTAGAATCCAAAGCTCTGATACCAAATGTTGTGAAAGCAGCTCCAAAAATAGAAGAAAAGAGAGATCAACACCTTAGAAATAAGACACTTTGAGGGGGAAACCTCCAATACATTACATAAATGAACAATTCTTGGATGATACAAATGAAAAAACCTCCTTTCTATATATAGGAGTCCATGGGGCTACAATGTAATCCTAGTGGGGCCACAATGTAAACCTAGCCAACCTAACAATAATAATTTAAGGGCACAATAATAACAATATGGGTATACAGTGGTACAACAATAACAATCAGGGGGTTACACTAACAACAATAAGGGACTATACTAGTAATATAGGGACCTAACAAGTGATGCTTTGGTTTGTAACATTTGTAGAGAATATATGAAAATCAATAAAATCCATAATCATTTATAATCAATCATCAAATAAAATGAAAAATGCCCCATCCAATCCACATCTTGTAAGTTAGTCTATTAGGTACCTAATGTATCAGCACAAGATAACTAACATGGAAGAGGAGAAGCGTCCAAGAATTGTTTAAAATTCTAGTAAAATTTAATTTGGGTCTATGGGAGGATGGGATAAAAATGTTAATTCTTTTCTAGAGTATTTGAGAATAGAAGGAAAGGCCACTTTGTGAAATATTTGTACCTTTAAAAATGCCACCACGCCTAAATTTAACGAGAAAATATGGCGCAATAAACAAATTGAGAATAAGATAAAACTAATGTACTATAAATAGATTATTATACCCATACTAGAAGATAACAAAAAATTATGCTACAATTAGCTTGATGAAAAATATTCACCATTGTTAAAATGATAAGGAACTCATATGAGCTTCATAGTGACACTTGGTGTTGGAAAAATACTAGATGACATGGGGTGAAATAATTGGTCATCGTTGTGATACTAAGAGGGTGGATCACGAAAAAACTCTTTCTGTTAAAATGTCATGTACATGCATACTAATCTTTGTAACTTCTTAGCTCATCAAAACCAAGGAGACTTAAGGAAACTTCTCTCAAATTTCAAACAGTAATTGTCAAAGCAAACCAATTAACTCTTTGTAATGTTTTTTATTAAATATTTGATAAACCAAAGTTGGTCTCGATGAATAATTATCATCTTCATCATTAAAAATTTAACAAATAAAAAAGTAACACCTTAAAACTTTCTAACTTATTAAAATTTTAAAAAATGTGGGCACCTATCTCTAATTTTAGAAGAATGCAATCATTACAATTTTAAAATTTTAAACAAAGGAACCTTATACACCAAATTGATGTCTCGCTTCGTCATGACATTAAAAATAGATTATTATTATTATTATAAAACTCTATGGAAAAATGCCAAGGCATTTCCTTATATTTTTTAATGTTTTTATTAAGATTTGATAAACCAAATATGATATCGGTTAACAATGTTCATCGTCATCATCACCATCATTAGAAAATTAATAATCAACACAACCATATAAATTAAATGGTTAGTAAACGTCGATAGGCATTAAAACACTTACCTCGTGATACATCTCACATTGCCAAACAAAAGACAACAACAAGAACAATAAAATTAACTAAATTATAACTTTATTTTATATTGTTATTGTTATTATTATTATTGATTATAAAAATATTTAATACATGGATTAAACACACAGACACACACACACACACACATTTAGCATTTAACAAGTTTCTTAACTACGAAGATTTATCCCCACTTTATCATGGAGATTTTTAACCTATAAATAGGCTTTGTTACAATACCATGGCTTACTAATACTACATGCCCAAAACCCATAACTCATGTGCATGTGATACATGTTCATACACAAAAAATGCATGACTACTTTAAAGATAAATCTCAACCTTTGATCTATGATTACTACTAATAATATTTTGGCATATTTAGTCGAGGTTAAATCTCTTCCATGCGTATAATAATTATCAATAATCAAATTATAATTCTAGAAGACCTATTCCAAAATAGACATATTCATGAATGTAAATTTAAATATAATTAATGTAAATAATAATACCTTTAAAAAATCTAAATTGTAAAACATTTTTATTTATTTATTTATTAAGCTAAGAAAATTATAGCCATCTATATATAAATGTTAGAATTTAGCACTTCTTTAGATTTTGTGAAAAGTACCTAAAGGAAATATGTTAATATTCATGGTAAGTTTAGACCTAAAAAGAATATCATGAAAGGCACACAACCGATGAAGGGGGTTGACCTCAATCTTTTTTACATAAAACATAACATTCAATCGCTATTTTAAAAGATTATATAAAAAATGCATTTAAACTAAGTATAAATATTTTAATTTACTTTATAAATGCATAGACACAGACGCACATATATATAAGTTCCATCATTGTGTGTTAACTCATAAATGTTATTATGAAGAATGCGGTTTAGGAGTTTTGTTTACACAATTGCCTATGCAAGTCAAGTGGGTCTTAATAAAGGACAAGAAAGTCTCTTTTGAAATTTACCCCCACCACACACCATTTTTCATCTTATGATGTCTATACCATGTGACTTTAATAGATAATCATATAATATTGGATGGAGAGAATATTGTATTCAAACAAAAGTAATTTTACTTATTTTAAACAAGATCAATATTAAACATGGATCTATTAAGTGCCAAGAGGGATCAAATCTCTTGAAGTGCAAACCTATTTTTTGAGTGTAAAACTTGACAAAATGTTTTTGGCTCAAAATATTTGAACCCTCTCAACACTTGATAGATCTAAGTTTAAAATTTTCAAGCCCCGATGTGCTAAGGTATCGCCCCATCTTGTCCAGAACCCAAGGCCCGCTACCAAAAGCATTGGTGAGATGATGTAACTTGGGTGACATCATTGTCGCAATAAATGTGATGAACATATCACATGAATTGTGATGTTATTGAGTGGAGGTGTCGAAAAATTGAGAATGAGATGACCCTTCTCGGCTTCATGGCATGACGATCCAAGCAATGAGCGGGTACAGACCAAGCAACCGAACGAATGTATGTTTCTTGGGTGTGGTGGAGCGACATGGTGGGCGCGGTGGGTGGGTGATGTGGGAATTTCGGTAGATTGACGAGTCAACCTAGCCCAAGGCGCCTAACACATAAGGGTGAGTTGACCCATGTGAGAGTGGAGAAAAATCACAAGATATGGGCATGATCCATGTAAGTAAAGGAGTCACGTGATGGAGAAGGAAAGGAACTCAGATCAACTGAATACAAGTAGAATATACTTGGAATATGTGTGAGATGAATGGAGAAGGAGGGGAGCCAATATTAGTGACTCGACCCTTTGGTCGTGTATGACCTGAGGTATCCTTTTATACCATATTGAACTAGTCCTTAGTGTGGTAGTGGCTCGCGATAGGGTGTTAGTTGACCCGAGTGGGGTTTAAGGGTACGGTAAAGGTTTTTAGGGATTCACTTTAGGATTTCTTGCCTATATAAACTTGTGAACTAAGCCTTTGTCTCAAGGGATCTTTATACAGTTGATTTTAATAAAAGAAAAAGGCCAGAGGGTCATTTCTTATGAAATGGTGCATGTGTATGATGATTTTAATGTTCATTAATGTCTTGCATATAATCCTCGTTTTCTATTAATGGATGAAGTTAACTCAATTAGAGGTAACAATATTATTATTGTTATATAGTGATGAAATTCCACACTTTAATATAATATAAGATTAACATGGGTAATATATTTTTAGGTCAAATATAGGTGAATTAACAATATGCTACACTAGGAGTTATGAAACATGTTAGTACCACACGCTCGAGGGATTACAGTGTGTTCACAAGGTGCCTCGAGATCGTAAGAGGCGTCAGGGTCATGAAAAGTCGTATCAAAGCTACCATTGAGTGCAAGTTGATTAGTTCAAAAATGCAGCCAAGATGGAGATGTCGAGGTTAATAGGTATGTTTGGTTATTGTGGTTCATGTTCATTTGAAGATTATGTTAAGAGAATATATGCCTTGGGGAAGGAATAAGACAACAAAAGGCACAAATTATGCTTTGTGAACATGGAAATTAGCAAGAAGGCAGTACCTACACTTGTTGACATAGGTGCCTCACACAATTTCTTGAGGGAGATTTTGGTAAAGCAGCTTGGGTTGAAGGTAACTATGAGCAGGACAACGGTGAAAGAAATCAACTTCAAGGCTAATGTAGTGACGAGATTGGTGGAAGGTATGTGAGTCTAGATTTATGGTTGGAAGGGATTTTTGGATTTCACAGTGATTCTAATAGATGATTTTGAGGTGGTGTTTGGATAGGATTTGTTTAGAGGAAGTCACGTGGTTTTGATACCATGGAAGGACCGACCCATTATTCTAGATGACAACAAGACGTGGGTTGTGCGCACAACAACATGAGAGAAGCAAAATGAGAGTTTGTAGCCTATGTCTACACTAAGCATGAATAGAGCAACATGGAAGCCAAATGCCTAGATATATGCAACAATGATCAATGAAGTAGAAGATGTTGGAGTAGGGATGCCTATTCCACCAAAAAAATTTGAGTTACTGGAGACATATGTGAACATAATGTCAGATAAGTTGTTGAAATTTATCTTCCTAATAAGAGCAATGGACCATCGCATTGAGCTTGAGCCAGGTGCTCTACCACCAGTAGAAGTTACTTACAAGTTGTTAGGATTGGAATTGGATGAGTTGAGGTGTTAATTGACAAATATGGTTGATTCACGGTTTATTTGTCTTTATCAATCCCCCTGTTATGCTCCTATACTCTTTGATAAGAAGAAGGGTACAATGATTTGAGGATGTGTATTGACAATTGAGCTTTGAAAAAGTAGATTATGAAGAATTGTTACCCCCTTCCACTAGCAACATATTGCTTTTACAAGTTAGCCAAGGCCATAGTGTTCATGAAGTTGGATTTGAGACAAGGTTACTAGTAGGTATGAATTGCAAAGGGTGATGAAGCAAAGACAACCATTGTAACAAGGTATGGAAATTATAAATTCTTAGTTATGTTGTTTGGTTTGTTTAATGCTCTTGCTACATTTTCGACCTTAATGAATGAGGTTTTGCATCTATTCTTTGATAAGTTTGTCACGGTACACTTCTATGATATTATAATGTTCAACGATAATTTGGAAGAACATAAGAGACGTTTGGCACGGGTCATTGAGGAACTAAGGAAACATCAATTATACATAAAGAAGACTGTGTGGATGTTCACCCAAAATGATATACCATTTCTAGGTCATTGGGTTGGTCAGGGATGTATTCGCATGGACCATAAGAAGATAAAGGAAATAGTAGATTGGGAGTAGTCTCATAATGTGCATTGTGTGAAGGCATTCATTGGATTAACCAATTACTATCAGAAGTTCATGGAGGACTATTCAAAGATAGCCTACTCTTTGACATACTTGTTGAAGAAGGATAAACCATGGAAGTTGACATAGAAGAGTAGGCTTGAGTTTGAAGAGATCAAGCACAAAATTGTTACAACTACCATAGTATGAGAGATTGTTTGAGGGGAAAATAAATGCATCTGATTTCACCATAGGAGGATTTTTCATGCAGGATGGTCACCTCATTGCTTTTGATAGCAATAAGTTACATGATCGGGAAAGGAGTTTTCTCATTCGTGAGAAAGAGATGACAACAGTAGTGCACTATCTTCAGGTGTGGAGACATTGTATGTTGGGTAAGTCATTTGTGGTGATGACAGATTATATCACAACAACCTACTTTGCTAACCAACTAAAATTGCTACTGAAGAAAGCTCGATGGAAATACTTTTTGGTTAAGTTTTACATGACGATTGAGTATAGGCTGGGGAAAATAAATGCAATTGTGTATGCCTTAAGCAGAAAGGCACAGTTGTCAGTGATTGAGGAATAATAAGAGAACCTTCCTACTCCATGTGATTGTCAAATTCAGTTTTTTGAAGAGTTGCAAAGAATAATTTGTGATGGGTTCCAAAATGACACTATAAAGAAGAACATAATCAAGCAACTGAACGAAGGGAAGATGAGGAAGTTCCTATTATAGCAAGATTTCTTGTTTTATGGATCTCACATCTATGTGTTGAGAGCAATTGGAATCAGGAGGGAACTCTTGAAGGAGTGTCATGACTAGCCTTGGGTTGGCTATCCAAGGCAGTAGGGAACATTGATTTGACATTTTTGGAGAGAGATTACTTTTAGGGAAGCATGACACATGATGTGGAGGAGTATATGCAGAATTTCAATATTTTCTAGCAGGATAAGTCTAACACTAGAGCGAAGGAAAGATTGTTGCACCCTTTACTGATTCCATAGAGGCCTTGGGAAATTGTCTTAATGGACTTCGTCTCACAGTTGTCGGTGGTGCAAGGGTATAATGGAGTGTTGGTTATTGTGGATTGATTCTATTAGTATATCATATTCTTACCTACAAAGGTACACATGTAATGCAAAGGAGGTAGCAAAGAAGTTATTCTAGAACGTAGTGAAATATTGGGGTCTTTCGTTGAGAATTATGTCAGATCAATCTTCAAACTTATGGGGACACAATTGTTGCATAGTTATAGCTTTCATCTATATACAAATGGAAATATGAAGCATATCAACTCCTTACTAGAGGATTACCTTTGGAATTGTGTGAGGATTTATAAGGATAATTTCCCAAGCATATTTAAGGTAGCTCAGTTCAATTACAACCTACAAAACAATTCTTTTATGGGATGCATTCCATTCAAATTGGTTACTATGTAGATGCCTATTACTCCACATATGGTCATGCAGGTCTACTATGTGAGGAGTCCCTTAGCTTTGAAGTTCATGAACCATTGGTAGGAGCTATTGGAGATGGCTCAAATGCACTTGAAAGATGCAATGGAGAGGATGAAGAAGTGGGAAGAGAAGAATATAAGAGATGGAGAGTTCAGTGTGGATGATATGGTATTTGTCAAGATGAGCATGGAGAAATTCCCACTATTTGGTGGGATGTATAGATCACTAGTGAGGACGTTTGAGGGGCCAATCTAAGTTTTGGAGCAGATTGGCGATGCCACCTATTAGCTATAGCTACCTTTCCATTTGAGAGCTCATCATCTAGTAGCCACATCAGTCAGTTGAAGAAGGGCGGGGTGGATATAGAGGATCCTAGTAGAGTGGAGCTCCCACATGCCCCCGAAATGATTATTGATCATCTTGAGTTGGATCCTAAGGATATCACAAACTATTGAAATTTGGGCATTGGAAACAACTAAAAGAGAGAATACTTCATTAATGGGGTACCTGTGATTTCTTATGGAGAAGGGAGAAAGAGTTGAGAGCTTATCATAGGAAGCATTAGTTAGTAGACTCAGGGTTGTTGGGGATGGAAGCAACTCAGCATGGGGGAGATGTCATGCCCCAAAGGACAAAGGCGTGCCCAGTCTCACCCACCACTATGGTATGCTTTCAAAATACTTAGTGAGATTACGGTACTTGGGTGACATAGTTGTTGCAATAAATGTGACAAAAATATTGCACAATTTGAAATGTTATGGAGTGGAGGTGTCAAAAAACTGGGAACAAGATGACCTATGTTAGCTTGGTGGCATGATCGTCCAAGCAATGGGCAAGCATGGACCAAGTGACCGAATTAAATCATGTCAGCCAGGTGTGGTTGAATGACATGGAAAGCATAATGGGCGAGTGATGTGGGAATTTGGGCAGAATGACAAGTTGACATGACCCAAGTTGGCCAACACGTAAGGGTGATTCGACCCATGTGAGATTGGATAATAACAACATGATATGGGAACAACCCATATAAGTAAAGGAGTCATACGATGGAGAAGGAAAGGAACTTCGATCAGCTGAAGTTGAGTAGAAAAGACTTAGAATAGGCTCAAAATGGATGGAGATGCAAGGGAGTCGAGTTGAGTGACTAGGGCTTGTGGTCGTGTAGGACCCGAGTTGACCTTGTATATTAAACTGAACTAGTCTTATATGGTAACAAGGACCCATGATAGGGGGACAAGTGACATGGGTGGGGTCTCAAGGTAAGGTAAAGGTTTTAGGTGATTTTTTGTGGTGTTTCTTGGCTATGTAAACTTATGAACCAACACTTTTTCTTGGGGGATATTTGTACTTGTGGTTTTATTAAAAGCAGAAGATCGGAGGGTTTTTCCTTATGAAATAGTGCATGTGTGATGATGTTAATTTTTTTTCAATGCCTTGCATATAATCCTCATTTTTTTATTATTGGATGAACTTAACTAAAGTAGTGGTGACAATATTATTACTGCCCTATATTGATGAAATTATGCACTTTAATATAATATAGAGATTAACACGAGTAATATATTGTGAGGCATAGTCTTTTTGAATTAACAATGTGCAACACTATGTAGTTGTGCAACATGATAGTATCACATGCTTGAGGGATCATGTTATGCCCACAAGGCACCCTGTGACTTGTTGCATCCACTGCAACAACCCCAAATTTTTTACTATTTCAAATTTCGAGCCCCCCTTTACTCAACTCCTTTTCACACTCTTCCTATGATTTCTTAAGATTTTATTCCTTCTTTGACCTAACTATGGTTCCATTGTATCCTAGCAAGCCTAACATTAAATATTTAAAACTTGTATATTTTTCCATACTCGTAATCGCAACTTACAGTGATAGTCACCCTAGCCTTTGGAAGTGTGATTTGCGACTTATCTTGAGCATATCATCCTCTTAAGTCGCAAATCGCATTTCTAGTTCATAGTGACTTGTGATTTCCCAAGTGTGTTCTGCAACTAGGATTTCCTCCATCACATGTGACCAATAAAAGTTACACTTTCAAGTTGCGACTTCTTCATACGTGACATCACTTATATATTGAGGTCTCTCCTCCTCTCATTTCATTTTTCCTTCAGCGTTGGACGAGCAGGCCTCTCCTCCAAATAGAATTTGCGACCACCACTTCTTGGTAAGTAACACACCTCCCTTTCCATCATTGCTTCGTTTCTTACTTGACAATAATTGAATATATTAATCTTCCCTATCCCTACATAATTATACCTCAAACACACTTTCCTCCCTCTCATCTCTACATACATCCATCAATAATTTCCCTCCAACCTCTTTGTTAAATATCTAAACTATGCTCTCGCAGAAACACCAATTTTCTTCTCAATTCTCAAACTTGGCGCTTGCAACTTTGAAACTTTTTCCCACCAGCCCTTCACTAAGGGTTTCTACCCTAAATTTACCCATTGTTTTTCTAATTTGGATTTCATTTTCTCAGGAACATATACATTGGTTGAAATTGTGTAAGTTAATTATGAATTTGTGACTTGGAGTTGTGCGATTTTTTTTAGGGAAGTTGTATTTTTTTTAGGTTTAATTTGTATGATACATTGGTGAAACCATTGTGAAATATTATCAATCCATTTCATTAGCGCTCCCAACCTTCACATGGCCTCCATTTGACCCTTGTAATTCACAAGCTAAAGAAGCTCTCTTCCCCATCGCAAATCATGATTTTAAGTGATACTTAGGGCCACTATGATTGAGAAATATGACTAACAATCAAATTGGGCATTCTCCCTTTGATATTCGCAAGGTACAATTTTAGATCTTAGTGACACTAGAGACCAGAATTGTAACTAGCAGTAAATACCTCCGCCCTTCAAATCGCAAATCACATTTATAGTTTGCAGTGGAACTGGGATTGAAATTTGTGACTAAGCTTGTTTTCCTCCCTTCCTTGGATCATGAGTCACATTTATAGTTCTCTAGAAGACTGTACTCTAAAAATGCAAATTGCGCTAGGAATTTGAACTACAACTGAGCTTGTAAATGAAATTTGTGATAAGACTATACATGCCCTTGTCCTTAGGTCGCAAGTCACAGTTGCAGTCCTCAGTGGAATTGTAACTCAAAATTGAAATTTTCTCTATATTTTTAAATTGTGACCTGCAGAAAACCTTCTCCTCCGATTAGCATGTCCAACCAAACCCTAACATCTTAAAGCATGACCTAAACCATTGTATTTTCCTCTCCAATTAGTGATTAGCATTGCTATAATATAACATTTTGTTTCGTTAATGAATATCTTCGAGATGTCAAGTACAAATAATCTAGATTGCCTCAGAATTTCCTATTCTTCCAGGGAGATGGTTCCACCTATCATAAGAGGATCCAACAAAAGTTCTAGCAGGGCGGAAAGTAACATAGAGGGAGTTGTAAACAACCCTCCTAAATTTCTTGTATATGGTTATAATGCTTGCTATATTGACAAGGAAACAAAGCTTACAAGGGGTGATATCTACTCAAATATTTATACGAAAGATATCTCAAAGGATGAAGAGGACTTCCAAGTCTATATCAATGTAAAGAAGTCTTAGCTACACAAGGTTGTCGCACATATGCCAATCTTCCCGTGTGCAGAAATTGTAGAGTGGATTCCTCATTGCACATATGAGGAGTAGTGTGCAATCAAAGGTGATAAGGGAGAACTTGCAGCATCATTTACAACAAGCCTAACATTTCAAATTATTATAAGTTGCCTAGACATCAAAATGATTTCAGTAGTAGGTAGTTTTCTAGCTTTGATGGATCAACCAAGGATGTGATGAAGTCTTTGTGGTAAGATCCAAACAAGTTTAGGCATAGATCATATGGGATCTACAAGACTAAATCCCTTATAAACATTTATCAAATGTTGGTTGATATGATGAGTAGGATCTATGGAAAACCAAACATGGAAACCTTTCAGGAAACCTGGGTCCCCTTGATGCATACATGTGCCACTAAAAGGACAATTTTTAACTGGGAAAGTGTGCTAGAATCCTCTATTAAATCTAATGCCCATGCAACAAATAATTCGAAAGAGGGAGAGCAATCATAATTTTACATGGCATCTTACCTATTGGATGTTATGTGCACAAAGTATGGATTTGAAGGGCTAGGATTGGAGTGGAGTCCTCAAGATTAATTACCTATGAATATATAATTCAATGGCTTATGGATCATGGGGTATAGATGGATGTATGAGAAAATTGCAGAATAATTCATCTCTCCTATTTATAATTGACTCTTGAGCACAAAACCTTTGTGCATTTATAACAAAGTTAGGGATTATTTACATGATATTGCAAACTAGTTTCCTAATGGATATGCTACTTATATGAGAGTGTTTGGTGCTTATAAACCTCCTCATGTTATTCCTACATTTATTATGGAAAAAATGGTGTTACAAGAAGTGGCTTACCAACTCACCATAGGATTTTCCAAGACCTTGGTCAAAGCCAAGAAAGCTCTCTGGCCTATCTTCCCACAAAATATTGGAGCTTACTCTATTAAAAAATTTAAGGAGGTGGAAGTAGAAGCGGAATAATTGTAGAAATTATGATTTGGTGAGTTAAGTTTCCATATATGTGACCTGAGGGGTGTGGCCATGAGTCATTGCAAATAAATTGGATATAGTTGGGTATACACCTCATCCACCAAAGCATAAGAATAAAAGTTAAAAACTTGTATAACTCCTCCAAGGCACTACAACCAGCTATGAAATTTGAGGAGGGAGAGAAATTATAACATGATATTCAAGAAAGCATCAGCTTGCAAACAAGAGCATCCATTTTTTAGAAGAAACAAGTGAAAGATACCAAAAAATAAAAGCAAAAGAAGAAAAAGGTTGATAAAGAATAAGACCAAAAGAACAACAAGAAGAATAGGCTCAACAAAAGAAAAAGGAGGAAGAGATGAGAAAGAAATAAGAAGAAGAAGATAACATGAAAATTCAATAATAATAAAGGAAAATAAAAGAGGCCATAAAGAGGAAGAACGCAGAGGCGATAAGGAAGAGGAAATAGGAAGCAATAAAGAAAAAGAAAGAAGGGTAAAAGTCAAAGAAGAAAATTGAAGAAGAACAAAGGAGAAAAGAAGAGGAAGAAATAAAGAGAAAGGAGGAGGAGGAAACCAATATGAAAGAGAGGCCTTATCCTGATAGCTTGAGAAGGAATTAATGGATAGGGAGCATGAAGATAATTTTTCATAGGACAATATATTAAAGGGGTCGGAAATGCATTTGGAGTTTCCCACCTTGAATGTCCCACCACCTACTATTATCACTGGTGGACATTTCCCATCTCAGGAATTAGGCATCACAACAGAAGATGAGGAGGAATTATTGGATCTATCTAGGCTTTCTTTTGACCAAGTATAGTTCAATATCATGCAGGAAAGGCACATATGCTCGGGTAAGAATTCAGGAAATCCCATATTAGTCATTACAAAAATGGATACAGTAATGGATACTACAATGAACCTTGGAGTAATAACTTCTATCGGGATTGCTTTTGCAATTTCCATAGAAATAAACATAGACCAATTATCAAAAGAAGTTGAATAATTGAAATCAAAGTTGGTTGTTTCAAAATAGAATAATATACAACTACAAAATGAGAACCAAACTTTGGTGGTCTCACACTCCTGGGGTGAGGACTTGCAGACATCCATTCTTAAAGAGGTTAGGGAGTTAGAAGAAGCTATGGATTTGGTTTATAATATGACTTTGACCCTACATCAAGTTAAGAATCCATGCCCCAACATGCAAAGTTAATTAAAAGAAAGAGGTATATTAATCAAATCGGCATCCTCAATAGTTGATTTCATGTATGAATGGAGCATGAAGTATCCTAATGTGTCAAAAGAACTACCATGCAAAAATTGTATAACAACGAAGATGGATAAATTTGATGTCAGGATCATGATGCAATCACATGAGAAGTTGAGCAGGGACTTGGACAAAGTAATGTATTCTTATAAGACCTTGTATAATGAACAGGAATATCTTGTTAAGGTACAAAAAATTCTTTCCATTAGTGCACTAGGTGAAATGAGATCAAAAGAATAAGTCAAGCAAGAGATTCCAATAATTATGGATCCAATTAAGCAAGCTACTATAAGAGACAATTTTGAGGCTACAAAATAAGTTATAAAATGTTATATGATTAAGCCTATGAAGTTTCACACAAAGCTCATAATGTTGTTGAAACAGGTGCAAGATAAGAAGCCAATATTGGTACCAGATGCATTAGAATGCCTGAAAAGGCATGGAAATGAACTATGGCACAAGATCCTAATGATCGTCGATGAATACAAAGTTTTGCAAGTGGATTTGGTAAGGGATCTACAGGCAAAGGCTCCAGATCTTTCCATCACCAAACTTGTCGAATGAGGATATTTGTTTCTTTAATATGATGTAATTTGTGTTTATTATAAATTAAATTAGAAATTAGAGTAGAAATTCATATAGAATGTGAAAATTGATGTGGATGTTGAAGAGTCATGAGGGCAGGTGAAAGGCCATGGAAAGTGAAAAGTCACTCTACCTTTTATAAATAACCCCTCATTGCTAGATGCAAGGGATCTTCGATTTTTTGACTTAATTAGTGCATATTTTTTTAGAGCTTATAGATATTTTTTAGGATTCAAGTGGTGGGTTTGCATTTTTAATAATGGATTTTGAGGGCATTTCATGTGAAGATGTTGTGAATATTTCAACTTAATGTTTGAAGCTCTTTAAGATTGGGGATGAAATTCCTTACATGTGTTGTTGAGAATTATGAGACGCTTCTTGTTGTGATTTGATGGTATATGTTTTGTTTCCATGTGTTTTTTCGATGAGGTAAAATCTATGTTTTGTTTCCATGTGTTTGCATTAACGAACTCCTTTATTGATTTAAGCACATATCATACGTGGGATTGCATGCTTTTAAATGGTTTCATGTTTTTTGGCAGTTAGGAACTAATTCAATTCAATAAACAAATATTTCTCTTTATACATGTATTTTAATTGAAGTCTTGCTAACATTTCTTCTTTAAGATCTATGTCATGTTATTGAGTTGTTGGTATGTTCACGACATCTCATACGTTAAGTTTCCATAAAGTTGCTTAAATTGTGTTTATCAAAAGCTCTATTTATTTTCTAAAGTTTGTTGTTCATATAGTCCAAAATGAAACTCTAAGAAACATGTTGCTAGTCAAGCCTACATATTGGATGGTACTCCTATCCCAAAAAATGTAGAGTCTAGTCGGTATTTTTCACGAGGAAGATCCCCTAACTCTTGGCGGAAAATATTGCCCCTCAACATGACCATAGGAGACCCTGGGTCATGACAAAGATGGATATAGTTTGGAATCAGTTGTGTGAAATCCCACAACATTTGTTGAATATCTAATCAATTTGATCTTTTTTATTTTAAATTTTATGAGTTACCTCAATTTGATAAGAACATAGAGAGTATTAATAAGTTGTGTGATGAAAAATGTCGAAACAAACATTTTGAATGGAAAGAAACAATGTAACAAATTTGAGTAATAGAAAAAGTGAATAATAAGAATATAATACAATTACAATCTCAAACTATCTTCTTTTGCCTTTATTATAGCCATGTCTGCTACTTTGCCATCTTTTCATATTGATCACATGAAAAGGAAAGTTGAAATCATAGATAGTTCAAATATTTAACTTGAACTTGAGATATTGTAGTAAACATCATACTCCATCTCCCTTGCTTCCCAATATTAATATTAGCTTTCTCCAACATCAATCCTCGTGACTTATGGATTATTAAGCCCCAAGCAAGTTTCAAAGGAAGTTGTTTTTTTTTTATTACCGATTTCAATATGTGTAATATGAATAGTTTGAGGGGATCACTCATGCCATGGGAATCCTCCATAGTTATCAAATCATACTAAAACATATGTTGGTACTTAAGGGGGTAAACTTTTAGTGTTATATACTTATTGAGTGCATAACTTGCAAAATTGTACTTGCACGTGATATTAACATATCTACAACTTGTGTGAGCACTCAAAGCACTTGAGGTTGCTTCCCTAAATCCATATGGTTCTTTGATGAAAATATTGATGAGGTCCCTGCCTTATACATCTCATGCAAAATGGACTTATAATTGTATTGAATACCTAAATTCCAACAGATGACTCCTCACACACACATGACATATTTAAACTTCAACAAATTGAACAATCACATCATGAAATTTTCAATGTTCAATGGTAATGTCTTGAAATGTATCAATTATATCATGCTCGATTTGAATTTATTCAGGTGTCTCTATGTCAATATTTTCTGCATCATTTTTCTCAAAGAGGGATACTATTATTTTTTTCATAGGATTTTTTTTGTTTTTTTTGCATCATTTCTCTTAGTGATTGATACACTTTTTTTCTCATAGAGTTATCTTTTTCTTCAAGTTCATAATTTTTTTTTCCTTGTTCTTAATGCTCCTCAATTGTCATCTATTATTTATTTTTTGTTGATATGCCCTTTGTTTCTCAACATTTTGTTTTCCATACTGTTTTAGCCGCTAAATTGGCACTTGCACCAATTGTATTTTTGGTCGTGGTCTTTGTTCTTCAATATTTTTCTTTCTTTCATGTTTCATTGTCACCTTGTATGAAAGAAGTCAATGAAATCCATTAATATACATTGAAATCAATGCAATCTATTAATTTATCACACTAAAATAATGCACTAGTTGAGTCTACATTAACCTACTTCAATTTCTATCCCCGTGGGGAAGCTCAATTAGAAAGCGTCATGAAAATGTAGTGTTATGTACCAAGATATTAGATGTTCAAATCCCCCAGACTTACCCATGTTTGCAAAAGGGGAATATGTAGGCACCTAGGGGTTATATTGGTAGTGGTCAAAATCGAACATGTATCACGTGAATATGAAACTGACCTAGTTGTTGATTCCTCTAGTAAAAAAAGAAACAAAACCTACTTCAAATTTTGACATCTATTGCCCATTTTGAAACGGGAAATAGACATAGACATAGGGATTGAACATTAAAATGTACACTAAATTCAATGCATTTGTGAAATTTAATCTATGATTACTTGACCATGAGAAATAGAAATAGACATGAAATTGGCCTACACTTATATCAATGCATTCTTAATTATAGTTTCATGTCAAATTCTAACACTTGTATCAATCAAACCCCTTGGATTTGATCATTAGCTTGCATGGTAAGCTTGTTTGTGGTGAATGTAATAATGAAGCATCTATCAACATGAAATAATGAAACAACATGCTCTTTGATTCATAAATTTAGACTAACTCGCAACTTTAGACAAACATGCTCATTTATTTCATAATGAATTTATTTTGTTGTGACTGATATTTAGATCACTTTTGGAAATCATCAATCATGTGGTTGAGGAAGCCTTCTTCCACCAATCCCCATTCAACTACAACCATTTTATCTCATTTTTAAAAATTACCTAAAACATTGTAGCTTTGTTTAGTATTTAAAACATTATTATCGTTAAGCATTTGCTTTTATCCTCTCTCTTATCATGGATTGCAATTTGCAAATTTGAATAGTTTGAGATCATTTATCAATTAAATTATACGCTCATATTAACCCCTCATAATTCAAATAATGATTTAAATATCAATCACAAAGATATCATCAAGTATTAATCATTTTATATATATATATATATATATATATATATATATATATATATATATATATATATATATATATATATATATATTGAATACTTATTACTTTTTTCTTTTGATAAAATTCACCTTAGACAAAAATGTTTCAACTATGATATCAAATTACGTGATTTTTTCAGGCAGCATTTTAGTTTAATAAGTATTCTAATCTCATGCAACATTTTACACGTAATGAGAAAGCCTATATTTTATCAACTTCATATTTTGGAAAATAAGCTTTATATGATTTACATTGCAGACAAAATGTAATGTAAGATTTTTTGTGTAATGTCGTATGAGGGATCAAAGTAATCTAGCATGCAGAATAAGGCATTGGTAAGTTTTATAGTTGAGTGAGTTGGTTGCCCCGATGCAAAGAAGGAAAAATTTATAGGCAAATGATCTTTATTTGATTAATACATATTACATATTATATAGTTTAAGAATTTTTGAAGAAGAAACATACCTTAATTAAAGTCTTCGTCACTAATACTCCTTTGTTGAAAAAGCATGATACTGTTTTCTTCTCTTAAATTTTTTCCACATTTCATTTCCTTTTGTGATCGATAATATTATTGAATTTTTTCCACACTTAATTTCCTTTTGTGATCAATAATATTGTTGTATAAATTTGTTTTCGTTAAAAAAATTAATTGACTCGACATATTTAGTGTTATTCTTTATGTCATTAATCAGCATATATATATATATATATATATATGGGACAATATTTCCCTACACATAGTGGGTTGTAAAGCACCTCTTAATGTAATTTACATCAATTCTTCTTAAATTTTAATTTGCGAGAGGCGCTCTCTAGCCTAGTATGGAGGAGATGTTGTAATGTTTAACATTTTGACTCAGTCAAAATAAAACAAAATAAAAATTAAATGAGAAACATAAAACTCTCTAGCCCATGGTTTTTTCTCATGGTAAATGTCTCTAATGTTGCCTATTTAAAGGCTAATCGTTAAACCAACCTAGATCCATCTCAACTATGGATGTACCAAGTCTCGCGAGGTATCAAATCTCTTTTCACTATAAAAGAGGTTAGCACCTCAAGAAATAGATTTGAACCCTCTCGAAACATGGTAGATCTAGAGTCAAGATGGATCTAGGTTGGTTTAGATAATAATAAATTTGTCATTAAAAAAAAAATCTTCAATTTTTTTCAAAAATATGTTAATTATATTATTTATATGGATTTAAAAAGTTATGACTTATATAATAAAATCTAAAATACGATAAATTTTTATCAAATAATAATTCTAAAATACGATAAAGTTTATATCAAATAATAGTTCCAAAATATCTTTAATTTTTATAATTAATAATAATAATTTTTATAATAAAAAGTTAGTAGATATATTTATGGTATATGTTATCTCAATACAAAGATGAATGAGAAAATATAAAGATATATTTAAGGCATATAAATTAAATGTTAATGATTTATAATGACGTAGCCAAAGTAGTTGGAACTTGGGTTGTTGTTGGGAGTGGTGCTTCAATGGGGCATGTTGTGTGGATGAGGAACAATCCAATCGACAATTCAGGTTGTCAATGCCTAGTAGGTAGTTCAAAGGGCTGCAAACTGCTCATGAACCAAGGTTCAGAGATAACTTAAGGCGAACCTTTTTCTTTCTTCCCATTCTTGAATTTCATGGAGACGAATAGGCATGTCTCATTGACATTGATGGATACCTCTTTCTCTCTCATCTTCAACTATTCAATATTTCTCTACAACTCATCGTTAAACAATTAGTGTGGGAGGTGGTTTCCTTGGTTGTCTCATGATTACCTTAACACTTCTTCACTCTTACTTTAAGAGATTTGGATTCTTTTGCCAAAGAAAAAGGCAATACATGTGCTTCATAACTAGGATGATCGTGATGGAGTCATTAGGAGGTTCCACTCCAGTAGACTTGGTAGATACACATATTATCACAAGGTCCATAATTCTCCAGAGAAACACCATCCCACAGTGGGAGAAGTTGAGTGATTAGAGGGATGATGTTGGGAGAAAAGGAAGGTGAAATTCTAATCGAGGATAGTGGGAGGGAGGTTGCCTTATTTCTTAAGGTCATGCATGAAAAATGGCGTGGAGTGCTAACACATGGGTGGGGAATAAATGCTCCACATTCAATATTAATTTGATAAGACTCAAGAGGCACAGAGCAAGTCCCCTCCATTTTCAACCTTGCAAAGTTCCAAAACCACATCCCTTTTTCAAACCAACAAGTGGGGACATGGTCATGGATTGGTAACATATTGAATGCTTTTATTTTCATCGATAATAAGTATACCATAATCGAACATATTGCATGAGATACACAATTGTTTTCTCAAAGAATTACAATAATGAAACCTTTGTGAATTTCAATTCAAACTCACTAGATAATTCCTCAAATAATTGGGAAAGATATGGAATTTATGCGTTGCATCATTCAAATTACCAAAGTCAAATTTTTATAAACAAAAATATTAAATGAGTTCTAGCATAAGTAAAATAAAACCTAGCCCTAAGAGATAATTTAGTTGGTCGATTTCATGTTGTTAAGTACCTCACTTATTGGGAGGTCACGAGGTCAAATATCCTCGACGCCCTTAGGATTAGGCATTGCTAGTTTGGTCAGCAAGTAAATCCCTTCAAACTGATGTTTGGGACCTCATTGAGTTAAAGTTGGTGACCTAGCATTGATATCTTTGAGTTGAAGTTTGTTAGGTCCCTATATTACTAGTGTAGTCCCTTATTGTTGTTAGTGTAACCCCCTTATTGTTATTGTTGTACCCCTATAGCCCCCATATTGTTATTATTGTGCCCCATAAAAGCCATTATTGTTATTGTTGTGCCCTTACATTATTATTGTTAGGTCGGCTAGGATTATATTGCGACCCCATGGACTCCTATATATAGAAAGGAGGTTTTGTCATTTGTATCATCCAATAATAGTTCATTTATGTAATGTAAAGGAGGTTTCCCCCTCGAAGTGGTTGATTTCTAAGGCATTGATCTCTGTTTTCTTCTATTTTTTGAGTTGGTTTTATAAAAATTGGTATCATAGCTTATTATATATCCTGGATTTCTTGTGATACCCTGTAATTCAACTTCCTTTCCTTCCGAATATATATATATATATATATATATATAAATTTTAAAAAAATAAAAAAATTAAAATCTTGAAAATTAAAAGCTACCGTCCCCAAAGATTGTAACCATTGTACTTCTAGTACAACATCAACACCTCCCATTGGAATGGAAAGCATTGGGCTATTCAATACATATTCCCCCATGGTTAGCTTGATATTATGGCATTTTCCAGATCAATTTATAGTTCCTCCATTTGCAATCATCACTTGACACTCTCGTGTTGGGTATCGGAAGCAATTTAATTCCTTGGCTACCTTACAATGAGTAAAATTATGCGTACTACCTGAATCAATCAACACTACTACCTTTTTCTTCTTGATATGTCCTTCTATCTCGAGACTTTAAGGAGTGGTAATTCCTTCCAATGCATTACGGGATATGGTCGGACTCATTTCTTCTTTATCTAGGGTTGGTTCCTACTGTATATTCTCCTCTTTCAAAGTTTCTTGTTCATTTTCTTCCTCCCATTCACAATCTACGTAAAATAATTTATTCTCAGCACACTTATGACCTTTAGTGTATTTTCTATCACAACTGTATCTAATCCATTTTGCTTTTTTTTATTCCAATTCCTGTGGTGTCAACCTTGTAGGTTGTGGTCCGCGGATGCGGGTGACAGAACTGACATGCTTGAGATTCACATCCCACACTCCCAGGGAGGTGGAGATCTTCTGCGCAGAGCCTCACCTGTTGCGGATCCTCAAACCGTTAGTCACTCGCACGAGACTCACAGAATCAGGAATGATGACGAGAGGACGGGAACTGCGTCACCATGTCTAGAGCATCACCTCGCATCTATCACCATAAATGATCACCATGATTAACCTGTATTGCAGCCATCGTCCCTCACTCGAGCCTGCTCAAGTTATCAATCATATCACGCAAATGCGTGTGAAGCCCACTTATTACTATCTCCCTCGCACACACCCCAACCACTTTAAAAAGATGAGATCTTAGCCTTTTTCCAATACACAATCTGTTATCTTAGCCTTTAGCCTATTTAACCCTACTTTGGCTTCTTCTTGACCTCATAAGGCTGCAAATATCTATTCTAAGAGTAGCGTTGTGTAGTCTCCCTTGGGTTGCTTCACCCCTTCCTGCGCACCTTCCCCCCAGCTATTCCTACCCCTGCGCCCCAGCACTGCTTGCCCTTTTGCATACCCTTCCTTGAATTTCTCCTCCCTGCCTCTGCACACAATGGCTCCAAGACTTCGCCAGAGAACTATCCAAGGAGGAAAGAGAGAGTTTCTCCCTGGCCGATATCACCATGGCGAGGAAAATCACATAGATTCGATGGAAATATCCTCTTCCAGCACTTTTGATCGTCAGCGTCCCAATCCTAAGCAGAATGCAGAAGCCCCTGGGCATGCTACGTAGAGAGGAAGACACGGCCCGAGTGTTGTGGAGGTAAATCCCCTCTGTGGACAGAGGTGATCCCACTAGCCCTAGATTGGGTCTAGCAACAATCAAATCACGCAATGACGTTGGTTCCTAGTTACAAGAAAGACAAAGATCGCGATAAGTAGCCTACCTTAAATCCCACGTTGTTGTTGTCGAGGAAGAAGCGACGCTCCTCGTCTCTAGCCTGGCAGATCACAATCCTTCCGTTTGACACGTCCGGACCCCTGTACATGTGCAGAGAAATGACGACATACAATGTAATATTCAAATCATATAACTATATATTAGTTAGAGAAGATATAATTCATTGCATTATATAAAATAGTAGACACACAAATGGAACCAAAATCAGAGTCGCTTATATTATAAATGACAAAAAGGGAGATTACAACCAAATGCTTTGACGCTATGATCTTCCTTCGGCGGGGCTTGCAGCAGAGCACGTCTCAACAAAGCTCGTCAGGGATTTGACAGAACTCTCTCTCTCACAGGGTTCTCCTCGGCTCTGGTCTTGATCGTTAGTAAGCTATCATTTCCTTCCCAAAAGTTCAGCTAGCTTGCAAATAGAGGGGGAAAGCTTTTATAGATGGAGGAAGGGAATTTGGGATTCCTGTAATCATGGGATAGGTCCTATCTCTTAGGAAGGTTCCATGAGAGGTGGAAAAATACTTCCTATACATGGAGATCCAGAGCGAAACCACTCAACTTCTTTTGATGATTCATTTGGGAGTTTGTTAGAGTCAAACTTCCGCCATTTATTTTTTAAAAACATTCCTTAATAGGCTTGGCGCGAGTGAAACACAGGGCAGAGCGCCAAATGGCGCACCCTATAGTGTGAATTTCCCCCATTGGAGCGAGGGATGCACTGGCTAGTCGCGTCAAGGCTAAAACATCTGTTTTTAGGGTTTTTCAAAAGAAATTTTCTTCAAGAGAATGTTTGTCCTTATGCAAGACGATGCCATGAAGGTTTTTTCAGGACATTTTACTGTTCACAACTCATGGGAATATTCCTCCAATGTACGGGATGAGGGATTGCAGGGACAGTGACAAAATGTTGTGTAACAGATGCCCCCTAAAGCATGAGGTCCGAGAGAGAGGGAGGGGTGAAATGCTTTATGAGAATGTGCCCAACTGAAAACACTGCCGTTGGAAGACCTGCAAATACAAATACAACTAATATCTCTGATACATGATATGTGGTATGGGCGTAGCCGTCCATAATAGAGTGTACAATAACCAGGACCCAAGGTATGGACGTAGCCATCCAGCAAAGAAGGATCAACAAGTAGACTCAAGTATGGTCGCATCCATCCAATCAAATGAGTCATGTAATAAATCATGGTAATCCATAGAGAATCTGCAGCCTGGATTTTATCAGACAAGATCTAGGGTCTTGCACTCCATCTCGACCCGAACAGAGTACAAGTCTGAGCATGCGAATAAGTGAGCTAAAATCGAACATGCAAGAACATCATCTGATTACCAGCCAATAATGAAAGTTGTTAACAGATGCGAGAGGAACCACCAATAATGATGATGGCTCTCAAGGTACAAGAGGTACAATCTACGGAATGCGAACAGTGATTTGGCATCAAACACCCGCAAAATCATCCGATCGAAGGCAAATAATGAAAACCTTGCGTCGAATAAGAAGAACCTTCCATTGAGGCATGCAGGCTCCAACGCACCTGAAGGGAGTCTCTAGATCAGCTTCTTGGATAATGAGCTGAAGTTGACAAGAAGTGATCTCGATCGAAGCTGGGCCATAATGTTTCCCACATCATCGACACAAGATAGAGGAACCCGATGTTTGTGAATCAAGATCAATAGAGAATCAGAGGGAGGTTGAAAACTGCAAAGGCCAACTTCTCTTGAACATATCAGTGGCACGACACTGGATTTTCCAGTATTTGAAATCAAGGGATCTGAGGTCATGGTGATGCGGCAAAGAGTAGATGAGCGGTCAAAAGAGATTACCCAAACCCACGAAGGCAAGCAGATAATGAGATGAGATGTCCCCAACCCAACACGAATGCATACAAGTGCCATGTTCAAGAGCGACATACTGCCAACACGACTATGATACTGGTTCCATTTTCCCCCACCATTTCTAGCTAGTACCCCAATTATTTTTGAAAACAAGCTTGAAGGGGATAGCATATGCTTGCAATATAAGTTTGTCCTTCGGACAAATCCAACCTAGTACATTTAACGAGCCCTAGGAAGGAGGAACTAGAGTAACGTCATTACGAAGAAGTCCGATGTCATCAGTTTTTAACGAGTCTGACAAAGGAAGAACTCTGCGTCTTTCCATGTTTAGAGAGTTTGAAAAGACAGCGGAAAAGAAAACTCCAACAGTCCCTTTTCGTAGATAGTCTCACAGATCCGAAAAGGTAGAAAACTATGTCTCAGAGAACCTCCTAGTCGCAATAGGCTAGGGTATTCCTTTTTCGTAAGTAATCTATCCCAGCCCGAAAAAGGGGTAAACGTACACTGGGTAGATATCGTTTCGCAGCCAATTTAACGAGCTCAAAACGATAAGCGACTCGGCAATCTTTTCAGTTTTAGAGAGTCAGAAAAGAGCTGAAAGGTGACTCCAGTAGTGACTTTTTCATGTTTTTACCGAGTCCGAAAAAGTATAAAATACAACTCGTGTCGTCATCCTAATCGCGTGAAAACCTGTCTTTGCACAAAAAGCAAGTGTAAAACCCATTTTTCGACAAAACATAGTGAAATATTGGAAAAACAAGTCTCAAAACTTAACTTTGATTTTGAAAAGTTATAAATATGACCAATAGTAAAAACATATTTACTTTTTACCTTTTTACCTCTGTGCAAAGCGATAGTGAGATATTTCCCTTGCGATCTTGAGGTGACGATTGTGGACGATCCAGTGAACGATTCTGGATTCCGTCTTCTCCAGGTAAGAGCCGCTTCCGTTAGCCATCGTTTAAGCCATATTTCATAGTTTTTCATTGTCATTTGGCCTCCCTGAGGGGAGGAATCGAAAAATATAGGGCTTCGCGGTTGGCGCGGGTACCAGGCATGGACCCGTGCCAGTCCGCTCTGTTTTACACAGAGGTTGCGCCAGCTGGTGCGACTGTCAGGCAGAAAGTCGCACCAACGGTGCTACGAAAATTTCGGCCAAAAAATTCTCAAAAATAAACCAATGAAGATCAAATTTGAATACTTGAGGAGGTTTCTAACACTCTTATGTTTGATTTGGTGCAGATAATCAGTGAAAATGGTGATTGAATGGAAGGAAAGAGAGCACAGTGAGGAAGACGAAATGGCAATGGAGAATGAGTAGTGTATGAATGCTCTCCAAAATTTCGGTTTGAAGAAATTATTCCTAACACCATGTCTCCGGGCTCAGCCCGAACTACTGCAATATTTGATTAGTATATAGGATGAGGACGAGGAGAAGTTTAAACTCCGAGATCAAGTACTTGAGCTTGAAGTGTCAGACGTGTACTTTATCACTGGATTGTCACGCAGAGGTCCAGTTCCTATCTTGACAGGCACCAGGCCTTCCGGTGAAAAAATGTCGATGGTCATGGAGAGAGTGTGCCCAGGGGCACAAAAGGGATCAGGTAGTGGCAAAGTTGACATCCATACTGTTCCTGACCTAGCACTGAGAGTGGTGCTACATACTATCACGCGGGCTGCACGGTCGTAGGCGCCGCACGAGGCTACCAAGACACAACTCCTTCTTGCATCAGAGTGCATGAATCCTACAGTGTTTGATTGGGCCACAGCCGTGACTATGAACATCAAACGGCAATTGACCAAATGCAAAAATACCAAACTGAAGCAGTTTGGATACGGGTCAATCTTGGTATCGTTCTTCCTAGAACGACTACCTATCTTCCAGGGCCAGGGGGCTATAGTCTCGGATCCACCATTGAGAGAGCCACGGATGGCTTGATGGGTAGCATTGACGCGCAGGGTAGGGGGCGGCCAGAAAATGTCATGGCGGCCCGAGTTCTTTGGATGGCTCCGACAACAGTTGATCGTTGTAGAGGACTGGCCCTATGCGGGCACTGATTTCACTGGAGACCCACATATTCCGCTCCCGGAAGGAGAGGACTGGGATGAGGAGCTAGGTAAGACTCTTTTTTATTTTATGAGTTTTATGATTTTTTGGTATACATGCATGTTCTAACAGAAAATCCTATATGTATGCAGATGTCGGCCCAGAGAGGCCAGTCGAGATGTCACCAGTGGAGAGGAGGACCCCTCTTGCTTATGACCCTCAAGGTGAGGGGGGTGAGGGGGATGCGCTTGTACAGAACTTGGAGGGGATTGTTCGCGGAGTCCCAGATTATGCTTGCCTGGCTAATATCCCTTTAGATTATCAGAGGAACACCGTAGGGGTGCCAAGTTGCCTCCACCGCTTACTAAGGCGGTTTGTGCAGGCAGTGACGTGCTACCATGAGCACCATGCCACTTAGTCGCCTAGGCTTTTATTTGCATATTTTTGAGAGACATGTTGTCTCCGGATGTAATTGACACAAACATGTATATTTTTTGGTTTTATATGATGCACACGTTTGCAAACATTCGACATATATATATATATACATCTATTTCTACATGGATCTCGCCTACATATGATGATGTTTTACAAATTGCGTAAATGTCTATCTAATACCATTTTGGCTACTGCATCTGTTAGTGTATTCATTCGTCTTGGTATATGCAGATATGTGATGTAATCGAAATGTCTTTCCAGTAAACGAATACGTAGATACAATCTTAAAATACATGGGTTTCTAACTGAATAATGACCATTGAGCTGTAAAACCACAAGTTGTGAGTCTATATATACAAGCAACGCGCGAATATCAAGGTTGACAACCTCGTTTAATAATTCCAAAACGGCACTATATTCCGTGACATTATTTGTAGCAGGCCCTAGACAAACACCTTGTAAATTAACCAACTCACCAGCAGGATCGTAAATTACCCAGGCTGCCGAAGACAGGTTCTTGGTACTGCGGGAGGCACCATCCGTGAAACCGACATAAGGAGTGATAGACATCTGCACAATCAGGAAGACCCAATAAGCAGAAAACGCTTACAAAGCACACCACACCACACATGAAAAAAAATCACCTATGTACATATACTAAGCAAGAATGATTCAAGCATAATATTTCTTCAGGTACAACCCATTTCTAGGTTGTGCCAAAGGAAGACCTTCATAATCGATCAGCTCATAAGCCCCATTTTTCAATACACGTTTTACGATATAGGGCCCATTCCACATAGGTTGAAATTTTCCAGCCCCAAGCTTATCGTGAGCTTGATCATACAAGAGGACGAGGTCCCCTTCGATAAAAGAGCATGGAGAAACCATTTGATCGAAATGAGCTTTAACCCGCTTTTTCTGTGCCTCAATAACCAAAATAGCCAAGCGGCGAGTTTTTTCCAACCTCTCGAGATATAGGAGATGTTCTTCCTTCGGGGAAGTATCGGGCAGTAATTCCACAGCCAATTTTAGTGAAGGGATATCACATTCAACCGGAAGAGTAGCTTCCAAACCATATACCAGTTGAAATGGTGTGAATTCGGTTGCACTTTTCACTGACATTCGGTAGGCCCAAAGAGCTGAAAACAACTGGAGATGCCAATTTGATTTGTGTATAGCAATTATTAGTTGAAGCATCGTGACAAGTACTTTGTTCACGGCTTCAACCTGGCCATTTTCCTGAGGGTAGTATGGCGTTGAGCTATCGTGACGCAAGCCCAACCTAGATATCAGCTCTGCCATCATGTAGTCCGGAAAATGGGAGCCATGATCAGTGACGATGGCTTGAGGAACACTGAAACGCATGATCACATGGTTGAAAATGAATTGTGCGGCTGTCTTACCGTCTGTGGCCAATGTAGGCATCGCTTTGGCCCACTTGGTGAAATAATCTACGGCAACGATGATATAAGCATGCCCCCCGGCTGAGTGAGGGTTACATGTCATAAAATCAATGCCCCATTTTGAAAAAGGGCGCACGGTAATGACAGGATGTAATGGGAGGGGCGGTGCATGCATCTTGCATTGGAAGATCTGGCATTCATGAAATTTCTGCACTGCAACAATACAGTCTTTAAATATAGATGGCCAGAAATAGCCCACACGCAGAATATTCTGGGCGGTAGCATAACCGGACATGTGACCGCCACAGGTGCCACTGTGACAGTCATTCAAAACTTTCTTAGCCTCTTCTAAGGTCAAACACCGGTGGAGTACAGAATCGACTCCGACACGATATAAGGTATCTCCGACAATGCGATATGGTTGCGACTGGTGTCGAACATGGCGTCGAGCATCCTTCGTTAACTCGGATCGGAAGGTAGATTTCTGGAGGTACACGATGATATCACCGTACCATGGATCGAGAGTGTTTATTAAGAAGAGAGTTTTGTCCGGGATATGATCCTCGGATTGAGACGGAACAGAGTCGGTAGGGAGGGAGAAAATGAGATCAGCAAAAACCAGTGACTTCTTCGATTTGGCAGTAGTGAACTCCAAATCGAACTCTTGGAGGATCACAATCCACTCTGAGTACTTGCCCCCTAGCAATTGTCGAGACAAAATGTAAGTCATGGGGTTGCAGTCGGAAATCACGGTTACCGTACACAACAGGATGTAACGGCAAAATCGCTAAACGGCCTGGACCGCAGCCAGTGCCAATTTCTTGACGTGGGAATAACGCGTTTCAGTGTTGAGAAGGTTCTGGGACAGATAATAAAGCACGTGTTCGTTACCGTCATCGTCATCCTGTATTAGAACCATGGCAATTGTACTGAATGCGGAAACCAAATAGAGGGTAAATTCGCGATGATAATTTGGAGGACGTATTAATGGAGCGTTGACAAGCAACGTCTTAAGGTTATCGAAATATTGCTGAGCAATCTCGTACCAACAGAAAGGGACATCCTGCTTTAGAAGGCGCGTAAACCCTTTAGCTACCTCAACATAGTTCGGGATAAAGCGACGTAAGAAATTCGCTTTCCCTTGGAGACTCTGAAGCTGATGCAACGAGGATGGGGATGGGAGATTAACGATAGGCTCGACCTTGAGAGGGTCAATGAGAATTCTGTCCTTCGAGATAATGAATCCTAAAATTCGACTAGAGTCAATGCAGAAGACGCACTTGTGAGGATTAAGCCTGATGTTGTAACGTTTGCAACGGATAAAAATCCGGCGGAGATGTTCGGGATGATCTTCGCGCAAAGCTGAATGAGCCGGTAGGTCATCCAAATACGGCTGAACAACATTGCGTATGTCGTGAAAGGCGTAATACATGGCACGCTGGAAGGTAGCCCCAGCGTTTTTTAAGCCGAAATGGAGCTTCTTATAGGCGAATGTTCCCCAAGGACAGATGAAAGCGGTCTTATGTTGATCGGATGGTAGGATATTGATTTGATTATAACCTGAAAAGCTGTCCATAAGGGAGAATATCTCACTCCCCACACAATCGTCAATGATCTGATCGATGAAAGGAGTGGGATAGTTGTCCTTAGGGCAAGCCCGATTGATGTCTCAATAGTCAACAAAGACTTGAATTGTGCCCTGCTTCTTATCCACAAGGACAATATTGGAAACCCACTCTGTCAGAGGGATTGGATATATGAAGCCCGCTTTAAGAATTTTTTCAACTTCAGCTTTTATAGCAGTGGCTTTCTGAGGATGCACTGGACGCAAACGCTGGCGCACAGGCTTCGCACCAGGATAGGTGGGAATTTCGTGCACAATGATATTGGGATTGATTCCAGGCATCTCTTCATAAGACCATGCAAAAACATCACAAAATTCACGGAAAATGCTAGTGTATACTTGAATCTCATCGAGAGAACAAGTGACTCCCACATGGATGTTCTCGACGACCCCCAGTTTAATGGAGATGTCGATAGGCATCGTTTGGGTATATTACTGATATTTCCTTCTGAAAATACTTCATGAGTCAATATTGGCGTTTGGAGAGGCGGAGAGGGAACCTGAGATGCGAAATGCTCGAGACAATTAGACATTTCCCCCAGGCCAGGCATAAATGAGGAACGATGATGTCCATCGCTCCAAGACAGATCTTCGAGAGACATAGTCTCCATGATAGCTTCGTCAGACGGAAAAACTTCTCTCAAAGGATCGGACGAATTTGCATCTCCGAGCTAAGGGGATTGAGAATAAACATCAAGAGCCATGCTCAAAGGAGCATTATCAACAGGAGAAGGATTCGATGCGGCAATGATTTCACAATAATTGATTTCAACCGGGGTCAAAGGCATCGATTCCCCAAAAGAGGCAACCTGTTCAAGAGAAGGGATGATCCACGGGTCATCTAACCTAGAGATCATGTTGACTTGAACGGTGTTCGGTGGTGGAAGGGGGAAAATACCCATGAGAACGGGGTCCTTGAAAAGTCCTGGTCCTATACTATCGGGGGGATTAGGAATTTGATCCACGTATGGCACGTTGTTCTCGGAGGACGAGGTAAAGAAATACAACTGGTCTACAATAACAATCTTGCCCTCATGCAGAAACTTCAAAAGTCGAAAGAGGGTGGACGGAACGCACAACATGGAGTTGGTCCAACTGCGACCGAGTAGAAGATTGTAGTTGAGTTTGGCATCAACAACTTCCACTTCGACGTTGATTGTCTTACCTTGCAATGTAATCGGTAGACACGGGAGAACACCTAAGGGTTTTGATTCCCTTCCATCGAATGCCTCGAGGGAATTAGGAGATGAAGTGAGGGCTAGAGAGCCAATGGCCTTCCAGCAAGCAGATGACATAACGCAGGTAAATGCACCTTCATCCACAACGGCTCTATGCATATTGAGGCCGTTAATGTTGACTTGTATAACAAGGGCAATCTAGTGCGGAAGTCGAGGGACGACATTCTCTAGATCAAAGATGCGAAGGCTAGAATCGGCAGGGTCAATGTCGCCGATTGCAGATAGAAAATATTTCCATTGAGACGGACAACTCTGAAGTACTTCCAACGTAGACATTGCGGAAGGCGCCTGTGCCAAATCCTCAACAATGTTTTAATGCTCAGTAGCACGGGCGTTCGAATTATAGGAAGACTTTCGGAGAACACGTTTGGAAGGTGGTCGTATAACGGGTTCAGTACTGGGCTTCTCAATTTCAAGAGGACCAGAGGCAGGCGGGGGAGGTGGGCCATCAACGACTTCCTTCCCAGCTGCCTGGCGTGATCCAGCATAATCCTTTGACCGAGTGGCAATAGAAACAAGTGCAGCACCATTCATCATGAAAACCTGAGACCCAAACGGTGCAGATGGCGAAGGCTGCTCGACCATCTGGGTCTGCTGAGATGGAAAAGGTTCCTTTAGAACTGTCGGAGTTCCCTTAGAGCCCTTAAGAAGTTGACTAACCTCGGATCGTCTAGGACAATATTTGGTGTAGTGGTCTTCATCACAGATCAGGCAAGGGTACTTTGGTTTCCATTGCGAACCATCATCAACACGTGGTTTGGAGGATTCTGGTTTTGGGGCATCAGATTTGGCTTTGCCTTTGCCCTTCTTCTTCCCTTTGGAAGTCTTGTTCGCAGGATTGGCCTGGACGGCGTTGACCTATGTGGTCTTACCAGAATTCGGAGTAGCTGGAGGAGAAGAATTGTTGGAAGAATTCGATTTATGCTTCCCATTAGAAGACTTACGAGAAGTCTGAGAAAAGGAACCAATAACACCGTCTACTGATGGGGTAGCAGGTGATTTAGAGGCCCCTCGTCGTGGGGCATCATTCAAGATGTCGTACAACGTTCCAGACTGAGAGTACACTAAATCGAGGTATTGGGCATGAGCAATGGCTTGTTCCTCAGTTACACATGCCCCCATAGCAATGTATTGTGCAATCTTGTTGACAAAGGAGGTAGTGAACCAATGAGTTAGAAGCTGATCAGGAATGTCAAACTTGATCAGACGATGACGACGTCCCCATTCGTGAATGTGATCTGAAATATGAGTGGCTTTATCCTGTTTCAGAGATGTCAGGAGATGCATCCCGGCTTCATAGCGAACCGGTAACTGGAAATGTGTCAGGAACGCCATAGCTAGAGTATTAAAATCTTGAAAAATACCATGGGGTAATTCTATGTACCATTTAGCAACAGCACCGGTAAGAGTGCGCTGGAAAAGACGCAGATGGACCAAGTCATCTACCCAAGAATTCGAAGAACACCATAAATGGTATGTCATGACATGTGCTTGGGGGTCTTCTCCAGATTTACCCTCAAACATAGGACAGTCACCAGGCACCTTTGTTGGAACTGGAGGCCAATATGGATTATGAAAAATTGGATCATTGGTCAATTTGGATACGTCCGGTAACTCCAACGTGGCGAGAAAAGGTAATTGAGGATTAAAAGGCATGTCAGGCCCCCGATAAGGACCTGTACCTATACTCCATCCTGTTTGAGTATAAATCTGCCCCCATTGGTTTTGTCTCAGAGGATTCTGACCATAGGGGGTATAAGCCTGATAACTGGGTTGATACGGCGGCTGATAACCAAGATATGGGGGTTGACACCTAGGGTACTGATTCTGATTATACATGGGCCCCGATTGAGCAGTGTACGGATTTGACTGCAGAGTATAAGTATAGCCTGGTTGTTGAAGGTAATAACCAGAACCTTGAGGCAGGTTGTAAACCGGTCGAGACTGACCTTGAAGGTAATAGCCACCTTGGGGTCGAACAGGCTGCTGGTAAGTGGGACCCTGCTGAGTCTGATAAATCGGGCGCACAGGTGGATTCGGTTGTGGCATTGAATAGATCGGTTGCTGAGCAGGGTTAACAGGCTGTCCTGGTTGAACAGGTTGACCTGGCTGAGCAGGTTGTCCTGGTTGAATAGGTTGACCTGGCTGATGAGGGAAACCGGGTTGTCCTGGCTGAGTAGGTTGGCCTGATGGTGGGAGTGGGCCAGGTTGTGCCTGATAACCAGGTTGACTTGTGACAGGACCATAAGATGGCCCTGGTTGTGCAACATGTTGAACAATTGGAAAATGAGGTTGATGAGGTTGCACCAAAGGCTGAGAAGGATGGGTTTGCCCCCAAGGACCATATGGTGATCCAGGTTGATACCCCGGTTTCCCTGCCGGTCCTTGAGGCTACCCCAATTGGACCACAAGGTGAGGCTACAGAGGTTGACCTTGAGGATTGTAAGACTGCCTTGCAGGTCGTACAACAATCCCTGCTGGACCGAAGGTTGTCCCTGTAAGGGTTGTCCTTGCGGGTCGTATGCATACCCTGTATGGGCCGAAGGTTGTCCCTGGAAGGGTTGTCCTTGTGGGCCAGAAGCATATCCTTGCTGAAAAAAAGGTTGCCCCTGAAAGGGTTGCCCTTGTTGATTAGAAGGTTGCCCAGGCTGGGTAGATAAAAGACCGTTAACATACTGATAAGCCTCGGGAGTAGGAAAACGAATGGGGTTTCCCTGCCCATCATATTGATACGGAAATACATAAATCGGGGTACCATCCACTCCATAATGGGAAAAGTAAGGACGATTAAGATCTTGAGAGGACTGACCAACCTCGGAGATCGATGGTTGTAAAGACAGTTGGTACTCTTCAGGAGAAATGTTTTCCAGAATGGCAGAAGCGATATAAACGTCTTCAGGAACTGACGAGGTCCTAGTTGACTAAGTAGTGACAATAGGCATAGATGCAGCCACGCAGACAGTAGGTCTAACAGGTGTCGATGTAACAAAAGGAGATGTCGTGAGAGGCATCGACGGAGACATTCCTAACGAGGGAATGGCCGTCCTTGTGGATGGGGTTGACACTCCTATAGAGGCAATAGCGGCCATGACCTGACTTAAAGACCTATATCTAGCTGGGAGTGTAGGACCGGGTAAAGACATAACAGAAGGTTCAGGGATGTCTTCGGGAAAAGGCTGGTAATCTTCACCAGAAGTAGGGATTCCCTCATTAGGAGTAGGACTGGACAAGTCCATATCTGAACCTGCTGTAAAATCTTGTAAAAGATGACGGGGACTAGGAGGTATAACAACAGCCAAAAAGGGTGATCCTGATGTAAGAGGAGGGAAGTGTTCCCCTACTCCAAATCCAAACCAAGCATTGGACAAGGGCCAACTGAACTCAACTGGTCCTCCAAAGGGAAGTTCAGATATAACCGATCCCCCGTTGGGAAACTCGGATACAATAGGCTGCTAATGCTCAGCAGAGGACTACCAGTAGAAAAAAATGATGGGTCCGGCACTGTGACTGTAGCAAAAAGAGGAAGAGATCAAAAACAAGGACGCACGGGAAAAAACCAAGGAAAACAAAGACAGGCCGAAAAATCAATCTCTAAATGGGCGTGTGATCGTCGGTGATTAATTTTACCACATTGAAACTGGAAATTTTACTGTTTCATGTTTTAAGAGTCTAGAAATGAGTAAGATATGACTCTATCACTTTCAGTTTAGAAACAAGCGTGAAAGGACAAGCGCTTGATGATCTTTTCAAATTCAAGGAGTCAGTAAAGATCAAAATGACTGCTCTGGTAATCTAGGTAAATGGGTGTACCAGATATCCGTGAACTGCCATATACACCTTGGTAAAAATAAAAGAGAAATCAACCAAGGACTTGACGTACGTGCAGGTAATCTCTCCGAATGTTATGTCTGGTGTATCACGAGTAAAAGGTGGCGGACTCGGCTTCCTATGGATAAAGGATTTGCAACCTAATGGGGTCTCCCTTTATATACGCAACGTTACGGGGAGCAGAAGTCCATACTAGCACTATCTGTAGCCAGATGGCGAGCGACAGCTGCTAGGCTTAAAGATGCCGGAACACGTCTCTACCTTAGACTACTAGATGTTCTGTTAAGTTTCAATGTTGCCTTAGGTTAATTCAGTAAGTTTTAAAGTTGATCTCCAATTTACGTTTCAATTTCAAGACCCTATCGAATGTCGGATCTCATAAAATCTCTAAATGCAAACTACATGCCACAAAATGTCATTTTGTTCAATGAAGAGCTATCTACGGGAGAGTTGAGAGCTTTCAAATGACAACAAAACGAACACACAAAAACATCCACTACTGTTTCCAATGCAAGCTAATGAAACTAGAAAACTTCTCTCTAGATTTATATAACATTAGTAATGCGAAAGAGCTTTCAATTTTCACTATGCCAATCAAAATGAAAAATATATTGTTTTTGTATTTTTCAATATATTAGAGCAAATGCACTAAATGAATGAAAAACTAATGAAAACACCAATTCGAGAAATGACAAAGAGAGAGCTGAAACAAAAAAGTTCACTCAATTCAACTGCACACAATCAAGACTCAAACCAATTACGAAATCCCTCAAAGCGAAGAAGAATTCCGAAGGAGACTTAAACAAACTGTGTAATCTAGGCTCGGAGCAACACAAAGCGAAACCGAATGAAAGAGAAATCAACCAGTTAATGCAATGATTCAATGGAATCCAGCGAGATGAATGCAAAGAATCAAAAACGAAGTTGACCGGGAAAGCGAAGACCCAAAACTCCCATGGGAGGCTCAGCAGACTGAAGCACCTAGAAACCCTAGGGATAAAATGCAAAACTGACAGTAAAGGGCAAACAACTGGAGGACAAGGGCCAAAAAAAATCAAAAATGACTTCAAGGCACTCAATCAATCAGAAAAAATGACACCAGGACCAAAACTCAAGCTCAGAGAGGCCAAAAGCAAGCAAACCCTAACACCAAACAGAGTTGGCGCGCCTGTTTGGCTGTAATCTGCGCCAAAAAGGCATTGGTGCGGGGGCCTAACTAGCAACAAGCACCAATTGGCACAACTGACAGGGGAAAAACCGCGCCAATCGAGTTTATCCTAGAAAAATGATAAGAAATGGACAAACAGAGACTGGATCTAGTCTTCTAGGGGTTGAACAGGGGTTTAACACCAAGGAAGGTGAACCAGAAAAGCAGACTAATCAAACAAAATCGAAAAAACAACCCAATGGAAGAAGGAAAAACTCCCACCGATCCCCAGTGCAGTCGCCAAATTGTTGTGGAGGTAAATCCCCTTTGCGGACAGAGGTGATCCCACTAGCCCTAGATTGGGTCTAGCAACAATTGAATCATGCAATGATGTTGGTTCCTAGTTACAAGAAATAAAAAGATCGCGATAAGTAGCCTACCTTAAATCCCACGTTGTTGTTGTCGAGGAAGAAGCGGCGCTCCTCGTCTCTAGCTTGGCAGATCACAATCCTTCTGTTTGACACGTCCCGACACCTGTACATGTGCAGAGAAACGACGACATACAACGTAATATTCAAAGCATATAACTATATATCAGTCAGAGAATATATAATTCATTGCATTACATAAAAGAGTAGACACACGAATGGAACAAAAATCAGAGTCGCTTATATTATAAACGAAAAAAAGGGAGATTACAATCAAATGCTCTAACGTTATGATATTCCTTCGGCGGGGCTTGCAGCAGAGCATGTCTCAACAAAGCTCGTCATGGATTTGACATAACTCTCTCTCTCACAGGGTTCTCCTCGGCTCTGCTCTTGATCGTCACTAAGCTATCATTTCCTTCCCAAAAGTTCAGCTAGCTTGCAAATAGAGGGGGCAAGCTTTTATAGATGGAGGAAGGGAAGTTGGGATTCCTATAATCATGGGATATGTCCTATCTCTTAGGAAGGTTCCATGAGAGGTGGAAAACTACTTCCTATACATGGAGATCCGAAGCCAAACCACTCAACTTCTTTTGATGATTCATTTTGGAGTTTTTTAGAATCAAACTTCTGCCATTTATTTTTTAAAAACATTCCTTAATAGGCTTGGCGCGAGTGAAACACAGGGACAGAGAGCCAGCTGGCGCGCCCTCTAGTGTGAATTTCCCCCATTGGCGCGAGGGATGCACTGGCTAGTCGCGCCAAGGCTAAAACATCTATTTTTAGGGTTTTTCAGAGGAAATGTTCTTCAGGAGAATGTTTGTCCTTATGCAGGAGGATGCCATGAAGGTGTTTTCATGACATTTTACTGTTCACATGTCACGGGAATAGTCCTCCAATGTACGGGATGAGGGATTTGAGGGATGGTGACAAAATGCTGTGTAACAGATGCCCCCTAAAGCATGAGGTCCGAGAGAGAGGGAGGGGTGAAATGCTTTATGAGAATGCGCCCAACTAAAAACACTACCATCGGAAGACTTGCAAATACAAATACAACTGATATCTCAAATACATGATATGTGGTATGGGCGCAACCATCCATAATAGAGTGTACAATAACTGGGACCCAAGGTATGGATGCAACCATCCAGCAAAGAAGGATCAACAAGTAGACACAGGTATGGTCGCAGCCATCCAATCAAATGGGTCATGTAATAAATCATAATAATCCACAAAGAATCTGCAGCCTAGATTTTATCAGACAAGATCTAGGGTCTTGCGCTCCATCTCGACCCGAACAGAGTACAAGTCCGAGCATGCGCATAAGTGAGCTGAAGTTTAACATGCAAGAACATCATCTGATTACCAACCAATAATGAAAGTTGTTAACAGACACGAGAGGAACCACCAATAATGACGATGGCTCTCAAGGTACAAGAGGTACAATCTACGGAATGCGAACAGTGAGTTGGCGTCGAACACCCGCAGAATCATCGATCGAAGGAAAATAATGAAAACCTTGCGTCGAATGCGAAGAACCTGCCATTGAGGCATGCAGGCTCCAAGGTACCTGAAGGGAGTCTCTAGATCAGCTTCCTGGATAATGAGCTGAAGTCGACAGGAATTGATCTCGATCGAAGCTGGGCCATAATGTTTCCCACATCATCGACACGAGACAGAAGAACCTGACGTTTGTGAATCAAGATCAATAGAGAATCAGAGGGAGGTTGAAAACTGCAGAGGCCAACTTCTCTTGAACATATCGACGGCACGACACTAGATTTGCCAGTATTTGACATCAAGGGATCTGAGGTCATGGTGACGCGGCAAAGAGTAGATGAGCGGTCAAAAGAGATTACCCAAACCCACGGAGGCAAGAAGATAACGAGATGAGATGTCCCCAACCCGACACGAATGCAGACAAGTGCCATGTTCAAGAGTTACATACTGCCGACACGACTATGATACTGGTTCCATTTTCCCCTACCATTTCTGGCAAGTACCCCAATTATTTTTGCAAACAAGCTTGAAGGGGATAGCATATGCTTGCAATATAAGTTTGTCCTTCGGACAAATCCAACCTAGTACATTTAACGAGCCCCGGGAAGGAGGAACTCGAGTAACGTCATTACGAAGAAGTCTGATGTCATCAGTTTTTAATGAGTCTGACAAAGGAAGAACTCGGTGTCTTTTCATGTTTAGAGAGTTTGAAAAGATAGTGGAAAAGAAAACTCTAGCAGTCCCTTTTTGTAGATAGTCTCACATATCTGAAAAGGTAGAAAACTATGTCTGAGAGAACCTCCTAGTCGCGATAGGCTAGGGTATTCCTTTTTCGTAAGTAATCTATCCTAGCCCGAAAAAGGGGTAAACGTATACTGGGTAGATATCGTTTCGCAGCCAATTTAACGAGCTCAAAATGACAAGCGACTCAGCGATCTTTTCAGTTTTAGAGAGTCAGAAAAGAGTTGAAAGGTGACTCCAGTAGTGACTTTTTCGTGTTTTTACCGAGTCTGAAAAAGTATAAAATACAACTCGTGTCATCGTCCTAATTGCGTGAAAACTTGTCGTTGCACAAAAAGCAAGTGTAAAACCCATTTTTCGACAAAACATAGTGAAATATTGGAAAAACAAGTCTCAAAACCTAACTTTGATTTTGAAAAGTTATAAATATGACCAATAGTAAAAACATATTTAATTTTTACCTTTTTACCTCTGTGCAGAGCGATAGTGAGCTATTTCCCTTGCGATCTTGAGGTGACGATTGTGGACGATCCAGTGAACGATTTCGGATTCCGTCTTCTCCAGGTAAGAGTCGCTTCCGTTAGCCATCGTTTAAGCCATATTTCATAGTTTTTCACTGTCATTTAGCCTCCCTGAGGGGAGGAATTGCAAAATATAGGGCTTTGCGGTTGGCGCGGGTACTAGGCACGGAACCGCGCCAATCCGCTCTGTTTTACACAGAGGTCGCGCCCAGACAGTCATGCCAACGGCGCAACGCAAATTCCGGCCAAAAAATTCTCAAAAATGAACCAATGAAAATCAAATTTGAATACTTGAGGAGGTTTCTAACACTCCTATGTTTGATTTGGTGCATGTACTCAGCGAAAATGGTGATTGAATGGAAGGAAAGAGAGCACAGTGAGGAAGACGAAATGGAAATGGAGAATGAGAAGTGTATGAATGCTCTCCGAAATTGCGGTTTGAATAAATTCTTCCTAACACCATGTCTTTGGGCTCAGCCCGAACTACTGCAATATTTGATTAGTATCTGGGATGAGGACGAGGATAATTTTAAACTCTGAGATCAAGTACTTGAGCTTGAAGTGTCAGACGTGTACTTTATCACTGGATTGTCACGCAGAGGTCCAGTTCCTATCTTGACAGGCACCAGGCCTTCTGGTGAAAAAATGTCGATGGTTATGGAGAGAGTGTGCCTAGGGGCACAAAAGGGATCAGGTAGTGGAAAATTTGACATCCATAGTGTTCCTAACCTAGCACTCAAAGTGGTGCTACATACTATCATGCGGGCTGCAGGGTCGCAGGCACCGCACAAGGCTACCAAGACACAGCTCCTTCTTGCATCAAAGTGCATGAATCCTACAGTGTTTGACTGGGCCACAACCGTGACTATGAACATCAAACGGCAATTGACCAAATGCAAAAATACCAAACTAAAGAAGTTTGGATACGGGTCAATCTTGGTATCATTCTTCCTAGAACGACTACCTATCTTCCAGGGCCAGGGGGCTATAGTCTCGGATCCACCATTGAGAGAGCCACAGATGTCAAACCTTCCTTCAAACCTTCCATGTCTGCTTTTAGATCATTCTTCATGTCTTCCATTTTTTCCTCCATGTCTTCCATGCCATTCTTCAAACCATCCATCTTAGCATCCATGACTTTCTTCAAACCATCCATCTTAGCTTCCATGCCTTTCTTCAAAACTTTCATTTCATTGTTTTTTGCTCTTTGCGAAAGTGAAAGTTGTTGCACTTGCTATTGTAATTTTGATATATCATGTTGCACTTCTTCCTCTTCATGAGTCATAGTAGAGCCATATGAGGGCTTAATGGGTGTTGAATTCTTTTTAGGGGGCATTTTAGAACCCAATACTGATATCTATTCTTCAATATGCCCTTGGAATCACTTCAAAATGATTTTTCAAACAAGACTTATGCAATTTGAAAAAAAAAGCACATACATGTTTCTTTCTTTTGAGGAGATTGATATTGAAACTGATGTATCTTTGTAATTTTTGATCCCCAATATTTTATCTTCAGTCCTTTAGAAACCCTCTGAACCTTATTTACAATGCCACAGGTCTGACCTGATTTCGATTCTTCAAGTCAAAGTTATGCCCAATCTCCCACAATGGCATGATTATGGACTGGTTCAGTAGAGCGAACTTGTATGACATGCCACGTGTCACTTTTTCCTCTTTCAGATTTGAAATTGATACAATAGAAACTAAAGTCCGTGTACTTTCAACCACTTTTTACAGAATTCCAATCCGATGCTCATAGAGAGACTTATGACGATTTTCCCAAGGTCTCTTCTTTGAGATGAAATTCAGGAGCATGCAAAAACCCTAACTTCCACAGATCACATCTCTGAAAATTTTGCGAACCAAGATCTGAAATTTTTACATGACGTTCCTCAGGATTTCTTCGCAAATGGTTTCTTTTTTAGCTTCTGAAACTTCGTAAAGAAAAAGTTATAATGAAAATGCCACGATGACCTATTTGAAGCAGTGAAACCCTATAATCCAAAGCTCTGATACCAATTGTTAATCCAAAGCTCTGATATTATCGCAAGTTTGTTAAGAATTATGGGAGAATAGCAGCACCTCTAACAACATTATTGAAGAAATATGCATTTTCATGGACCCCTGAAACAACTAAGGCCTTTGAACAACTTAAAGAGGCAATGTGCCTAGCACCAGTCTTTGATACGCTAGACTTCACAAAAACCTTTATTGTGTAATTTGATGCCTCAGGAAATAGAATTGGTGAGGTTTTAATGCAAGAAGGAAGACCCGTTGCTTTTGAAAGTCATCTAGATATTTTGAATATTTTGTTTCATATTCGAACCTTGTTCGTTACATTGAGATCAGAGTTGTTCAACCCTCTGCCCTTTCAACTGTTGCACCAAGCCACTTTCTTTGATCTAGGCCTTTGGCCATCAATTCTTTGTCAAGTTTGTTGTTGTCGTGATTGAGGCTTTTTAGCCACACAAAGTTTTTTTAGAGGTTATCCATTCTGTTGTAAATCCCTTTGGCCTTAAAGTTGTAGAAGTTATTGCCACTGATTTTGATGCCCCAACAAACCATGGTCGTTTGGGCCTCCCACGACATGTGGTTGCAACTACCACCACTTGTCACACTTAATTTCGCACAAATTCGCGCGATGCCTCGTCGTTCCTTCCTCTTAGTCTTTTCCCCAAATTTTAATACACTACCAACATTCATACTTCAAAAACACTTTAAATTGTTTTATGAAGAGAGACTATCTCGTCACAATTATTCATTCACAAACGACCGTGATGATCAAGAAATTCGTGGCTAGGTTTCATCGAAGTGAATGGGTATATTTCCACCCTTTAAGGGTACTATTGAGGGAAGAATAAGGTTATTTCATTCAGTTAGAAAAATAAGACTCAATTAAACAATTCGTTTGGTTTAAAATATCCTAAAATGGAAATCACATCAAAATTGCAACATATGATTTTGCACCCCAAGTTTCAAAAACTTGCAAAAGTATAGGCCTTGACCACAACGATCCCTTTGTAGCCTTAAAATAGATATTGCAACATATTCTCAGCTAGGTAAAGTCCTTATAATGGGTGATTTTAATGTTAGGACTGCAAGTGAGCAAGCTAAAATTCTTTGTTGTAAAAAATATTGCAACCCTATCTAGCTTATAGAAGAGAGTAATCGTCAGTGGGAAATAATTTTAGAATACAAGGGCTGCAATCTCTTTGGTGAACAATTCTACACGGGGATTTTGATTTTTTCATTTATACTGGTTTAACTAGATGGGCAAAGTGGTAATTTCACTTGCACTACTTATAATGGAGCAAGTGTAGTAGATTATGTAATTTCCTTGCATGGTTTGTGTGATAAAATGGAGGAAACTTTGACTGAAGATCTGCTTTGGGACTTAAAATTGGATCATAAGCCAATTTATTTAAGTTTCTCTTAGACTAGAAAGAAGCAGTTAGGGTCAAAACCTCACTGTGTTCAACAAAATCTCCCAAAGGCCAAAATTCTTTTGACTCCAGAAAATTGTAATACCTTCAAAATAACATTAGAGATGATCTTAGAGAAGGAGAAAATTACAAACCATGACCTTCATAGTCACGGATTAACACAGTTAATTCAAAACACACTTGTAGAGTGCAAAATAGTAAAAATAAAGAAGACTAAAACAAATTGCTTTTCGGTTAATTCTTGGTTTGAGGAGGAATGCAAAAATCAAATAGAATGTGTAAATAGTCAAACAAGGATAAAATAAAAATCAAACCTTACAAGGAGATATTTAGAAAGAAAATGGTTGATTTCATGGTTTCAAGGAGGGAAGAACCTATCTTTCATGGGAAAAATAACCCCAAATTATTTTGGAAGGAGCTCCAACCAAGAAAAATGCAAACTAAAAATAGTATTACAACTTCTAACTGGTTTGGCTATGCAAGAAAAATTTATGAGCAGGATCCCAAGGTTGACCCTCCTCCCTTGGTCAACAATGACACTGAACTCTTCACGGTGCAAGAGGTAGAGATGGGTATCAAGAATCTGGGTGTTGGAAAAGCAAAATACTTAGGTAAAATCCAAGTAGAGTATCTAAAGTGGGGCTTAAAAATTCTTGCACCTCACATTACAAAAAATTCCAATAACATCATACAACAGGGGTTCCCCACAGATTGGACAACTAGCCTGGAAATACCTCTTTTCAAGAGTGGTGATGTCAATAATTCCGCCAATTATAGGACCATAATGATAAACCCCTTGTTTGCAAAGTTATTTGCAAGCATATTAGAAAATGAAAGAATCAAGTGGGTGGAAGAAACAGATAAACATGCTAAAGGGAAAATAAGTTGTAGACCTAAACATTCCATAATTGATCATGTTATAACTTTAAGGCACATCGTTGAAAAAGTTTGGGATAAAAGGAAGAAGCCTTTTGTTGCTTTGTTGATTTTATAAAAGCCTTTGACACGATTCCTAGGGATAAGCTTTGGCACAGAATGGAGGAACTTGAGGTTCCTAGGAATTTGACTGGAGTTGTGCATAGGCTGTACGAAGAGGTGAAAGTCAAAATTAGAATTTCAACATGAATTTCTAAAAGTTTTAGAAGTGATATTGGCTTCAAGCAAGGTTTCCCATTGTTTCCTACCCGTTTTGGTTTATATATCGACAGGCTTGAGGAGTGGCCAGATTTGGAAGGGGTGACAATATCCAGTTAGTAAAGTTTGTTATAAGGCTTCTTTATGGAGATGACCTTATCTGATTGCTAAATTCGCTCTTGGTTTGCAAGAGCATGTACTTTCCCTTTATAATTTTTGTAGAAGGGTGGGGATGCAAGTCAATATAGTAAAATGAAAGTAGTGGTTTTATCTAATAAAAGAAAACGTAACCAACATAAGTTTTACTTTGAAGGCAACACTTTGGAAGAAGTTGTGTATTACAAATACCTCGAAATTGACTTCAACAGAAATCTAAGCTAGAACAACAATAGAAAGAAAAGAACTTTGGGGTGTTGGAAAACATTTTATGCTTTTCAAAATAGGTGTAGAGAGGCAGAGTTATGGGATTGGAAAACCACTCAAACTCTTTTTTGGCTTTTAGTGATTATGGTGATTATCTACAGTTGTGAATTATGGGCCAACAATACATCTGACATGCAGTGGAAACAAATTGAGAAAATTTAGAAGCGCTTGGTTACAAACAAATTCAAAATTGAAAGTGCAGTTCATTATATTATCTTGTTAAGTGAAACAGAGGTTGCTCCTATTGAAGCAATTGCTGCAATCCGAGTCATAAGGTATTTAAAAAAAAAAAGTGAGCAAATGGAAGAGGGAAAATGGCCTAAGGTTGTCTTTAATGACATATTGTGCAAAATAAAGAAGACTTGGATGCAAAAAAATAACAAATGGTTTAGTAAATGGGGTATTTTCTTGAACATGTGTCCCACAAACAGTAAAGAGATAAAATATTTTGTTATGGATAAGTTCCACAAACGTACTTGGGATAAGGAGCAAGGGAGAAAGAAAAAGTATTATATTGAAGAATTCAATCCCACTCATAATCATCAACAAAAAGTGTACATAGGGGCCAATATTTCTTGGAAAGTCAAAATTCTTATTACTCAGTTAAGTACTAATTCTCATAAACTCCGTTGTGAAACAAGGTGCTGGAAAAGGCCAAAAGAAGTGTGGAAACAAAAAGCATGTATTTTTTGCTCTTCCATAAAAGTGTAAACACAAAAGCATTTCAATTTATAATGTGAGGCCTTCAAAGACATCAGGGAAAGTTATGTAGATATTCTAGCACCTAGCTCTTGGGATAATTTATTCACCGAGGGGTTTGTCGAGAAGATGGGAGCGTTTATTGTGAGGCTTCACAGGAAAAGGACTGGATACAAGAATCAGATGGTGAAGAAATTTGTTCCATAGACTATCCTTAGCCTCATGGACATTAAACTAATTTCTTCTTTATTTCTTAACCTATTTATGTGATCCCTCATTATGTTATGCAACGAGATCACAAAATAGAAGAAAAGATAGATCAACAACTTGAAAAATAGCCTCTTTGAGGGGGAAACCTCATTCACATCACATAAATGAACAATGCTTGGATGATGAAAATTATAATACCTCCTTGGTATATATAGGAGTCTAAGGGGTCACATTATAATCAAAGCCTACATAACGATAATAACGTAAGGCCACAAAAATAATAATAGTGGGCTTCTATGGGGCACAAGGATAACAATATGGGGGGCTACATGGGCACACAAATAATAATAGGGGGCTACATTAATAATAACAATAAGGGGGATACACTTACAATAATAATAAAGGGGCTACACTAGTATTATAGGGACCTAACATGCCCCTCTCCTTCAAAAAAGTGTTGTCCTCGATGCTTGAGTAGTTTTGGATACTTTTGTATAAAATTCTCATCCTCTCATGTGGAAACCTCAGTGGGTAAATTCTTCCACTTAATGAGATACTTTGAAATTGATTAATTAAAAATTAAAAATGAAGGTTTCATGTACAATTTTGTAAGCTAGTTTATGTCTTTTAGGCAATGGATTGTGATTGCAAAAGCACACAAACTAAGTTAAATTTTGCAGATTTTTAACAATTAAATGGACAATAAGCAACATCAAAACACAACAAATTGATGACGAAGTTCACCCTTCCTGGGCTACGTCCCGTGTTCAAATTCTGATGGTGGCCCTTTATATTATATGCTCAAATATTCAAATACATCAACATATAATGCTCAAAGTTCAAAAATAACACTGCCATTGCATACAAAATGCCCCAAAACGCTTGTATAGGCTCTTCTTGGGCTCAAAAAAGCTAAAACATGGCCAATATAGGCATCCTTCTCCAAATTGTCTGCAAACAACTCTGCAAAATTTGTTCCCTTTACAAGACTGGCAACAAATAGACTCCTTGGTGCATTGGTAAGGCACTAAATTGAATTTTTGGAGGTCGCGGGTTTGACCCACAAATTCCGCTGCAGTTGGTGCATTTTGTTGAATCATTAAATAAATTTTGTAATGGTCGAGTCCCTGGTGCCGATTCCGTCGCACCTCCTCTCAGCCATATGGAAAACATGGTGACTGAGGGGCATGGGCCATAGGCCACGCGCCTCCCTGTCCCCGCTCCTAGTATTGTAGTGGTGTTTGTGACATGTGGCTGATGCTAACTTTGCGCCCTCCCCTTCACTCTCGCCAAAAAACCCGCCCTTGGTATCAATGGGTAATATAACCGTGGGCTAGGGTGTGGGCAGGGTGCCACACACCCCTCCCATCAAATCGTCCACATTTGGTCACAGATCTGTGATAAGACCTAGGGCTAGGTCATTCGGGCGCGCCTGCTAGCCCAACCCTCCCCCCTTCTGCCAAATAGTATGACAATAAATAAAATCCAACCACCTATGTATAACAAGGAACACCAGTGGCACAATGGTAGATCGTTCAATTAGTTTGTGGGAGGTAAAAATTTCGATTATTGTGGAGTTTTGTTGGTCAACCTAACCAATTTTGGCCTCATCGAGAGTGCCACGTGGTGCCTTTGGATTGGGCCATGTTCCACTCCTTGATTAGTCCATACCAAAACACCTTTAACCAATAAGAGCCTGCCAATTGTCTACGTACGATTGGGCCATGTGTCAGATATTTATTGGATCTTTACTACTCGGTAATCTTGCTGACGTTAGCAACAAAATAACATACAAACTACCACGTGGCATCCGTGCATTGCACAGTCAACCCTGCAAGTTGAATTTTTTATTGTTTGCCAAAAAGTTTCGAAAGCAATCACTTCCTCATATCATATAGTGTTGGATTGAGGCAATTCAAGCGTTGTTGGAATCACAACGACAAGATCTATTATTTGGTACTGTTTTCGAGAGATTTTGAGCACTTTAATTTTTTAGCATATTTTTGATCCCTTGGATCATTGATCAATTTCGTAGTTGTTGTGTTCTTGTTTCTGTGACTACTTCAGGCTCCAATATGATTTTTCATTCTTCAGCAAGTTCTAGCAATATTGTTTGAATTGGGATCTTGTCACCGCTAACCTTCTTTAAGCATGAAACATGGAAAACTCGATGTACTCGGGAAGATGCAGACAAATCCAATTTATATGCCATAGTAACAATATTTTGCAACACCTTGTAAGGACAATAGTACCTGGGTGATAATTTCTTATCCTTCTTAGCTTGCTTGAGGGACATTTTTTTGTATGGTTGTTGTCGTAAAAATAGCCAGTCGCCTACATCAAAATTTATTTTAATGTGATGTTGATATGCCTGTTGTTTCAGTCGATTTTGCACTAGAGTGAGGTTATCCTTTAATATTTGGAGAACTTCTTGTTGATTCTTGATGTTATCTTCCATTGCTTGAAACTTAAAAATTCTCTTAAATATGATGTGATGGACGGTGGATGATATCCATAAAGTTCCATAAATGGGGTCATTTTTGCTGCAGTATGGAAGAAAGTGTTATACCAGCTTTCCGATAGAGTAAACCACCTGACCCATTGTGTTTTTTTATCAAATACAAAACAAAAAAAATATCCTTATAAACATTTGTTCACTATCTCAGTTTTCCTGTCAGATTGAGGATGATAAGATGAGCTATGATCTAATTGAGTACCACTTGAGTACCAAGACAAGAAAATGATTTCATCCAAAAATTTATAGTGAAAATGGGATCTCTATCACTTGTAATGATCTTTGGGTTTCCATGTAGCTTTTAAATTGTTTCCATAAATGCAGTAGTAATTGTACTAGCTTTAAAAGGATGAGATAATGCACAAAAGTGTGCATAATTGATAAGTCAATCAACTACCACCATGATGACACTCTTTCCTCGGAATTAGGTAAACTTGATATAAAATCCATTAAGACCTCCTTCCAATGCTAACTTGGAAGGCTAAAGGTTGTATTAGACCCGAGGTCTTAATTGTCTCAACTTTATTTTGTTGGCAAACCAAACATTCTTCCACGAAATTTTGAATATCATATTTAAGGCCATCCCAAAAAAAATTCCTTCTTGATCCTGTTGTAAGTTTTTAAAAATCCTGAGTGCCCTCCTAAGGTGGAGTGTGCAATTCTAAAAGAATCTTTTGTTTGAGTTGGGAATTCTTACAAATATATATGCGATTTTTGTACCATAATGAATTATTTTGAGATAAATGTATCAAATGTACTGAGATCTTGCTGCAAATTTTGAATGACTGTCCACAATGTATCAAATGTAATGGGATCTTGCTGCAAATTTTGAATGAGTGTCCACACCTCTTCGTCATTCTTCCATTAATCCCTTGCTTAAGTTATCCAATCAGGTTGGATAATACAAATGACACAGAGCAATGCTTCCACATCCTCATCCTTTCGTGAGAGTGCATCTGCAACAACATTTTGCTTCCCTATTTTGTAGATGATTTCAAAGTCATAACCCAACATCTTTGTGAACCATTTTTGTTGCTCTTCTGAAGATAAACTTCGTTCTAAAAAGTATTTAAGACTATCATGATTTGTTTTTACCTTGAAGTGTGTTCCCATTAGGTAAGGTCGCCAATGCTTTAGTGTATGTACTATTGCCAGCATTTCCTTCTCATAAATAGCATTTGTGTGGATGCATTCCCTTGATTGGACGAATTTCAAAAGCATTGGGTCTTCCTCCCTGCATTAAAACAACCCCAATTCCATTTCTTGAGGTATCACATTCCAAAATAAAGGTTTTTGTGAAGTCTAGTCTAGATAACACCGGTGCTTGGCACATTGCCTCTTTAAGATGTTCAAAGGCCTTAGTTGCTTCTGGAGTCCAAGAAAATGCATCTTTATTCAGTAATGTTGTTAGAGGCATTGTTATTCTCCCATAATTATTAACAAAATTGCAATAATATGTTGTCAACCTGAGAAATCCTCGAATATACTTTAGGGTTGTGGAGATTTTCCATTCTTTAATGGCTTTAATTTTGTTAGGGTCTACCTTAACACCCTCATGAGATACAATATGACCAAAATATTCCACCTCTTATACTCCAAAGAAACATTTGGAGGTTTTGCATATAATTGTTTCTCCTCCAATAGTTTGAGCACCTTGTCAACATGTTGAACATGATCCTTACAAGACTTGTTGTAGATTAGTATATCATCAAAAAATACTAACACAAATTTTCTAAAAAAGGGTTTGAAAATGGAATTCATCAAACCTTTAAATGTGGTAGATGCATTATTGAGGCCAAAAGGCATGACCAAAAATTATTAATTACCTTCATGAGTTATGAATGTTGTTTTCAAAATGTCTTCAGTCTTCATTCTGTTGGGTGTGTGTTATATTCTTTCCACGACTAGCGCCATGTGTTGTATATAAATTTATTAATACTGATGTATTACCAGATTCTCTTGATCTAACATTATTTATCTTCTTGCTAAATACAGAATCCTTCCACTTAATTCTTGCAGAAATTAAATCGCCAATTGCAAACACATGTGAAGAAAATCAATCGCACATAAACACAGTTCTTTAACGGGAAAGATTAAAGTTAAAAACCCCAACTATCATCTATTATGTATATCAATGGATCATGTAACAATCTCATACAAATCTTAGTACATCAAGCTCTCAGTACAATATAGAATCATCACACACTGTCATGCAGAAATTTACATATCTATGCACCAATTTCTTGCCTCCTGACAACCTGCCTCCACTGCGCAATCCCTGCTGAAGAAGACCCCTGAATGAACTCGAATTGGCCTTTCCTTGACTGCGCAATCCTCATTGGCATCTCCAATGCATGTCAGATGCATTGAATGCATCACTATAGTCAAAACAGATAGTTCGTCTCACCCTTTCACCTATCTCTACACTGGGTCTCCAATGGAACTGACATGCAAGTAGTTAACTGTTGTATTTGTTCAATTGTTAGTGAGTTATTAGTTGTGAATTAATTAACTAATTAATTCACTAAACTCTCACTAGTGTATCTTTCAGTTAGACTAGATACAACTAGCTCAACTGAGTTAAAGTAAATAACAACTCCCATAACTACTCTTCCAACTCTGTCATAACTTTGCCACTTCAGTTCTAACTGAGTCCTCCATGCATGAGCCACCAATAACCCTAGGAATTGCGTAATCCTTCAGCCCATTGATTTGCCAAATTTTTTCACTGAAATAAAGTGCTCCAAGAGAATAAGTTGATATTTATTGTCGGATTATTATTAAGGGCTAATAATAATCGACATGCATCTATTTTTAGATTGACGATCTATAAATAGACTTCGCCCAGTATTCTAAAAATAGAATTTCATCTATTTTTCACATTTGACCAACCATCTACAAATAACATCCTGCAACTTATAGAATATGTTCACCATGTCTAAAAATAAACACACACCTAAAAATAGCCTGCGAGCCCCACTTGGTGAAGGTGCTTACTTTTCACTAAGCTCATCATCTTGTTGAATCTCAACACTCCCTCTCAACAATATAGGGATTATCCTTCACCTCGATCCTACCTCTATGGTATTCGAATTTTCTCCTGCTGAGCACCTTCGTCAGAATATCTGCATCCTGATCTTCTAGAGGAATGTACTGAAGCAACATGATCTTCCGCTGCACACAATCTCTGATATGATGATACCAGATATTAATATGTTTAGATCTATCATGAAACACAGGATTAATCGAGAGTTTAATACAACTCTGATTATCACAATGTATCACTGTAGGAAGTAAATGAGAACTGAACAAACCGATGAGGATCTTCCTCATCCAGATAGCCTCACATGCAGCTTGACTTGCTGCCATATATTCTGCTTCCGCTGAACTGAGTGCCACGGATATTTGTTTCCTGTTGTACCAAGAAACTGTTGTAGTTCCAATACTGAAAACCCCTCCTAATGTGCTCTTTCTGTCCGTTGGGCTGCCTACCCAATCTGCACCCGTGAAGCCATGCAACTTCACCTCATACGTATGTCTATACCATAAGCCACACTCATATGTGCCCCTGAGATACCTCAGGACATGCTTGCCTGCCTTCCAAAAGATCTTGGTAGGCTTAACCATCGCTTGAATAAGTTGGTTCACCACATAGCATATGCCCGGTCTTGTATTAACTAAATACATGAGCAAACCCACCAACTGTCGATAAACAGTGGCATCCACTACCTCTACCAATGTAGCATCCTCTTTCCTCCAATTTCCTGGAAGAAGAGTATCCATGGGCTTGTAGTCCTCCATGTGAAACTTACCAAGTATCTCCCGAGCATACTTGCCTTGAGACACAAACAATTCACCTTCTCCCTGCCATATTTCCAATCCAAGGAAATAATGAAGGAGGCCCAAATCCTTAATCTCAAACTCCTTTGCAAGATCTACCTTGCATGAGTGTATCTACTGCTCATCACCCATTAGTATTAAATCATCAACATAAAGAACAATGATTAAAAACTTACCCTCCACCACAATTTGGTACAGGTTTGCATCCGCCTCACCCTTGGTGAAGCCAAGTCCGGTGAAATAGTTGTTGATCCATGTGTACCAAGCACGTGGTGCTTGCTTCAGCCCATACAACGCTCTTTTGAGTCTGCACACATGCGACTCGCTGCTGAAGATCTCAAATCCTTTAGGTTTCTCAATGTACACCTCTTCCCCAATGATCCCATTAAGGAACATAGTCTTCACATCCATCTGATGAATGTTCCAACCCATCTGCTTTGAGAGAGCAAGGATGGTACTTATGGAAGAATATCATGCGACAGGTGCAAAGGTTTCTTCATAATCAATACCCTCGATCTGTGAGAAGCCATGGGCAACAAATCTTGCCTTATACTTCTCGACGCTCCCATCAGTAGCTTGCTTTACCTTTTAGATCCATCTTGATCCTACAACTGATTTACCCACCGGCCTTGGAACAATCTCCCAAGCACTGTTTCTGACAATGGAGTCATACTCCTCCACCATGCCATCTACCCATGTGGGCTCCTGCACTACTTCTTCAAAAGAAGATGGATCTGTCATGATACACTTGCTCATAAGAGCCATGTATCCAGTAAATTGGTCAGGTGTCTGTCTCTGTCTGTGTTGTGATGTAGGGACTCCTATATTTTTTGCCGCATCAAGCTTCAATCTCTCAGCTTTTGTGGTACGCTTTCTGCCAGTTATGATGTTTGGTTCTACATGAGTGGACTCCTCCACTCCATGAATCTCCTCCTGTGGCTGATCCACATCTAGAGGCTCATCTTTGGGAGCAATAAGTTCCTCCTCCACATGCAAGTGCAACTCCCTCTCAAGCGATAACTTCATGGCTTTCACCTCATTGAATTTTATATCCTGTCGCACCACAGTCATTCGACTGTTTGGAAAATACACACAATAATTATGGGGTGTTTCTCTGTACCCCACAAATATCCCAAATTCTGCAGTAAACTCCAGCTTCTTCTTGGCATTTGGCATCCTTTGTCACATGAATGTAAACAGATGAGCCAAAAATATTCAAATGAGAAATATCAGGCTTCTTACCAATAAAATCTTCTTTAGGTGTACTCATGCCAAGTACACTATGAGGACAAAAATTTTGCACATAAACCGCAGTTTTGCACGCTTCTGCCCACAAGTGCATCAGTAGGCCCTAGTCATGCAGCATAGCTCGTGCAGCACCCACGATTTTTCTGTTCTTCCTCTCCGCGACCCCATTCTGTTGTGGGTTATGAGGCGCTATGAGTTCTCTTCGAATTCCTTCTTTGCTACAAAAGTCTTTGAATTCATTCGAGATATATTCACCACCATTATCACTCTGCAAAGCCTTCACTTGCTTCCCCAACTCCTTCTCCACCAATGCTTTAAACTCACAGAACTTTGAGAATGTTTCACTCTTCTTCTTCATGAAGAAGATCCAGCATCTACGAGAATATTCATCAACAAGAATAACATAATACCTGTGTTTTGTTGTTGAAGGAACCGAGAAAGGTCCACACACGTCTGTGTGAATTCTCTCCAGGATCACCAAAGCACGGTTCTCCTTCTCATGAAAGGTGGTCTTCACAAACTTACTCATAGTACATCCCTTGCACTGATCTGACTACGCAAGTGTACCCTTGGGAAATCCAGCATAAATCTATTGCAAAATCTTAAAGGCGCCATGGTGAAGATGGCCCAATCTCCTGTGCCATAATTCGCCCTCATCCTGGCTCACCACTTATTCTGCTTTGCCCATCATTGTAGCACAGCCATATACCTTGAGCTTGTAGATATTCTTAACTTGAATACCTATCCTTTTGGTTTGACCCGTTGTTTTATGTCGCAGGAAAGCTTTTCCCTCGCTGAAAACAACGTCATAACCTCTGTCCTCCAACATTGTGACCGAGACCAAGTTCTTCTTCATACCTGGAACATGCATAACATATTTCAACAGAAATGGTTTAATTGACTCCCTCTCAAAAGTAATGGTTCCAACGTCGGTCGCACTGTATCTACCATCGTCGCCCATCTTTATATGCATTTGGAGATCCTTCTCCTCCAAGTCACTAAACAACTCCTTATCTCCCGTCATATGGAAGGAAGCACCACTATCAAGATACCACACCGATCCCATTGCACTTGAAACCAAGCATGCCATTAAAGATAAATCAAGTTCAAATTTCGAGGCCAAGGCCTCTCCAGCTGCAGCTCCAGCAACCTTCTTGTTCTTCTTTTTTTGTGGGCAGTTAGTGGCGAGATGCCCATGTTCGTGACAGTGAAAACACTTCACCTTGGACAAATCCAGCTTCTTGCCTTTAGCCTTGGATTTTGGATGGAACTTCTTCCCCTTCCCTTTCCTTTCTTTGGCAGCCAAAATTCAATTCTCTTCATCATCATTCTTTGATGAAGAGCCATCCCTGGTATTCCGCCTTATCTCCTCCTGCATAAGATTCGACCAAAGTCGCTCCCAATCCGGCAGTTTCTCCCGTCCATTGACAGAGTATTCATAGCTCTACAAACTCTTTGGAAGCCCAAGGAGAGCCAAGCTCACCAAGTCATCATCCTCAACTGTAATTCCCACACTCCCTAGCTCATCCCTACATTGGACAAACTTCGTGAGATATTTTGGAATATTGTCACCCTTCTCCATTTTGATTTTTTTGAGCTTATCTTTCAGCCCCAACTTCCTATGGTCGCTGCTACTTTGGAAAAGATTTTTCAAAGCCTTCCACATTGCAAATGGAGAGTATTTCCCATGAAGGATTGACACAATATGATCTTTCACACCTTCCAATAGAATTCTTCTTTTCTTTGCTACCTTCTTTTGCCATGCGTCAAGTAATGCAACATCGCTAGAAGTAGACTTAGGAACATCGCTATTGATGAACTCCTTCAGTCCATTATCTTCAAGCACCGCCTCCATCCTATCCTTCCAGGCTATGGAATTTGAGCTACCCTCAAGGGCATACTCCAATTGCAACCCATTGAAAGACATTTCAATGAATACTCAACTGTCGCACCAAGAAATTTCTGCAGCAAATTCGAATTTCCCACCAGCACAAAACTTAGCACCTCTTCGCAATTGCAATCTCCAGTGAATAACATTGATATGATACCATGTAGAAATTTATTAATACTGATGTATTACCGGATTCTCCTGGTCTAAGAATATTTATCTTCTTGCTAAATACAGAATCCTTCCACTTAATTCTTGCGGAAATTAAATCGCCAATTGCAAACACATGTGAAGAAAATCAATCGCACATAAACACAGTTGTTTAAGGGAAAAGCTTAAAGCTAAAAACCCCAACTATCATATATTATGTATATCAATGGATCATGCAACAATCTCATACAAAGCTTAGTACATCAAGCTCTCAATACAAAAAAGAATCGTCACACACTGTCATGCATAAATTTGCATATCTATGCACCAATTTCTTGCCTCCTGATAACTTGCTCCACTGTGCAATCCCTGCTGAATAAGACCCCTGAATGAATTCGAATTGGCCTTTCCTTGACTGCGCAATCCTCATTGGCATATCCAATGTGTGTCATATGCATTGAATGCATCACTATAGTCACAACAAATAGTCCATCTCACCCTTTCACCTATCTCTCGACTGGGTCTCCACTGGAACTGACATGCAAGTAGTTAACTGATGTATTTGTTCAGTTGTTAGTGAGTTATTAGTTGTGAATTAATTCACTAAACTCTCACTAGTGTATCTTTCAGTTAGACTAGATACAACTAGCTCAACTGAGTTTAACTCACTTAACAGAGTTAAACTAAATAACAACTCCCATAACTACTCTTCCAACTTTGTCATAACTTTGCCACTTCAGTTCTAACTAAGTCTGTTACACCATTTTTTTGGTCATCTAACCCATTATCATTTGATGAACCCAAGTACACCACGTAAGACCAATTTTACCCTAAGTAAAATTGCTTTCACCATGTAAAATAACATTTGTCTATATTTCCTGGTCATATTTAACCCAAAACAACAAAATTAATTAAATAAATCATTATTTATTTAATTATTTCCTAGGAATAAGTTATTCAAATCATTATTTAAATAATGTTCCTAGTTAAATTTGACTAAATCATTTTTAAATAATTAAATAAATCATTATTTATTTAATTATATTCCCACCATCTCCCTAAAATAATAAATAAATCATTTATTTATTTATTGTTTATAAATAAAGGAATTGACCAAGTCAAAAGCCCTTTTCCCTCCAACAAATATAATAAAATATTCCTAAAGGGTGGTTCTAGAATTTGATTAATAATATTTTATTCATGCAACAAGTTCTAGATAACCCTAATATTTTGTTATAAATAGGAGGGTTTTCCCCATTCATTAGTCACCTTCATTGCATTAGATCACACTAGATCTAGTCCTGGTCACCATTTTCCATTTTTGCCTTGTGAGCTCCCATTGAGTTCTATGTTTGTCTGGGTTTTCTACCACAATAAGAGAGAGGAATTTTAGATCTGAAACACTGAGGACTTTCAAGAACCCATCCCATTGAGGAGAACCGGAAAACACCTTTCTTGTTTTCCTCTCAGGTGCCCAATTCTTTAATATAATATTAAATTCTTTTAAATACATTGTTCTTGTCTTGTCTATTGGATGCATGGAGCCATATTATATTTTATCTGCTTAATGTCTTTTGTGCTTAGATATGGACTTGTGCAGCAGACTTAAAGATATTTTGCAGCCATAATCCATGTTAGGGCTATTTTTTATGCGTAGCTGAAGTGATCTTTTAAGACGAAAGAATCATACTAACAATTGGCAACTCCACACGGGTTTTCTTTTGCGACCGCTGTCGTTTTATATATTCCTGCATATCCAGCTGTTTCAGACCCTAGGGTTTTTCTTCTATTTTCTGTTTTTCCTATTTTTATGGTGCTTTCCACCTCTAAAACCCTCAAACAGTCAAATTTTTAACTTCCGTGTGTTTCTGGCCTTATTGCGCAGGTGACAGACATCAGCCGCAGCTGAGACGACAAATTTTTCTGAAATCTGCTGCCGAGAGAGCCGGATCTGCAGGTCGCACTTATCGGCCCAAAAAGTGCAACCTGGCCTTGAGGTCGCACTTTTCTGCCCTAAATCTACGTCATGGACAACAATCAAGTCAGAACTTGCGACTTGCACTTTTTTCTGCAAATTTTCAGCACTTTTTCTGGGTTTGTCTGAAGCTTCTGTCAAGGTTTTCCAGCCTCTGTGTCCGCCCATTTAGACTTGTTTCTGATCTGTTTCACTAAAATAAGTGGGAATCTTGCCCCTTAGGGCTCTAGTACCCTCCACTTTTTGTGGGAGAGTTTTTTCTGTTTCAGAAGTCTGAATTTCCAGGGTTTCAGCCCTTTTGCTTCCAGATCTGATACCTCAGTTTCAGATCCCTTTAGATCAGTTCTTCCCCCTTTCAAATCACCTCACATAGTTTTGTTTGGGTTCATTTCTAGGGCCGCCTCCTTGTCCCTTCTCTGTTTAGCTGATCTCCTCATTTTTAGCAACAACCTTGCCTCTGCCTCTTTGTTGTTCTCTGCACCTCTTTTCAGCAGATTTCTCCTTTAGATCCCCGTCCCTCCCAACCTTAGATCTATTGGCCTCTTTTCAGCGTGCTTTGCTTAGTTTTTTCCCTCTTATAGACTAGTTTTGAGAGACCCACCTTCTTGGGTTAGATTGATGCATTGTTAGCTATTAATTTTCTGTTCTTTTAGTGTTCTTTACTGCAGATTTATTTTCAGTTACGCAGCACACTTTTTCTTTTACTCTCAAAACTTCTGGGTTTAAACAATTAAAATTAACGCACGCCACACACTGACCCTAAGTGAAGAAGAGCCTGGTTAACACTGCTTGGCAAAGACTTTAAAATCAATTGACACTGCACCTCTCTACCCTTGTTTCGACATTGATCTCACTTGATTTTACCCCTACCTACCCCTGTCGGTTTTCTTCTTCCTGTCATCATTGCGCCTCCAAGGCGTTTGTCCCGGAGACTTCTTGGCCTTCACCCTCAGTTTCTGGTTGGTCGACTTCCTCCTTCCCGTTGTCATCGAGTAAGTCCTCCCCCAAGTCCGCACTCCGACTCTTCTTCTGATTTTTCGGGTTCTCCCCCTACTCCTAGTTCTCCCCCTGTTATTTTCGCCATGTCTACTTCAGTGCCTACTACTAGCAGCAACCCCAGTTCTACTGCTGGGTTTGTTTCCAGTGGAACCACTACGGGACCTACCTCGACTGCCCCTTTGCTCCCTTATCTGGCCGGCCTCAGTCTCCCCAATTTCAATCAGCTGATTAACGATCCTATCTGCCATGATGTCAGTTGGCCTGCTATGCCAACCAAGCTCCGCTCCGACATTCCCAAGTTCGAAGGCCTTGCTAGTGAAGATCCCTCTAACCATACTCAATCTTTCCACATGTGGTGTTCCTCCAATTCCATCATCGATGACTCCATCTGTCTTCGATTGTTCCAACGTACGCTTACCGACGAAGCTTCTAAATGGTATGTTGATCAAGCCACCTCTTCCCATACCACCTTTGCGACCATTTCCCAAGCCTTTTTATCTTATTTCCAGCTCCCTCTCCGATACGACACTGGTACTGAACTCTTAACTTCTTTCCATCAATCCTCTTCAACCCGCCTTTCCGCTCATGTCTAGGAATGGCGACGAAGACGAAGCTTGTGTCGCGCTCCCCCCTTTGAAGATCGGGTTTACATGGACTAGTTCCTTCACTCTCTCTTACCTCCCATTGGCAAAGATGTCGCATCCCATTTTCCCCAAACCAAAGAAGCCGCCCTCCAAATAGCCTTGAAATATGACCTTATCTATGCCCAATCTGGTTATGTTTATACCGTCCTTCCTGACCTCCCCAAGCCCGGTGGCTCTAATGCCTCAGGGGTATCTCACTCTACCGACGGTATCATTGGAACCCTGTCACATACCTCTTCGAAACCTCTTCTGGGCCATGGTTCCCCCCCAGGAGGGGCCACCCCCTCCGGCACTTTTTCCCCTCCAGGTAGCATGTATCTAGGATACGACATGCCTCCTCCTTTTGCACAGCCTCCTTCTTACCTCAATGTTGCCCATCCTACCCCTTATCCGTATCCACAACCTGGTGTTCCAGCTCCTCCAGCATTTGGACCTCCCACTCCTTTGCCTTCTCCACCCCCACAACTGCACTTACTACCCCCTCCAGGGCAAGTATTTGCACAACAGGGGGAAACTAATTTTCTTCCTTCTCAAAGAAAGAGAAAAGGCAATCAATCCTCTTCTGGTAATCATGGATCCAATCCTTCCAGTATTGACTCTACCACTTCCAACCAGCCACAGGGCTCCTAGCCCAAGCTGGACAGGCTGCTTCGCACTAATAGGCCCTATTCATGTTGCGGTGTTTATGGTCATTACACTCACGATTGTCCCTTATTACCACAAATGCGGCAGATGTGGGAGTCTCAGGCCACCGTGCGGGGACAACACTCCTCCCCTACTGTCCCTCCCACCCCAGCTACTTCTCAACCCGCCGTGTTTACTGATCCTTTCCCTCAACAAGGATTCATGGTCACTCAACCACCTCATGCCTCGGTAACCACCCAACCTTCCCCTTCTGGTTCCTATGATTACCATATTCTCATGATGGCCTTTGACCCACCCCTCACCGTCGACCTTAACCTTCAAACTCGGTCCTGTCAGTATTCCACACCTCCCGTTCCATCTGTCTCTGAGTCTCCATCTTCAGATCATACTGAGCCTCTATCGACACCCAATGGTCCCTTGTAACTCCCTCCGCCCAAAGCTAAGGTTCATCCCAAGACTCCTAAGGGACCATTACGCCGAAATGCTTCCTCTGGTCGGGCTGCCCATTCATATAGCATAGTAGATGATCTGGCCCAATCTCCTATTGCCATTTCAACACTCGAACTCCTCCAGTCGTGTCCTTCTCAAAAGAAAGCTCTACTATCTTCCGTGGGTGCTGTAGATCCTGCTGATGACCAATTGATTTTTTTTGACGCCTGTCAGTTAGACCATCCCCCTCTTCCTCCATCGGTTACTTTCCAAATCCTAGTCAAAATTTGAAATGCCAATGTCGCTCGGTGTATTATTGATGAGGGGGCATCTACCTGTGTAATGTCCGCTTCGGTTTGGAAACAACTCGGATCCCCTGAACTGGCCCCTTCCATAATCACCCTTCGTGCGTGGGATGGCCATGCCTCCCAGCCCATCGACCTATTCCATAATTGTCCTATCACCCTTGCAAGAAAGACTGTTTGTGTCGACGTTGAAGTTATCGACGCCCCTCTTGACTGCAACATTCTCTTAGGGCGTAGTTACACCTATGCCATGTTTTTCGTCCCATCCGCAGTCCACCGAAAGATGTTATTTCCTCATAATGGCAAGATTTTCACCATTGACCAGTTGACCTACCATGAACCAAAATCTCAAACCTCCCCTGAGTCCACCATCTCTACTGTCACCAATAAACCAAATATTGATTCTTTGACCAGTGTTTTGCCTGGCGTCTACAAAGACTCCTCTTTGCTTGGAAATTTTCCTGGTCCTCCCCCTCCTCCTGTCTCTGACCCCAGTTTAGCAAATGTTTTCATGATGCAATCATCTTAGGCTGGCCTTCCACAGCCTGCTCCAGCTAGTCAGCACCCTCAATCTTGCCCACGGCAACCTGCTCCTAGCCCTTCGCTTCAGTCGACTGAACCTTTTTCGCCTCAACCTTCCCACCCACCTCACACTCAGGAACCTCCCTACCCTCCTGAGTCGGTTCCCTCAGGTCTTCACCATATGGGAGACGTCCCTCCTGGTCATTACCCCGTCAGTCAGATACCTTTCCTTGGTCCCCCCCCCGGCGTCTATTCGGTCCCCGTCATGGCCACCCTTTCCCTCCCTAATTTAACCTTAGGAATTCCAGTATGGTATCTTACCCCTCTAGCCGAGACCCCACCGGGCCACCCCAAACCATACATAGCTGTGACACCAGTGCAACCGATTCCCTTCGCTCCTTCCACCGCTACAGTACCCCTAGCCCCTCCGCAGGACCCTCCTCATGCCGCGACAACTACAGGAAAGAAAAGAAAAACTTGAAAGGGGGCATCCAAATACAAGGCCACTGCACCCGACCCTACCCCTCCCCCACTCGCCAAGCCTTGTGCCTTGTGTGATGGGATCGGTCATCCCACCCATACTTTTCCTGAGTTGCCCCGTATCCAACCCATGGTTAAAGTCGCGTTACCTAAATCTACGGTCCCTGAAACCTCTGTTTCTTCCTCATCTGCAGCCAAGAACCCAAAGACTCTTCGCACCAACAAACCCTATGCTCTGTGTGGCGTCCATGGCCATTACTCTCACCATTGTCCTCACCTCACGCATTAACGAGCCTCTTTAGATGTCATTCACGAGTACGAAGTTGAACAAAACCAATCCGCCTCTCCCATCCTTGCTCAATATGTGTCAAGCCTACTTAAGGATCCCCTTGCTACCATTGACATTCCTCCCCCTGATCTTGAAATGTTGAAATCTGCTGCTCCCCTCCTATACCTATCATCATCCACACGACCATCGGAGTACATTCCCTCTGAATCCACTCCATCTGTTCTGCTTGATCCTCCTTCAGACAATTTCTTGGGCTCTTCATGTTTTGACCATCTTTTTACTTGTTCTTCTGTCATTCCCCGTGATGAACCGTATTTGTGCCTCTCTTCCCGTACTGATGATTTAGGTAGCTTTGTAGTGTCATGTGGTCTCCTTGACCCTTCCATTCCCTCCCATAATCACGATCATACCATCTGTATCTTCGATGTTCTTCGCAGCTTGAGTTCCCGCTCTTCATCCCATAGTTCTCATTCATCCCCATCTTGTCGATCTATGAGTCCTAGACTTCCTACCTAGACTGCTCCCTCCCATAGTCGTCAGTGGATGTCTATCCTCTACTCATGCTGCCATCCTTTTTCTCATCCCTCCCATTTCTTGTCTTGCGACACTATTACATCGGCCCTCTCCTCCACTCATTATCTTGGCTATGCCAATGGGGCAAGTCGTTATTCCCGGAATCTCACTTCGGCAGCATGGGCAATATTTGCCCCCTTGCATAGCCTGGTTCTTTCAAATGGGATTTGAATTGGTAATGCCACCAATAATCAGGCTGAATATGATGCAGTACGTGGCCTCTTAGCCGATGCCCTCTCTCATCATATTCTCCATCTGCATGTTCATTTAGATTCCCTGCTTCTTGTCTTACAACTTAATGGTGTCTATCATGTGCATAACCCTATCCTGTTTAGACAATATTTACAAGTGAAACTTTTGATACGTGAATTTAGATTCATTACTTTCACCCATATCCCTCGACGTCAAAATCACTACGTAGATCAAATTGCAAATCATGTTCTAGACTGGCATTTATCACATATAAGACAATAACATTTCACATCATCAAAAAAATGTAAATAAATCATATATATCATATAACATGTGTTTTTAGAATCCATCTACTCTGAAACATATGACATGCCCATAGCATGGTACAAAAAAAAACAAAACTACAAAAATAGGGGGCACCACTTGCCCCTACATAAACACTGGGGGGCATCACCTGCCCTACATCTAATCACTCTCTGGAGGCTCCCGAGCCAACGGCTCTGCTCCCGCAGCTCGTAGATCATGCACAGTCTGACCGACCATCGCCATGCGTCGCATGATACCTCGCCATTCCGAGGGTGGCCCAATACATAACTCTATGTACTGGTCGTCTAAATCCTGCCAACCACGCTCCGACACATCGGTCAGCAGCCCCTCTCATCTACGACGGATTTCCTCCAACAGAGCGGCCATATCCTCGTTCTGTTCTGTCCTTGATCCACTTGCACCTGTAGCTCCTGCTGCTGCCGTTCGTCCCATATATCCGGCCGGTTTTACTGGAGCTATATCTGCATTCACAAAAATATCAAGATTAGTACCATGAATACTAGTCACAAATTCTAAAATGCACATAACAGATTAGTTGCTTGTCACTTACCATTAGGCCCCCACACTCGACCAGGCGGAAGCGGCAAGTCCGAATCTCCCCAATAACTCATCCCACTATAGGGATAATCGTCTATGTATAATGGCATATGATCCCAATGAGCGAAGAACTCTGGTCGAAACACCCGTCCGATCGCCCTGCCCCCTCCTCTACACAGTAATTGTCCCCACCGAAGCATCCGGGGCTCTCTCGGACCTCCATCAAGTAACTGTATACGATGTTACAAGGTCGGGATCTTCTCAAAGAAGAAAGAACATAACACCGTCCCATAGGCACAATCATGATTCACTTGCCGCTTGCATAGCGACAACTGTCGTTTCACCAACACCAACATCATCTGGGCCCACCCATAGTAGGTCCCCCCCAACACACTCTCTATAATCATCATCTGCCCTCCAGTGATGTGATGGAATGCTTAGCTCCCCAAGACCCGCAACACTGTTGCGGCCACTGCCCAGGTCTCCAACCTCTCTAGATCCCCAATGGATATTCGAGTCCCTTTGACTTGGACACCTGGTCGACAATGTCACTCAACAAACTCCATATTGTTATGCCCCCGTGGTAACACTGGCTGCGTATTCCCCAACATCCCTAATGGTGGGAGACCAGTCAAGAAATATAGATCCTGGGTGTTAGCTCAATCCTGTGCCCCTGCACTATAAACGCCTCATGATCTGGATCCCAATAACTGATAATCCGAGCCAACAAGGGCTCCCCAGCCCGCATCAAAGGGTTCTCCAAAAATTTCAGAACCCCATACCTAGCCAGTGCACGATGGACACCCTGATCTGCTTGGATTTCTGTCCGTAATGTACCTAAGTCTCTCTCTCTCCACTTGATCCATATATCTACCATATCTTCACAAAACCATCATTTTTGTGCGTCTACAGATCAAAAAACTACATTAACTTACATCAAAACTGAATCTCAGCCCATAACAGCACTGAAACTTCCCACATCTAATAGGCCGCACTTTTTGGGAAAATCCTGGGCCAGGTCGCACTTTTCAGGCCAAAACCTGCGTCCCAGGTCGCAACTTTTGCCCCAAAAAGTGCGACCCAACTGTAATGAAGAAGTAGGGGCAGTCACTGAGATTTAAAACCCTAATCTGAAATTTGAAACCATAAAAAACAAAGAGTATGATTAGGCCTCTTAACTGCCACTGACAGATCACGATTCCAACGATCGGTTTGTCTGCTATGATCGCCGCAAGATTTAGGGCCTTCTCTCCTCTCCACATTCACCACAGCTACACAAGCAAATGAATGATTTTGGAGGGAAAACACCTTATTAGAAGAAAACCCTCGTTTTTTCTTTCACCCGCTGCGACCAAACCGTAGCCCCGTTTGACACACCGTCTGCATCGTTGGAAAGCTCTCACCGAGAACTCAAATGGGTATCCATCAGTTTTCCATGTTTTGATACTTCACCAGGACACATTTTGTCCATGAAGGGTCTATTAACCTCTTCTCAAAATCGAAATTCTTCATTGACGACACTTTTCCTCCTTACTCGTCTTTGTTCGTGTTGATTTTCGTCATGAGCTACCATATTTTACTCATGCTTTTATGGCCCCCCATTGGACCCTTACTATGAGGCAGCACCATCAAGTCACCCTTGTTTAGAGCATCCCAGTCGAGTCACCCTGACATTCATGGAGTCCATTCCGAGTCCGTTTGTACCCCGCTATCATCCTCCATCCTTTCTTGCTTGGTCCCTCTCTCGTGTCACACATTATGGCCTTCAATAATCTTGTCCCCTATCCCTCCTGATATTGTGTCAGTCACTGCCAAGCTATTCATGCCCTTTATGCTCTAACAAGGGAAGTCATCCAACCGCTCCTCCATATCCTTCATTCCACCATCATCATTAGTTTCTATCTGTTCATCGTTCTAATATTTTCCCTCGTGCCTTATTTGGGGTTCCCTTATTGCCTCACCTATGGTGGACCTACTTCTGTCGACATCAGCTCATTTATTCCAGAATCCAGGTCTAGGGGGCAGTGTACCTTGGTTCGAGCTCTTCTCAGCATGATCATGATCTATACACTTGATGGTTCAGTGATGCAGCAGCAACTATTGGTGATTCCCGGGCGTGTGTGAGATGTCTCAACCCTCATGAGGGGGTGGCCCTGTAGGTAGCCCCCCACATGCCTGGATGACTTCTTCATTTCCACCCTTGACGCAGCTCCTCTCATTTGATGAAATCGGCCTCAACCGCTTGCAGTGCCTCTTCAATTTGCATGTATCAGTCAGATTTTGTGAGCCCTTCCCCGTGTGTAGGGGGCATTTGGGTGTATTTGTATCTCATGTACTAAAATATTCTTGTATAAGTCCTGAAGGTTATTCTAGGCATCGCATGTATGTGGGATTCATCATTTTATTCATCCAGATAATGTTTAGGTCAACACATTCTTCCTTATTGCGTTCCGTGGTTTTCCGGGTGCCTTATTCTTTGTACTATTGTCTCGGCGGGCATAGGTATGTCTCCCCTGTCGCCTTTAACATTGGTACCACTTCATCACCTAGAGACTTGTTGCACCTGTAAGTCTCGTCTCCTCCGGGTCTAGTCCTTTAGCACATTAGACTACCTTACATTTCTCTCTCTCACTTCCCTCTTGATGCCTAGTGATTGAGTTCTTACAACGTACTTCGGTCATACGATTTGCTCCTAACACTCATACGTTGGGGGGCAATCTGTTACACCATTTTTTTGGTCATCTAACCCATTATCATTAGATGAACCCAAGTACACCATGTAAGACCAATTTTACCCTAAGTAAAATTGCTTTCACCACGTAAAATAACATTTGTCTATATTTCCTAGTCATATTTAACCCAAAGAAAGGAAATTAATTAAATAAATCATTATTTATTTAATCATATTCCCACCATCTCCCTAAAATAATAAATAAATCATTTATTTATTTATTGTTTATAAATAAAGGAATTGACCCCAGTCAAAAGACCTTTCCCTCCAACAAATATAATAAAATATTCCTAAAGGGTGTTTCTAGAATTTGATTAATAATATTTTATTCATGCAACAAGTTCTAGATAACCCTAATATTTTATTATAAATAGGAGGGTTTTCCCCATTCATTAGTCACCTCCATTGCATTAGATCACTCTGGATCTACTCTTGGTCACCATTTTCCATTTTTTCCTTGTGAGCTCCCATTGAGTTCTATGTTTGTCTGGGTTTTCTACCACAATAAGAGAGAGGAATTTTAGATCTGAAACACTGAGGACTTTCAAGAACCCATCCCATTGAGGAGAACCGGAAAAAACCTTTCTTGTTTTCCTCTCAGGTGCCCCATTCTTTAATATAATATAAAATTCTTTTAAATACATTGTTCTTGTCTTATCTATTGGATGCATGGAGCCATATTGTATTTTATCTGCTTAATGTCTTTTGTGCTTAGATCTAGATTTGTGCGAGACTTAAAGATATTTGCGGCCATAATCGATGTTAGGGCTATTTGTTATGCGCCAGCTAAAGTGATCTTTACGACGAAAGAATCATACTAACGAAGTCCTCATACTTGAGTCACCAATAACCCTGAGTGCGTAATTCCTTGACCTTGATTTGCCAAATACATTCCTTGAAATAAAGTGCTCGAGAGAATAAGTTGATATTTATTGTCGGATTATTATTAAGGGCTAATAATAATCGACATGCATCTATTTTTAGATTGACGATCTATAAATAGACTTTGCCCAATATTCTAAAAATAGAATTTCATCTATTTTTCACATTTGACCAACCACCTACAAATAACATCCTGCAACTTATAGAATATGCTCACCATGTCTAAAAATAGACATACACCTAAAAATAGTCTGCGGGCCCCACTTAGTGAAGGTGCTTACTTTTCACTAAGTTCATCATCTTGTTGAATCTCAACATGTTGTACATTGGTTGGGCACAACGGTGGGGTCACAGGGGCCGCGGGGGGGGGGGGGATAGCCTAATGGCCCCCCCTGTCGAGGGGTTTGCAAGGGGAATTTTATGAGGACCGAATAATAGTTGGGCGAAACCAAGGATGGGGGGTAGATGCAAAGACATGACGTGGACCTACCCATGGTTTTGTGCATGGGTTTTACACATGATTTTGCGCATGATGGTTTTCTTCCCATGGCATTTTGTAGATCCGATCAAGGGAACTAAAGTTATGTTCTAATCCAAAGTTACTGGATTGGGGTTTATGAATGCTTTGACATGTATATATATGTATTGTAACATTGAAAGGAATATAATGAAAAAGCAATATAGTAGTCCCGGTTTTGAGATCCAGCGGAAAATCTCTTTGTATATTTGTTTTATGTTTTATTTTCTCGCCATTTTTTATTTTTTGTTTTAAGAATTATTTTGTAGGTAATTTATGTAAAGGGTTAAAACCTACACATTCTAATTTGATGATATCCTGAACGAAGATCCAACTTGGTGAAGTAAATTTCTCCATGTAATTCATCCAACAATTCATCAACGATATTAATGGGAAATTTATCTTTAATATTGAGCTTGTTGATCTCCCTATAATCCAAACACATATGCCATGATCCATCCTTATCATGCACCAATACTACAGGAGCGGAGAAAGAAATTTGACTAGGTTGAATTATGCCAACGTATAACATTCATGCAACCATACATTCAATTTCACTCTTTTGGGCATAAGGATATCTGTAAGGCCTGATGTTTGTAGGAACACTTCATAGAATCAAGTGAATAGCATTAACATAATCACGAATAGGTAGGAGGCCTTTCAGAGTCTCAAATACCTTGGAATGATTGTTCAAGAATTTTTGGAGATATGGAGAAACAAATGATTTCAATGTTTAAACCTCTAGTGAGCATAATTCTGCAATTATGCCCCATTGTTCTTTATTCAAAATCTTTGTCATGGTAGATTATATTCCCTAATTTCGTTGCGATGCCCCTTAATTCAATTTTCTTTCCTTCCCAATTTTTTTTGAAGAAAAGTTCTTCAAAATTAAAATCTATCATCCCTAAAGACTGTAACCATTGGACTCCTAGTATAACATCATCAGTGCCCATGGAATGGAAAGCATTGGAATGTTCAATACATATTCTCCCACGATTAGCTTGAGATTATGCCACTTTCATGAGAAATTTATAGTTCCTCAATTTGCAACCATCACTTGACACTCTAGTGTTGGATATAAAAATAAATTCAATTCCTTAGCTATCTTACCATGAATAAAATTATGGGTACTACCTAAATCAATCAACACTATTACATTCTTTTCTTGATATATCCTTCTATCTTAAGAGTTTGAGGAGTGGTGAATCTCACAAATGCATTACAAGATATAGTTGGATTCATTTCTTCTTTCTCTAGAGTTGGTTCCTGGTGTATATCCTCTTCTTTTGATGTTTGTTGTACCTTTTATTCTCCTCTTCACAATCTATGTAAAATAATTTCTTCTTAGAACAATTGTGACCTTTAGTGTATTCTCTATCACAAATGTAACAAATACCTTTTGTTGTTTTTTCCTCCAATTGTCATGGTGTCAACCTTGCAGGTTGTGGAAGGCTAGGAGTAGCAACACTTCAATATTTATAATTGTGAGTGGTATACTTCCTTACTTCCATAATTTTGCTTCAAATTTTCTTGCCACCCTTAATACCTTCTCCAATGAATCAGGTTCCCAGAGGCGAACCTTATGTTGGATGTTATCCTTTAAAGTCCCTATGAAGATTCCATAGAATATCAGTTACTCTCATATTCATTTTTTTGAAGTCCTCGATATGCTCTGTCATTGAACCCTTGTGTTTGAGATTTATCAATTGGCTAAAGAAGGTTTTGCTCTTCTATCCTCGTAATGTGCTATCATTTCCTTTGTAAAATTTGACCAAGTGAAAAGTGGTTTATGAGAACAAAGCCATTGATACCATACAATTTTTTTGGGTTCTAAATATAAAGATGCAATACATACCTTTTGTGTATGTTGCACATCATGTAGATCAAAGTATTGCTCCATATATGGTATACATGTTACCATATCCTTGCCATCAAACTTCCTCATATCTATCTTTGGAATGTGGTGGGTCTTAACCCCAACATTGGAGTCTCAAAAATGATAATTCATATTAATTTTTTCCACATCATTATTTTCATGGATTACCTTGTCATCACTAGGAAGCCTTTCTTCTATAAACATTGCCAAGCCTTCTTTCAACTCTTCTATCTCGACATTCATCATTGCTTTCATGTTTTCTTTTAAACCATCTTTCAAAACTCTCGTGTCCCTTTTTATACCATCTATCTTAACATTAATGATGGCATCCAATTCATTTTTTGTTACTTTTTGCGAGAGCGAAATTTGTTGCACTTTGTATCGTAATTTTTATGTATCATGTTGCATTTCTTCATCTTCTTCATGCATCATAGTAGAGATTTATGGTTTCTTACTAGGTATATCCATTTTTTGTTTTTGTTTTGAGGCATTATGAAATCAAACACGATATCTATGCTTCATTATGCCCTTTGAATCACTTCAAACTGTTTTTTCAAACAAAAGTTATGCAATTTTTTTTTTTAAATACACACATTTTTCTTAATTTTAGGAGCTCGATCTTGAAACTATTGTATCTCTGCAATTTCAGCCTCCCAAGCTCTGAAATTTGGTCCCGTGGTAGAAATTTTAGTTTTAATTCCAATGCCATGAGTCAGACCAATATTGTATTCTTCAATATAAAGTTATGCCTAATCTCCCACGATAACCTGATTGTGGACTGGTTCAATACAACAAACTTGTACGAGATGTTGCATGTCACTGTTTCAACTTTCGGCCCTAAAATTAATATACTGAAAATTTCTTGGGCCATATCTCAGAAAATATACCGAACCTATATCTGAAATTTCTACACGAAGTTCACCAAGATTTTGGCTCCATGTGGTCGAAATTTCAGCTTTTGAAGCATTGTATAAAAAACATTAGAGCGAAAATTCCAAGACGACCTGTTTGAAGCAACGAAACCCTAGAATCGAAAGCTCTAATACTAAATGTTATGCAACCAGATCACAAAATAAAATAAAAGATAGATCAACGACTTGAAAATTAGCCTCTTTCTCATTTACATCACATAAATGAACAATTATTGGATGATACAAATGGAAAGGACTCCTTGGTATATATAGGAGTCTAAGGGGTCACAATATAATCAAATTCTACATAGCAATAATAAAGTAATGGCGCAACAATAACAATATGGGGGCTACATGGACACACCAATAACAATAGGGGGCTACACTAATAATAACAATAAAGGGGCTACACTAACAATAACAATAAATGGGGTACACTAACAATAACAATTAAGAGGCTACACTAGTATTATAGGGACCTAACACATTAACAATAAATATTGCAATTCATACATTTAATCCAAAGATAATGATATTAAAAGGGCATATATTCAAAAATTATTATTTGAAAAAAATAATAATAATAAAGGAATACTAGAGCTTTAGGTGAAATTAGTAGAGTTGTAAAGGTAAGGGAGAAGTTTTTTGAATTATTATAATTTGAAAAAGTCATTAATATTAAAAAAGGAAAAGACTGGATATTTAAAACAAAAGGGAAAAAAATTAATTATAAAAATAATAAAATTAAAAGGATTAATTTTAAGAGTGAGGTGAATAAAAATAGTCCTAAGTTTATTCTAAAAAGAAAATGGATTATAATTCACAAATGAAGGAAATATGAATCCCACTTATAAGTCAACATTTGAGTCTAAATGTCTATTTTGTGAAATGAAATTTGAGCATTTGTCATTTTTAAAAATTCCAAAACATATTGTAAAACATGTGGAAATATATTTATTATGAAAAGATACCATGGTGATGAGAGATTGGAGAAAGAATTTGAAGAACTTGAAAAAAAAACAAGGCACTGGAAAAGAAAAAAGAAAAAAGAAAAAAATAATTAAATAAATATATATATATTTTGATGATTTGTTTTACGAAAAATCAACAGAAAAGGACAAGGAAATTTTTCGTCTAAGAGACCATAGTAAAAAATTACTTGCAAAGGTAAAATAGTCCAAGGTTACGAAGCAAAAATTAGAACAAGAAAAGGAAGGTCTCGAGAAGAGATTCATCGAGAATTGATCAGAAAAAAGAAGAAATGAAACTTGCACTTAAAAGACCTTAATCAAAGATTATTAGAACAAATTAAAGTTTCAAAATATGAAAAGCTTGAACGCCAAAATAAAGTTGAATCAAAAGCTGAATAAATTATGTCTTGTAAATCATAATCAAAATATACTCAGTCAAATTGAGAAACTTAAAAATGACAAGCAATCATTGGAGAACAAATTAGAAGAACCTACCACAAAAGAAGCATAGAGGTCTTTAGACATAACAATCCAAGTTGAAGAAAAGGGAACAAACATGAATCTAGAAAATATCACGATTCAAAACAATTTCAATCTAGTTGAAGTTAAGTTATTCTTAGAAGTTGCAGTTTAAACGACAAAAATTTCAAGTGAAGACCCAAAGATTAATCAAGCAACTTTCTTATATGAAGAAAATAGGATACCTCAAGTAAATCAAGATCGCCACAAATAAATTAGGGAAAATTGGATAAGAAGAACTCCTTATCAAAACCCAAATCATAAAAACATATATCTTAACCAATCTACATATCCATTAGACCATAAACAACTGACTTGTGTTCCCAAGAAGATCGATGTCACCATCATCGAGTCTTACGATAATAATTCATCCCAAGTTTCCAATAATCACAAGATCGCACATAGTATTTATTTGGGATGGTTAGGTCATTTCACAGTACAAAAACTATGTACCACACTTAGAAGTTCATATCGTATGGTATCATTGAAAATGTTAGTTTCGAGAATTGAGAAATATGAGAAGACATTATGAGACTGAAAAATATATCAAGCATTGCCATTAGTAACCTTTGAGGACAAAGTTTTTCTGAAGGGGAATACAATGTTATGAATATAAATAAATAATAGTTAATAATGATTAGTAGACTGAAGAGGCATGTCTCTAATGACATGGATATTTGTGAAGGGGCACCTTGCCTAGTATATAATCAGTGCCCTCATTTGTAACATATATCATATCTCTTGTACATTCAAACATTTATTATTACACCGAAGGCATTATATTGTGAGGTTCTTCGTGAGGACATTGTTCAGATCCGTCGTCACTGACAGAATCTTGAACAATGTCCACCAACCACCAATCACCGCCGAGATTATCTCCAATGCAGATAAAATATAGACTTGTTGACATGGCCAGCGGCCCCCCTCTATTTATGTTTCTGGCTCCATTTGCGTTGACTGAAAGGCACGATGTTCAAATTGGAAAAAAGTTGAATACGCAATCGACGACCCCATAATATTATGGCATTCCTACTGGTTTTTCATGTTTGAGCTGGCCCTAACATGACTAGCCCCAGTTTGAGTTTTTCATATAATGGCTAGCCCTGGTTTGAGTCCTTCCATCATTGAGTCCTTTCCTCCTTGAGAAGAAAGACAGATTGTTGTATGGTTACATTGGGCTCACGCTGCACTGCTTCGGTGTTTCTTTTCACGGTTTAGTGAAAATACTAGTATAAATACATTGCTTGTCCTATAATGGATACTTACATATTCCATATATTTTGAATATTTTGTTGTGTATATTTACATTTTCCATATATTTTGAATATTCTCTTGTGTATACAAAACTTGTTTGTTAGAAAAAGCTTTAAAACTAAGGACTTTGTGTCCCAACAGAGATAAACAATTTTCCAAATATTTTGTATCTTTGGTGTGTGAGCTCCTTTGGTCTAGTATTTAGTCTTCTAGTTCACAGTCAACATCTAGATCATGAATAGCTCCTCTTTCTCTCCAAATTTCCTCTTCAACGAAGTCGATTTCCTCCATATATGTTGGGGGACTTGCTCCCTTTACATTGAGTTGATCGTTGTGCCTGTGATCTTATGCAATGTCAATGGAACCAACATAAGCACCCCCAACGCTAACCAAGCTAAAACAGCTTATGTGGCCTGTGTGAGAGACACGTTCTCAAGGCATTGTAGAATACCAATAACTAGAGGTCCGATGAGACATAAAAAAAACATTGCCAAATTGAAGGCATAGTATAATTGTTTTATGTTTTGGATTTTTACATTGGAATTTAGTGATGCAACTTTTGGCAAGACTGTGATTTTTTGTTGTTTAAAATGCGTTTTTTAGTACATAAATGGATTCAACACCTTGAAAATCCCTAGGGCACTCAAGTTGTGTAGGAAAATTACAACAAATTCCAACGACTCGTGATTCCAACAAATTCCTGTTGAATTTCGAGCAAAATTGACCGATAAAAAGCTGAAATGTACAAGTATTATACTATAACAAAATTAAATGCCCATCGAGAGTTCCCCTCTTCACCATCACATGAAGACTAGGAGTGCGAGCAAAATTAATATATTGTAAAATCATTGACACATTTTTTGGTCATCACTGTAGAAAGGAATTAGACATGTATTGGGTCCCTCGACGTCAATGATGGTTGTGAGTTGTTTCCTTTAACTTTGCCTTGAGTTAATCCATTTCCAAGCAAGCCATGTCAACCGTAAGTTGCCTCATAAGGACACATGCATTGTCACAATTGCCACATGATGCTCTTGTTGGCATTATTGGGATGTTTAAACAGGGGTACTCTTCCTCATTCACCCCACCTAGAAATCACAATTACTAATCACAAAGTCTAACTAATTTATTTGATACTTTTTCTAGTTAATTTTGCCCAAAATCCGGTAGAGAAATTTAGGAATCATAAGCTTAACCTGTTTAATTTTCAAGGTTTGAGTCCCTTAGAGTTTTTTGGAGTGTTGAATCCATATTTACATTCAAAAGCGTATTTAAAAAAATAAGAAATCACAATCTTTCTAAAATTTGTGTTGCCAAATTATGGCCAAAAGAACCATTTCCTCTATTAGTTAGAATACACCATTACTACCAAGTTAGTCAACATATTCCTAGAGATTTTTTGCCTCTTCTCCTTGATTAATCATTGTGCAATTTTTAAACAAGAGGGTATAAATTTGAGAGGCACTCTTACTCGTCAAGTAAATTTTTTATGATGTGTTTATTTTTCAAATTTCCCTTCACATAACGTTTTTTATATATTTAAGCCCGTCATTTAAATATTTTTTTATATAAGTTTTAGTTTTTATCTTATCAATTCTAGGTAGACCATAAAATAAAATAAAACTAAGTAAAATCATAGATATAAACATTAAAGAAGAAACACATTGAATCATGTTCCTTACTCTAAAACTACCTAATGATTTAGGAAAATGATGTATAGTCATTGGTTATATAATTTTAGAGCTTTTGCCAATCATGTTGAATTATTCTACAAAAGTTCTCAATTGGTATGTTCGAAACCATTAGTTGTAATGTATTTTAAAGAGGAGCAATTGATCTCAACTTTCAACATGATGACTTGGATTGAATATGAACCTCATAAATAATAAAACAAATTTGAACCCACGTTTACTTTTAAATAGGGATTTGGGAGTATTTTAATAAAAAAATAATAATATATAAGGTATTAGTTTTGAAGAAGTTCATGATTGTTTAACAAGGACAAATCTCTCTAGCATGCATCCAAGATTTGAAATGTCCAATCCTTAGCAGACATCCCAATATTTGAAAGGTCCAAACCTAGACATGTTTAGATTAAATTATGAATTTATGGAATGCATAGGAGCCATGGTAATTGTCCATTTGAGATTTTCATTTCCAACTACTAAATATAGGCGTTGTTTACTGAGGCCACAATTTTGCCTACACGACAAATTTTTTTGGATGTTTTTTTTTCAAAACTTTTGACTGTTGGAGTGTTTGAATCACTTATTTGGTGGTGGAAATGGATTGAACACCACCAATAATCCATAGGGTGCCCAAAAGCTTAAAGTTTGATAGTTGTAACCCACATTTCCAAAAAATTCAACCAGATTTTATCAAAATCTTGCCCGAATTTTCATTATTTTCCGGGCGAAATTGTGCCCTCGTTAGACTACTCTTCAATATATCTATTTTATAAAAATTAAGATTTATCGTTAACATACTAACATTAAACAAATTGTAGAAATTTGAATAACTGAGATATTATTCACCGAGATTATCCAGATCACACACTATTTGAGCTTCATGCATAATACATAACCTCTTCTACTATTGATCATCAATTTGCAGAAATATAAACAATCGCATGCGCACATTAAAACCATAAACAATCACACATATAAACACAGTATTTATGGGAAAGCTTAAAGCTGAAAACTCCCAACTATCTGTATATTATAATGATGGATATCATGTAACAATCATTGTACAAACTCCTCACAAGCTCTCAGTACAATCTCCAATTGTTACACACTACACAAGGTCAGATCATACAAAACACATGCTCCAATCTGCTCCACCTGTTAGCCTGCCTCTACTGCGCAATCCAAGATGAATAATTGCACATCCTGAGTTCAAATCCCTCTGGCATGTACTGCGCAATCCTCATTGGCATCTCCATCAATGTGTGGTGCAAACTCATGCACCAGTATAGTCACAACTGATAGTCACACTGCTCTTTCACCTACCTCTTCACTGGTCTCCACTGAAGCAGCAGAAGTTAGCGTGTATTCTTTAGTTGATTAATGAGTTTATAATTAGTGAATTAATTAATAATTAATTCACACCACTCTCACTAGTGTATCAATCAGTTAGACTAGATACAACTAGCTCAACTATGTTTAACTGAGTTAAACTGAATACAACTCCACTAACTTCCTCAATCAACTCCACCAAACTCTGTCACATGAGTTCTAACGGAAGTCAACATGCAATAGCTCCACTAAACCCTAGGAATAGTGTAATTCCTTCTGTCAGCTGCATGTGTCGCTTATGTGCACTTAACTGAAGTGCTCCAAGAGGATAAGATAATGTTTAGAGTCCAAATATTATTAAGATCTAATAATATTCGACATATCTATTTTTAGACAGGCAATCTAAAAATAGATTCTGCCCAGTATGTCTAAAAATAGAAGTCCATCTATTTTTCCCAACTTGACCAACCATCCACAAATAGCATCCAGCAACTCATAGAACATGATCCATATGTCTAAAAATAGACATAGTCTAAAAATAGACTTTGCGCCAAAAATACCCTGTGGGCCCACTTAGTGAAGGCGACTCCTTTCCACTAAGCTCATCATCTTGTTGCAATCTCAACACAAATTACATGAAAACTCTCAAAGTCAAACAAAAAATTGTTGTCACTTTTATTATTTTTATTGAACAACTAAAAACTCTTCAATCTAATTACTCTATCTCCATAGGTTTTTGATACAGCATACATTTTCTAGCATGTCCAAAGACCACAATCTTTTCTAGCATGCCCAAAGACCATAGTCAAAGTAGTGAGTGCACAAGTTGTGTTTATCTTAGAGTTTGTTTTTGATATGGCATACTTTTTCTAGCATGTCCAAAGACCATAGTCAAGGTAGTGAGTGCACAAATTGTGTTTATCTTAGAGTTTATAACTACCATGCAATATATGCTTTATCTTGGAGTTTCATCTTGTGTTCAATTTCTTTTATTTTATTGAATTCAATTTGAAATTACTTATATTTATATTTATGATATAAAGTTATAAATATATATGTAACAGATATATATCTCTATCATTATGTCGATAGGCATTCTATTGTGAGGTTGTTGTTTGTGACACTGTTGAGATTCGCCGTCCTCGTATTGAATCGGTGTCATGCGAATTTTGTCGTCCTGAATAGGTGTCATGCGAATCTCAACAGTGCCCTCGTACAACAATAATCTCAATAGTGCCCTTGTATAATAGTGCACGTACAAGAACTCGATTTCCCTGAAACTGTCAACCGAGCAACCGAGCAATGAATGCATACAACAATGCATGTAGAAGAGCTCGATTTTTGTGAAACTACCAACTGAGAAACTAAGCAATGAATGTAGTGCAACGCAATAGTTTATGTCATGTTCTTCTAACTGTGTTTGATGACAGATGCCCTGTGCTCCAACTGCTAGTGATTTTGCTAGAAAAAATATCGAGTTTCTAGTTCCATGTTCTAAGTAAAGAATTGGCATGCACAATGACTTGTGACCTGCACATCCAAATGCATAGTCCATATTTTATGAGCTCTCGATAAATTGAAAGCAAACACACCAGATTAGTGAATGAACACTATTTTATAAATAATGAAAATGCAGCAACACAAGTTCAGAAACACATCACCAATTTAATAATAGGACTACAAACCTGCAAGTCGTCATCTCATAAGGAAATCATGTAACATTGGGGTGAATAGCCTTTTGTACATTAGGTAGATTGAAGAAAAAATTCGCATATTTTTAAGTGCAAGGATCATATCCCGAAACGGATGCCTCCATGACTGCCAAGAAAAGAAAAAATTGACTCAGTGAGAGCTGAGATATAATCTTATAGTATTTTTGAGAGTGAGAGAAAGAAATGAGATACATGGCCTTATAGGTGTTTAGGAAACCATTCTTCTTAGCTAAAGGTCATCGTAGAGTCTACGCACAAAAGAAAAGTAGAGGTAAAGGTCGATGAAGTGTACTGTGTAAAATCAATTACCCATCGAACGAAAGCCGCAACCTGCTAGCATTGTCAAAAAGAAAATAAATTAATGAATGCAAATTAACATATGTCTGAAACTCCCAGGATGCGGGTGACAGTGGAAGCACGCATGAAAACAATCTCTCCCATGCTCGAGATGATGAAGATCTGCAGCGGGCCTTCACTTGAGGTGGATCCACACTCTTGCAATAATTCACATGAAATGACAGAGACCAGGCATCATGAAGACACACAAAGACAACAACATCCCCTCTGGGGCACCTCTCTGCTGCAATATTTTGAATGATCTCCTGGATGAATATGATGTTCACCCATAACTCTACGCACGTGCTTACTCATGAAAACAATTGCAACATGCAACTGCGAGCGAGGCATAATAATGCTCAGCATCTTCACATGTGTCACAGGTCTACAAAATGGGAGGACCTACAACACAAAGCTACTCATAGTCTACTCCTTCTGGTTTTTTTTGTTTCAGTTCCAGCCATCCTGCATGCCTAGTCTGCTGCGCAACCTCCCCCCCAATGCTGCGCTGCGCAGAATCCCCTAAGCTGCGCACCCCCTCTGAATGCGCGCATCACCTCGGCTCCACCTGCCTCGCTAGTTTCACCAGCCGGTGTGCTCCCATTACCCTACCCCCCCTCGGCTATGCATCCTCCACCAGCGTACCTCCTGGTCCAATAGCACCTCGCTGTGCACTTCCCGTCTCAGGTTAGAGCTGCTCCTCCACACCTCTCAGACCCCCATCAACCCCCTGCTTCATTTGACCATGGCTCCTAGACTACACCAAAGAACCATCGGAGGAGGCCAGAGAGGTGCGCTCCCTAGTCGCTACCATTGAGGGCCAGATAACCGCTCGGAGTCCGTTGAAGGCTCCTCTTCGAGCAATCACATTAGAGAGCCCCCCAGAGCCTCGAGCTCGACCAAGAGGAGGAGGCCCCCAGTCATGTAATGCAGAGAGGCAGAAGCAGACCAAGGAAATCCACCATTGCACACCAGGAGCACCCATTGCCCTGCAAAACCAAGCCTCTTCCACCTCAAGAGGATGAGGGGGAAGACATAGATGTTTGGATAATGGATTCGGAAGGCACATGGATGCGAGTCCCGGATGCCAAGTACCCGGTTGCTCCCATCCTCTACGCACTTGCTTCCAAGCCTCCGCGTCAACACACTGTTGAAGAGGAAGCCGCTGTGTAGAAGTACGCTTGCCCCATCGTGGAGGAAGATCTAGATAGCGATGATGATGCATAAGACTCATGACTGCGCAACAACTCAACTCTTCTTAGTTTTTTGTTATGCTTGTTATTTTCACATAACCTCTACTTTCACTAGTGTTATGGCACACTTTGTAATCCTCTGTTTGATGTTTTTGTTGGGCTGGTTTCCTCCAAGGGGGGAGTCCCATACCATGAAGGCAACAAAGGCTGAGATTGGTTAAGCGCAGCTTACCAACTCAGCCTGTAGCATATGTACTATTTTATTTTCAAATTAATATAGTTTAGCCTCAATTACCCAAAAAAATCTAAAACTACAACGTCAGAATTTAAAAACAACAAACGAAAGGAAATAGTAGTTACCTTGGTTGTTCAACGTGATACAAAATTATTTAGGAGTTTAGTGTGACAAATGAGGCGACCAACTAAAAGTCTAAACCGTGTGTTCCAAAGAATGCTGGTGAAGGAAGGGGTGAACCCTAACCGTGAGGTGACCAACTAAAAATCTAAACTGTGTGAAGGAAGAGGTGAACCCTAACCCTCCAAAAGTACAAGACAAATGAATCGATAGAGTAAGAGAGCAAAATGCATGTACAAGGGTAAATACAGTAATAATCATTACAAACGGAGTTGTCTACAAACGCAACAGAATAGCCCAGACAATAGTTTTTTGCCGGAATCCAGTAAAAATAAATTCAAAGAATCAAGTACTTGGAGTGTTTGAATTGCATTTTTGATGGTGGAAATGGATTCAGCACTATAAAAAACCCTAACGACACCCAAAACACTGAAATTTAACAAATGTCAACAAGATTCTGATAAATCTTTACCGAAATTTTTTAGAATCTTATTGAAATTTCTAAGTTATTTTATAGGTTTTTTGAACTACGACATTACAAACGAAGCAAAACCCTAAGAAAGTTCCGAAAGTTCCACCGTTGATCAACGGAGAACAAACGGAGAACCAATCTTCATCGCCCATCAAAGTTAAGTCAACTTACATACGTGGACTCACGACCAAGCACCATGGATAATACTAATGACATCAACAGAATTCCGAACACGGCGTGCCAATTGTATCATTAAAGAATGTGTGGAGTATTATATCAATGTCACATTTAATATAGTAAATGACCCGAGCCAAATTTATATGGTAAATTAATGTTCAAGTTTGTAACAAAAACCATTAACACACATGTATACCACCATTCCGGTTAAGTTGAATTAAAATACAATAAAATTACAATGTAAAGTGCAAACTATAATGTATGTGCTTACAACGACATATAATTTTAATTATCAAATACGTAATGAATATTAAGAGATTCTACTTTAGAAATTACAATGTACAATGCAAACTATAATAGATCGTTAATGTATGTGTTTGTAATAACATATAATGTGGCGTGGAACACCATATTTTAATAATGTGTTTGTAATATCATATAATGTGGTGTGGAACACCCTATTTTAATTACAAGGGATTTTTATTTTAGAAATGTTGGCAAATCTTCGCGATGTTTAAAAGATTTATTATATGAAAAAAACCAAATATATGTGATTTAAATTTAAGCTTTTTATAAAGGGTAAGTGTAAAAATTGAATCAAAGATATTGTTAAGTAAAAACATGTGATAGCAAGTCTCTTAGAGTAAAAATTTAAGAGAAAAAAAAAATGTATATAGTTCACTAAAATTTGATATACGGTACTATAATAGTATTATTTTCTCTTTGATGTTATATATATATATATATATTAAAAATAATTTACGTTTGAGTCTTTACAAAAATGCATTTGTCTTAATGAGAGGAGATTTCAAAGATGCAATTGTTTGGTGGTTGGGTATAAAAGACGGACATTTTTGGTTGGGTTTTACTAACTAAGAGGTTATGGAGAGCAGTTTCTAGAAATGGTATATAGAAATTGAATATAAAAGAAAAATATATGACAAGATTTTCTTTTATCGATTGGTATAGGTTGGGTGTTTTCTCAACATGGAACGACTCATAGATTTGGAATAGCTTCATGAAAGCAAAAAAATGGCTTTTGAGAAATCTTCAATGGAAGATTGACACAAGCTCAAAGGTAGTAATTGGGATTGAACCCATCCAAGGGATGCTGTGACACTGCCTTTTACATCCAGAGGTTATAAACATATTACATGACAAGGGCATTTTCTTCATCTCACAAATTCACACATTATATGATTTGATGCACATATAACCCATTTGGAAGGATGTTGCGGCAGTTGGACTGTTTGGAGAGAACACAGAGGTATGGGATCTATACATACAAGATCTAAACATGGCACGGATTGTTTTAAATGACGGTGAGGATAAATTATGTTGCAAGGTGTCCTCCGCAAGGGCCAATTGATTCTCTGAAGTGTACAATGACATTACATACTCCCTGCGTGCGCATGAGGATTCATGATGGTACATATTTATATGGAAATGGAATATGCCATTAAAGACCAAGATATTTGGATGGTTTGTTGGAAAAACAAGACCGTCACATGGGAATTTTTTTGCAAACAAGGATTTAGTGGCCCTGTCATGAACTCTCTAATGTTTCCACAAGGTTTGGCGATCTATTCTTGTTGGATGAAGAATTATTGGCCTTGCATTCTCCCAACTAGGTGATGGATATGGGCACTGGTGTTGATTTCCTTCTCTTGCCCCTTACCAACTCCTTATACAAGACCGATGAATATAGTTTTGTACATGACCTCAACAGTTAGATTAGGAGATTTTACCTTGGAACAATTTTTTTTTATTGTCTATGTTATCATTTCTCATAAATACAATATGTATTGCAAGAATTGCATACTGTGATATCCCAATTATGTCTGATATTTGTTTGTACTATTAATACCATTACACAGGACCGCTCCAATAACTAACATATACGTTGTTCCATGTTGATCAATTTTTTTTATGTTATAGGATTTGTGAATAATTTGTTTGCTTGCTATCACGCTCTATTGAGTGCCTTCGCGATCCTTGTGATCATACATGTTAATGAAAAAATTGTATATTACTATTATACTTAATGAATGGATAAAACGTCAAGCTCATGATCTAAATTATAAGCCACTCAAAAAGTGAAAAACACACTTATATAACTATATATAACATACCAATTTATTATTATTATCCAATTTTAAGGTCATGGCCAAGCCAAACACCAAATTGGTGTATGAGACCCCTTGTTTGTGGACAAGAGACCCACCTCTGCGCAACGATTTGACCACTAAGTCTACAAAAACATACGTTTTGAACCAGTAACCTCCTCCTTGTTTGTGGACAAGAGACCCACCTCTGCGCAACGATTTGACCACTAAGTCTACAAAAACATATGTTTTGAACCCGTAACCTCTTATGAAGAAACACATACTCTTAACCATTAGGCCCGGCTCGTATGCTCTTAAACATAATGCTAAATTTGTATTTCTTCCATCAAATTGAGGTTTCAGTGAATTGCATAATGTAAAATGACTAGTATTTGATGGTTAAAAATGCTGGAAGTCAAATTTAAACAGTGCTGGTCATTCCCTTCGACAACTTAAAGGAGGGCATTCACCGATGGAGCGGGAAACGAAAACAGATTAGTGCATCAGATGGATATCCAATTTTATGTCAATTTATGAATTCCTAAATCCGTTTCAAGGAGAGAAAGCAAGACAATTTTGCAGACGAGGATGGCCTGCGTTTGCATGCCTGCTCCATAGTCACGATGCAGAAGCAATTTCATTGTGGACATGGAAAAAACACACACATATATATATCTCTTGGTTTTATGGCAGGTACGGCGAATATCGAGAGGGTAAGTTTGGCGTCACCCGCAGGAGACAGAGACGGAGGAGGAGGAGATGGTGCAGAATTGGTGTGTGTGCTGGAGACTGTTCAAGGTCTTGTGGATGCCCTGTCTTCTGTTAGATGGAAAAAGCAACAGGTTCTTTCCCAGGCCTGCTTTTTTAGCTTTCTAAACACGTTCGTATTGATTTCACTATGGTTGTCCGATTTCACACACAACTCTTAAAAAACTATTTCACTGCCAAAGTTTCCAAGGCTCATGTTACAAATGATTTCTTAAAGTTAAATTTGCAGGAATACTTAGTACAAATGTTTATGTGAATATCAGCTGTAAGGGGCTTTTTCACATAGTTTGTTTTGAAAAGAACTTCAGTAAACAAGCCGGGAGAGGGGCTTCACTGCAAGGAATCTGGCATAGGTGCCAGCGCGTGGGGTATCTGTTTTGCCAAAATTGCTTGGGACTTGCATTTGGCCTCATCGCTTTGAAACTCATGCCGTGCGGGTGGGGCAGACCTGTTGGACACCTTAGCACCTTTCACCTCACCAGCGAACCAACGTCCCATTCGTAAACATACCATAGATATTTATGTTGAGGTAATTTTTCAGTAATAATTTGGTAATCAATTGCTCCCTGGCATGTACCGAACTAGTGGAAAGTGGCTCCAACATTGTCAGCTGAATGCCTCATCTCATCACAGTTTAAATGTTACTTTTTCATTTTGACGTGTAACCCATTTTATTAGGACTTATATGTGTGTGTGAGAGTAATATCAATTTACGTTTCCTCGTGGAGATTGGCACAATGGGATGTTATCCCCTCCACCTGGTTTCAAATCCCAGTGGGGACATCTTCTGCCCATTGTGATAAGGCTCAAGGAGTAGGCTCCCCCACCCTATGGAGTCTCGGCTCTTGCTAAGGGATAAATTCTTGGTATATCTGGCTTATGGGCTGTTGAATATATTCTTGGTGTTATAGTGGTAGCCACTAGGTTTGATCTTGGGCCTTGCCCAAATTACTTGAATGAATTACCGATTCACCATGGTAAAAAGACAGAAGAAATGAAAAAAAAATAATTTATAAGATTTCAAGTTTGGAGTAAGATTTGCATTTATGATCCTGAATTCTTAACCATTTTGCCAATTCCACTTAGGGTGGCTTTGGGCAGGTTGTTTTTTTTTTTGAAAGTGCTTTGAGAAATAGGCCTTGAGGTTGAGGGCTGTCCTGTCTACTACAGACTGCATTTGCAATCCTGAATTCTTAACCATTTTGCCAATTCCAGTTAGGGTGGCTTTGGGCAGGCTGTCTCTTTTGTTGTAACTGCTTTGAGAAACCGTGCTCGAGGTTGAGGGTTGTACTGTCTACTGCAGACTGCCTTTGGCTTAGGTGCCATGTCTGAGGGGTATATATTTTTCAAAAGTTGCCAGGATATGCACAAGGTTTCATTCATTTGAAACTAATGCCGTGCAGGTGGGCCTAAGTTGCATTGAAACAAATACTCCAAGGGAGGGGGGTGGAGGGGCGACGGTTTGGATATGACAAATTTTCAAAAAAGATTTTTCCGAACGTTTCACACACACATATCTCTGTGTGCGCATATGGACTAATGAATGATTTGAACAAGTATGTGTGTGTGCACACAAAATAATGAATGATCAGAATAATGTGTGTTTGTGTGTGTGCAAAATGATATATATGTGTGTGTGTGTGTTGCACTAGCTTTTGTGATGTGGAATGGGTCTCTAAGATGGTTAGGGTGCACCCTCAAATTTTTAGGTGACAATGGTTGGGGTGTGCGTTGTGAAAATTTGATGACCCGAATTCCTACTGCAGCAAAATGATATTACTTCTCCTAATTGTTAAATTCTACAAGTTATTTACTGCGTTTTACAAGTAAATATCGAAGCAAATACAACTGCAACCTTCACTAAATAAATAAAATACAGAAGACAAGTACTGAGCAAGAAGAAATAAGCACACATGACACCGTTACTTTTGGACTAATGTCCCTGGAAAAACCCAATGCGGAAAAACTGGTGCAACAGCTGAGGGTTTGTATTATTATGCAGTAATTTATGAATACAATCTGGATGCCCAAATCTAGCTATTCAACAGAGAATCTGACTAGCAGAAAAATAGTGAGGATTACCTCACACTAACACTGGAGATCTGACACTGACCCAACCCTGAACTGACAAGCTCCACGCTTCCTTTGCGCAACTCTATGTCACAACTGCTGGGGATTGCGTCACTCCCTTCAGTTGATCTTTCTGCTGGATGGATGATCGATCCTTTGCCCCTCTGGTCTCACACTCCGACTCCTGGCACTGGATCTAATCTTACCCTTAGCAAAATAGCGTATCTCCTCAGAGGCTCAACGCTGCCTCTGCGCTGCCCAGCGTAGCCCATACGCTACCTCTTCTGGTTCTCTCTGTGCCTTCTTTGTGATGTATTCCCAGCTCAAGAAAAATTTATCCAACCGGAAATTATCGCTGCCCCTCACTGCAAGAGTCGCTTCGATGATCTCTCTGGCTGTTTTGCGCCGCTCACTTGAGAAATCGATCTCTACATCCTCTCCCGATGTATTTTCCAAATGCCCATCAAAGTCCTTATAATCTTCTCATTGAGAAATCAACGGCCCAGATTAAAACATAATCAAGGGATAATATTAATTTGATTTGATCTTCGTCTTTTTCTAGAAGATTCACACCCAGTTCTATTAATACACTTTAATTATTTTATTGCCCTAAGTTTAGACTTAGGCTTTCATTAAAAATAATTAATTATTTTAATAAAACCTTATTCGGGTGGAATTTCCCAAAATGATTTCTAGGTATTTTGGAACAATTTTGCATGAAGCGGGGACGAAGTGGGGACGTTTTTTGGAAGCGGATACGCGGAAGCGTCATTTCCCAAAAATCTAGGAAGCGTCTTCGAAGCGTTTACTATATATATATATATATATATATATATATATATATATATTTGCACTTATATTAAAAAACATCCAAAATACCAAATTAGTTGTAGAAGATATGAAAACATGCATATTTGTATACAAATGAAGATAGATATGGCATCCATTGTACATCGATGGTTAATTATTTGAGCCTCAACCATCTAGAATCTAGATTCTTCTCCTCTTGTCTCGCCTTTGCCTCTACCTCGATTGTCTAGGGATATTAGTTAACATTTCCCTAATTCAAGCCTTAAAATATGGTGGAAAAAGCTTAACATGCTTGATCAATGATTTTGACTTGATTGAAAGGTAATTTTATGCTAAGACAATGACAAAGGAGTTCAACAATTAACACCACCAACACTAGGGTACATGAGCACATAGAGGGCTTGGTGCTCTTGATTAAATGCCAATCACATACCCTCATACATGATATAATCTAATGAAAAGCCACAATCTCATTGATCCTGAATTCCTAAAAACTGTTAAGTCTGTTGAATTTTGAATAGGATATGAAATTCCATTTTCTTCATATGAAGCCCAATGAGACTAAAACCACTCTCAAACATCTTGAGTCATTTCATGGTAATGTTAAAAATTTAAGTAAAAGAATGAAAATGAAAGATAAAGGAGAATGTCTTTTTTACTTAAAAGATTTAACATTACCATGAGGGAGCATCTAGGAAGCATTTAAGGAGCATCGAGGGAGCACCTTGGGAGTGTTCGGGAAGCTCCAACCCAACTTAAGTCAAATATTTTTATTTTTTATTTATTTTTATTTTTATTTTTTATTTTACATTTAGAACCCCGCGGAACCGCCCATCTCCCTCTGGATCCACTGGCGATCTGCGTGAATCCGTATTCGAACCTCCACAAATCCTTTTCTAGAATCGCGGATCGAGAATATGAAACCGTAGATCGGGCTTGCGTGGTTCCAAATTTCCAGGAATCGCCTCAAAACAGTGGAACCGCGAATCTAATTTTCGGATCCGCGGTTCTGTCGGAGGATCGTCCAAGGATCGGTACGGGACGCGGTTTCGACCTTGGATCCTTGGGGGGGGGGGCGAAGGATCGTGCAACATTGTTATGGAATACATGTGTCCAAGCCTCCTTGCAAAATTTGAGACTTAGAGCACATCCGATGCTACCAAAAATCAACACTCCCTCTTAGTGAGGAATGTGCTCTAGTAATGCATCCTGCTGAAGCATCACACTAACTCTGTAACATCTCCCTCTGCGCTGCTGAGGTTTGACATTGCTGCCTACCAACTACTGCGCTGCTGCATCTGTGCTGCCGCTGACTCTGCATGCTGCTGCCAACTGCATCTGCACTGCAACTTTGTTGCCGTTGCAGCTGAAAAAATCCAAAATATTGAACTAAGTGTTCAACATGATGCATTTGATACTGAATATTTTATTGCTGCTAGTCTCTGCGTTGACCCTCTGGAGCCTCTGCGCTGCAGCTGACTTTGCACTGTGCCAACTGCACTGCTGCCAACTCTGCTTTGCGCTACTCAGTCTTTGGCGCTCTCTAGCCACTGCGTTGTCACTCCGACACTCCTATGCACCAATTGACACTGGTCCATCCTGCTACTTCTGATATGGCCTCCCGTAGCAAGGTATTGATCCTAGAGGTGGACTCCTCAAGGATCCTGCCCAACTGCTGTGCTTTCAATCTACAGTTCTAGATCACCCCAATTCTCCCTTGGAGATATGTGGGCAATCATCGCAAACTCTTCCTCCTTGATCCTCACGGTTGTAGCCTGCAGATCATGTTTCTCATCTTTGTCCTTCTTCTTGAGAGGACACTGCGTAGCGTAGTGACCAAGCTCACCACACCAGAAACACTTGATCTTTGAGATGTCCTTCTTCTGCCTTTGCTGCTCCTGCTGCCCCTTTGATGCAAGGGTTGCATTCTCCTCCTCCTCGGGCTTCGTACCACTGCTGCGAATGCCATCAAGCTTGCATTTGACTAAATCTACCCTCATCTCTTCCTGCTGAAGAGCTGCCCACATTCCTTCCCAATCCAAAAATTTTTCTCTGCTTAGGATACTTTGGACAAAGACTTGCCATTCTTCGGAAACCGAATTCAAAGCCAATCTAACCATCTCTGTGGCCTGAGGCGCTGACCCTACAATTGCCAACTAATCTCAAAAATCTTGAAGCTTCAATAGGAACGAATCTATGCGTTCTCCCTTCTGCATCCTTGTTGATCGCATCTTCTCCTCCAAGAACATCTTCTGTTGTTCGAAAGACCCTTGGTATACCGTAGCCAATGCGTCCCACATCTCCTTGGCAGTCTATTTGCCAGAAATATGCAAAAAAATATGATCCTTCACTCCGTCGAGGATCAATCTCTTGGCTTTATCCATATCTTTCTTGTAGGCTTTCAATGGATCTGGATCTGCGGGGACGACTACCACATTGTCAATGAAGGTCTTGAGATCATGCTCATGCAGAAGGAAGGAGATCCTCGCCTTCCAGATTACATAGTTGGAGGCACCCTCCAACCGATTTTGATCACGCAACCCGGTGGCTGCCATCTCACCCAACCAAATGTCGAACTGCTGTCTCTAACCCTCTGCACAACTGGCTCTACGCACTCCCTGCTGGAGTAAGCCAAATAAAACTCGATGTTGCTGCTTTTGCACGGGAAATCAGAATTTCTTGGGCAAGAAATTCTCTGTGGTCAGAATTCCTTCAGTATGCTTCTTCTTCCTTCTTCTGATGCTTTCTGCACCAGCAACTGCTGCAGCAAAAAACTGCGTCCCACCAGTACACTGCTCTGCACTGAACTTGCTGATGCGCTTCTCCCTCTGCCACTGACAAATCACGAACTGGAAATCTTACCTCTTTGTCAACTCACTCAAAGAGATATTTTGCTCGAGAATCTTGCCCTCCTGGCCTGGACTGCGCTGTCCCTCTGTGTATTCGATCTGCTGCCTATGCAGCTATTCGACCTCCCTCCTCTGCTCAACACTGGCTCTTCCAACTTTGCTCTCTTGCTTCACTTGCGCTCTGATACCATGTGAAAATTCGATGACCCGAATTCCTACTGCAACAAACTGATATTACTTCTCCTACTTCTTAAATTCTACAAGTTATTTATTGCGTTCTACAAGTAAATATCGAAGCAAATACAACTGCAACCATCATTAAATAAATAAAATGCGAAAGACAAGTACTGAGCAAGAAGAAATAAGCACACATATGACACTATTATTTTTGGACTAATGTCCTTGGAAAAACCCAATGCAAGAAAACTGGTGCAACAACTGAGGGTTTGTATTATTATATAGTAATTTCTGAATACAATTTGGATGCCCAAATTTGGCTATCCAACAAAGAATCTGACTGGCAAAAAAATAGTGAGGATTACCTCACACAAACATTAGAGATCCGGCACTGACCCAACCTTGAACTAACAAGCCCCACGCTGTCTCTAAGCAGCGCTGTGCCACAACTGCTGGGGATTGTTGTTGAGAATTTGGAGGGCTGATGATTAATTCAAATTCTCTTCTTGATTATTACTTGTGAACTTACATGAGTTACTTATGTCTTCTCTTGCTTAGCTTAGTCAGTCTTTCATCAAGTCAATTACAAAAATACAAGACACAAAGTTAGGCTCTTTGAGTCAGGGCAAAAACCTCTCCCTCTTGGAGAGGAAAACCCACGAGAAATTCTTCTTATAGTTCTTCAAATGACAAGTGCCATGACCAAGATTCAGACCCTTGACCTATGAATGCCTCCAAGACCTTGACACTTCTTTTAAGACCTCCTCCAACGCCGTACTTTTATTCTTCATCAATGTGAACTGACTTCCATTAACATTAGAGAACTCGGTCTCTAATTTATCTTAAGATCCTCCTTCTCATCCTTTGCATGCACATCAGTCTTCTAGAATGTAGACCTTCTGAGTTTATACCACAAATGTATCACAGCTGTATTCCCATAAGGTATCGCAGATTCAATCTTGAACTTCGCACTTCACTAATCTCTGAAATTCAACACCTTTCTCACCTCTGTGATCCGCACTTGATCACTTCTTAAAACCACATTTCAATCTCGTTGAAGTCCACATTTCATGACTGTTAGTATTCACACTTTATCACTGTTACCATGACACTTCTTACATCCACATTTCATTCCTGTAGAAGTCCGTACTTTATGACTGTACCATGACACTTCAGAGAAATCCACATCCCTTTCTTCCTTGAGTACGCACTGTTGTCTCCTTACAAACCCACACTGTTTTATCCTTGTGATCAACATAGGAATCTACATTATCTTCTTGATACTTCTACATAGAAACCCGCACTCCTGTTTCAGTCAACCGTAACATAAATCACACAGGAATGCATGCTGCTTGACTTATCTAAAACTCATCCAACAATCCCCACTAAATTTCAGAGATATCACCGAATTCTTCTTTTTCAAATGAATCACAGAGGTGTTGTATATATAGTGCACTTGTCCAGTGTTTTAGGCCGACCATACAGTCAGCTAGTAGGCTGACTTCTCAGTTGATAATTACGCCGACGTGTAGATGCATATAGGCCGACTTTGATCATCCATCTCCAACGTTGAATTAAGGCAGTTTCAAGCCATTCTTTCACAAGGATTATGACAAGGTCTTGGAGCATTTAATGACGACTAGGTTCTTTATATACGTGACATTAAATACACTTATAAACAGAAGACAAACCCTAAATAGATATCAAGAAGAAGTCTATTAACCTAAGATAAAATCTTGCTCATGAAACCCATGAAGCAAGTGCAACAAATATACATTTTATTATCTTTGTCTTCTTCTTTACATAAAATACATAATTACATAGTCAATATGAAGACCGTCCTAGTTACACTTTTCAACACTCTCTCTTAACTAGGGAGGTATTAATACAGGTACATGGTCACTTTCAAACTGAAGAATCTCACAAGAAGAATCGGATTGGTAATCGCATCTGTATAGCATCATATCAACCAGCATTGTCCTAGTGCAAGGCCTTGACTAACAACCCCATCTCTCAATGAGACAATGGGCTACAATGCTGGCGAGACACATGACTTATAGACACCAAAGTCATTGTCTCTCCAAGGTACATACTCCACCTAAGTGTTCCCAGAGTATGACCTTCTTGGACTATTCTTCTATTGGGTAGCCAGCCCTCAAAGAATATCAGTCCTCGACTACTCTTATCTTGAATGCCCTATCTCATTCTCATGGAGTTTCGAATGCCAGATGATTACCCAATCCTCCATTTTGTCTACCAGGTGAAGCCCATAATGATGTGTCTATCCATTCTCTCCACATGGCCTTCACTAAGGCTTACGGCTGTTAGCCCTGGTCTAGTGCATGACACATGTATTAGAGAATCACATATGTCACTCCCTCTCAACTCAGGAAGAACATACTTCAAGTTTCTTCCAAGTAAGAAACTTACCACCAGGGTCCTTCTCAACCAGGGTCCTGCAGCAGCAATTGAGCTACTCATGAAGAATTTCTCCCCTCAATGTCATGGATTTCAATATTGAGGAATCTTCAACTTTTGGCTTCATAGGGCACAGATCATCCATCACTTTCAGTCACGAGTCATGTCCATTATCAGAAAGTGATTCATCAGTCTTTCTCATCTGGTCCACCGTTATGCCATGATGCTTTCCTTCGAATCATCTCCAAGAATCATACATCCTTTCTCATGATTAGCAGCCCTGCACAAATTCATCCAGATAAACATATACATATTAACTTTTAAAAACAAAAGTTACCTCAGTGATGATCTTTCACCATGACATCTTCCTGTAGGCATCGACATCCTTTATTCGGATTGACACATCTCCTAATGATATGTTTTGTCAAGGGTCTTCTTCTTTACCAAACTTCAGTCAGAGTGTACATATCCTCCTAGGAGATCTTCTAGTCACATCTTCTTGGCTTCCGGATGATAACTGCCTCTTGACATGGTTGCATTTCGTGATCTCTTCCTTTCTGCACATTCTTCATTCCCAGGAACTTCTAATATATAGTTCCTTGTTCATTTACAACCACCTCATATTCCGCATGAGGATATATTATGTTGATTTCATCTGACAGTGCACCGAGAGATCCTCCTTCATAGATCATACTTCTAAATATAGAAGTCCATTACCTGCAACCATATGACATGACTTCACAACATCTAGTATTAGCATATATATATATATATATATATTTACCTCATACCTTTTTCCTCTGAGTCATCCTGTAGCAATTTCACTAGAATGAAGAGATTCATTCCCCTGACTTGCTTTATCAATATGTCATCACATCCCAGAATTCTGTAGCATTGAATGCTTGATGAAACCATTTTGCTTTCTTTCTAATTAGTGAATTCATAGAGAACTCCATTAGAAAATGTCAGCACCTGTTTTCATGATGACCCTTTATCTTGATGGTTGCCTTCCATCAGTATTGTTATCAGAGAGGTTTTCCAGGAGCTGTTTTACCAAGAGCTCCTATCATGCTTCGATCAGGATGCAATACTGCTTCCTATCATACAACCAACAGAAATCACTTAAAGGAGAAGATGATCTCTATCGTAGTGAAGATCTCTCTCTTCTTCTTTCTTAGATTTCTTTGCATCAAGTTCTTCCTTCATTTCTGAGACATGGGCTTCTTCCCTATTTCTCTTGTCCTTTTTAGATTTAGGACAATCTCTTGTATTATGCCCAAGTTCATTACATCAAAGCATCGTACTTTGTCCATATTTCTTCTTTTATTCTGAGGACCAAATTTACTGAATCTTCCTTTCTTCCTGAATATTGCTGCAAAGGCTAGATTTCTTTCACTTGATCTTGTATCAGCTTTGGCTTTCAATCTTGTTTCCTCTATTTACATAGAGACCATAAATCGTGGAATGGTGTGGCTTCTTTCTTCCCGTATAAACTGGAAGTGAAGTTTCCCCATTCTTCTGGCATAACATTCAACACCACTGTTGTTATCTCAGTGTTAGACATTACTTCTCCCAGTTCCTGCAGGTGATCTTAGATTTCTTCTCCTGCAATACTCACAGAGAATAGCTCCACCAATTTCTCATATATTCCTTTTGATGATTCTAGATTTGATATATCAGAGATGAGAGAGTCTTTTATGGATTCTGTAAGAATCCTTTGGGCTCTTATATCTCCCTTCATGTATTTGGCATGACTTCATTGTCCTTGTCTTCCATGCAAGAAAGTTTGAAACCCTAACCAGTCTGTTGCTTTCTTTGCAAATAAAACATTTTGATAGATTCGTATCAAGTCATAGAGATGCTTACTTGAGTAGATGCTTTTCTTCTTCTATTAGCTTCCTTGTTGAAGATGATGGCAGGAACTCCCTCTTAGATTGATTTCAAATTAGGTGATCTTGGATCCTTGATGGTCAAGGATTACTTCATAATGAAGATGTCTTCAATAGTGTTGGGTGGTGCTTAATGATGTGTCTTCCAACAATGTCTTCAACAATCTTTGGTGTCAAAGATTACCTCCTCGATGTGTGGATTCTTGGAATAGCTTGGGGATTTCCTTGCAAACTGATTTGACCTTTCAATGTAGAACTTGACTTTTGCTTTGAAGCTTTCTAGAAAATTGAATTTTGATCCTTGAGTGTCTTCTTGTCGAATAGCCCTTTGTCTTTAGCACCTTAGCTCTGATTCCATGTTGAGAATTTGGAGGGCTGATGATTAATTCAAATTCTCTTCTTGATAATTACTTGTGAACTTACATGAGTTACTTATGTCTTCTCTTGCTTAGCTTAGTTAGTCTTTCATCAAGTCAATTACCAAAATACAAAAGACACAAAGTTAGGCTCTCCGAGCTAGGGTAAAAACCTCTCCCTCTTGGAGAGGAAAACCCATGAGAAATTCTTCTTATAGTTCTTCAAATGACAAGTACCATTACGAAGACTCAAACCCTTGACCTATGAATGCCTCCAAGACCTTGACACTTCTTCTAAGATCTCCTCCAACATTGATCCTTTTATTCTTCATCAATGTGAACTGAATTCCATTAGCATTAGAGAACTCGGTCTCTAATTTTATCTTAAGATCCTCCTTCTCATCCTTTGCATGCACATTAGTCTTTCAGAATGTAGACCTTCTGAGTTTATACCACAAATGTATTCCCATAAGGTATCACAGGTTCAATCTTGAACTTCGCACTTCACTATTCTCTGAAATTCGACACCTTTCTCACCTTTGTGATCCGCACTTGATCACTTCTTAAAACCACATTTCAATCCTGTTGAAGTCCGCACTTCATGATTGTTAGAATTCACACTTATCACTATTACCATGACACTTCTTACATCCGCATTTCATTCCTGTAGAAGTCCGCACTTTATGACTGTACCATGACACTTCAGAGAAATCCGCATCCATTTCTTCCTTGAGTACGCACTCTTGTCTCCTTACAAACCCACATTGTTTTATCCTTGCGATCAGCATAGGAATCTACATTATCTTCTTGATACTTCTACATAGAAACTCTCACTCCTATTTCAGTCAACCGTAACATAAATCACACAGGAATGCATGCTGTTTGACTTATCTGAAACTCATCCAACAGTCCGCACTAAATTTCAGAGATATCACCGAATTCTTCTTTTTCAAATGAACCACAGAGGTGTTGTATATATAGCGCACTTGTCCAGTCTTTTAGGCTAACCATACAGTCAGCTAGTAGGCCGACTTCTCAGCTGATAATTAGGCCAACGTGTAGCTGCATATAGGCCCACTTTCATCATCCATCTCCAGTGTTGAATTAAGGCAGTTTCAAGCCATTCTTTCACAAGGATTATGACAAGGTCTTGGAGCATTTAATGACGACTAGGTTCTTCATATACATGACATTAAATACACTTATAAACATAAGACAAGCCCTAAATAGACATCGAGAAGAAGTCTATTAACCTAAGATAAAATCTTGCTCATGAAACCCATGAAGCAAGTACAACAAATATACATTTTATTATCTTTGTCTTCTTCTTTACATAAAATACATAATTACATAGTCAATATGAAGACCGAACTAGTTACACTTTTCAACAATTGTGTCACTCCCTTCGGCTGATCTTTCTGCTGGCTGGATGCTCGATCCTTTGCACCTTCAGTCTCACACCCCGACTCTCAGCACTGGATTTGATCTGACCCTCAGCAGAATAGCGTATCTCCTCAGAGGATCAGTGCTACCTCTACGTTGCGAAGCATAGCCCTTACGCCGCGTCTTCTGGTTCTCTCTTTGCCTTCTCTGCGATGTATTCCCGACTCAGGAAAAATCTCTCCAACTAGAAATCATCTCTGCCCCTCACTACAAGAATCACTTTGATGATCTCTCTAGCTGCTCTGTGCTACTCACTTGAGAAATCGATTTCTAGATCCTCTCCCGCTGTATTTTCCAAATGGCCCTCAAAGTCGTCCTTATAATCTCCTCGTTGAGAACTCAACGACACGGATTAAAACACAATTAAGGGCTAAGATTAACTTGACTTGATCTTCGTCTTTTTCTAGAAGATTCACACCTAGTTCTATTAATACACTTTAATTATTATATTTCCCTAAGTTTAAACTTAGGCTTTCATTAAAAATACTTAATTATTTTAATAAAACCTTATCCGGGTGGAATTTCCCAAAACGATTTCTGGGAATTCTGGAATACATGTGTCCAAGCCTCCCTGCAAAATTTGAGACTTAAAGCACATCCGATGCTACCAGAAATCAACATGCGTGTGTCTATATATATATATGAAAAAAGTATTAAAAATTTAGAATTCACCATTGTAGTTGCTTCAGGCATGTAAGCATAACATGTTATACTATATATTATTATGCACAAGTATAACTGTTATGCTTGCCAGTTCTAAAAAAGCTCGATCACTTCAAAAGAATGGTTGAGTGACATTCTATTATTGGCCATTATACATGAGCAAACATGTAGTTTAGCTTCACGAAACTCAAGTGTAACTATTTTCTGATGCTGATCGTCTCATTTGTCCACAAATTTTCCTAGCTCCTGGTGCTAACCGAAACGGTCCATAGTACCATAGTTGTGACAAGGGCCCAAAACCAAAGGCGTTAGGCCTGTGATTTCCTTGCAACCATCGATGCTTGCTTTGTTTTATTTGAGGGATTGGATCAAAACCAAGTAGTGATGGCGGTGACAAAATTACTCTTGTAGTGAAATGTTCTGATTGTTGTGCCTGTTCGTTGATGGGACTGCCTAGTGCTCATCGACACTTTACAACTTTCAACACTCCAACATTTCGCTGGTGGCGGTGATAGACGAAATTGTTGTGGAAATTTTCCATCTGCTGGGTATGGTAATTGATGGGACCGTCTCGTCGCTTGTTGGCACTTTACAAACTTTCAATGCTTTCCTAGTAAGGTGGTGGCGGTAGACGTGAGTACAACTGACGTGGAAACTTCTGTTTATCGGTCTCGTTAACTGAAGAAAACTCGATGCTTATTGGATTAGATTGGTAAAGGCGTTGTCGCCAACTCTTGCTAACCCTCAATGGTCAATGGCTGGTAGATGGAAAACATAGATAGGAAAAGTCTGTTAGTTGGTGTGATTGTTAGCGGATTGTTGGATCATCTTAGGAAGGTTTTGTTTGTGCCAAGCCTTCATTAACTCTGATGGTCGATGGGCAACAAACATAGTATTAAAAGCCGGCTGGTCAGACCCCTAGCCGGTCAAAACCGGTCAAAAAACCCGGTTTGAACACATATTTCGACCGACCGGTCAGTTGCCAAGGCCGTAAAGGGACCCACGCTGGAGTTTTGGCCAGTTTAGGGTTGTTTTGGAGGGAAGAGGAGGGTTGTTTCCCTCCAAAAATACCCTCTCCAATCCTTTTTAAGCAGGGGCAACCTCTCATTTGTCTCACACCATCTCATTTGGAGCTTTTGTGAGTTTGATTGAGAGCTTGGAGAGTGTTGATTTTTTGCTGGAGTAGTGGAACAACATAGAGTTTGAGATAAGTAGTAGCCATCATGCCTCCAAAAGCCAAGGATACTGCATGGGCTCATTGTGATGTGATTGATGGAAAAATGATCTGCAAATATTGCCAAAAATCTATTCTAGGAGGGGGTATTTACAGGTTCAAGCAACACTTGGCTGGGATAGGAGGCCATGTAAAGCCATGTGGAGCACCAAATGAAGTAATAGGGCATATTAGGGTAGAATACCTTCAGAAGTTTGAGACTCAAGTCACTGAACCAATAGAGAAGTTTGTGACTAGAGCAGTTGCAAAGTTTGCAGTCGAGACTCAACCATCTGAGTTTGATCATGATGAGAAGTTTCAAGTGATAATGTTGATCACTAATTAGTAATATCATATATGTAGATTTGTAGTAGACTGTAGGCCAATGGCCTCATAGCTTGTAGCATTGTTTTTGGACTTTATGGGCCATTTGGAGCCTCATTACTGTTGAGATTTTGTAGGGCAAGTGATTAATACAAAATTCTCTTCTTGATAACTACTTGTGAGCTTGCTCATGTATTCTTCTTTAACTTAGTTACTCTTTCATCAAGTCAGTTATCAAAGTAAGTAGTCAAAATGTAGAGACAAAATTATTTACACTTGTAACTGAATATTTTATAATGTAGTTAGGAAGGTAAATCTCTGATTTACCTTCCTCACTTTCTACCCCTTTAAGATCAACCTGTCTTCTTACGATGACTGTCTTGACGTTGGTAAATTCCTTTAATAAATATGTCTGCACTGTATACTTCTACATCTATTCGCAATCCAGTTCCTGTAGTCTATACTCTGTACCTTCCGCAATCTTGTACTCTTGTACTTTACGCAGATTATACTCCTGTAACTTCCGCAAGTTATACTTATGTTCCTTCCGTAATTTATACCTTTCAATCTGCATCGAACTTCTGTTCTTAGATCCGCACCATATAACTGTTATGATGCCCCGGACAGATACGCACCTTCTAATTGCTATGATGCCTCGGACATATCTGCATTTTTCTCATAGGGATCCGCAATAAGTTCTGTCTTCTATCCGCAATTTATTCCTGTGGTAGATTTCAGTCTTGTCCATCGTTCTTTCTACTCCCAATGAACCACAGTCTTGGTATATATATAGTGAACTAATCTTACTATTAGGCCGACCATCAACTGTGATTTAGGCCGACTTATGTAGGCCGACATGACTGTAGTTTCTTCAATAATTTAAGAGGTGTTTCTTCAACAACGATGAGGAATTAACTTCACTATGTTATGGAGCTTATCTTCAACATTGAATGATGGCTGATTGAGAGCTTCTTCACAAGGTCTTAGGAGCACATTTTATTATCTTTGACATCTTCTTTATATAAATACATAATTACATGAATACCGACCTAGTTACACTTTTCAACACTCCCTCTTAACTAGTGAGGTATTCATACAGGTACATGGTTACTTTCAAACTGAAGAATCCCATAAGAAAAATCGGATTGGTAATCGCATCTGTATAGCATCAAATAAACTAGCATTGTACTAGTGCAAGGCCTTGACTAACAACCCCATCTCTTCAACGAGACAATGGGCTTCAATGCTGGCGAGACACATGACTTATAGACACCTTCGTCATTGTCTCTCCAAGGTACATACTCCACTCGGGTGTTCCCAAAGTATGACCTTCCTAGACTATTCTTCTCTTGGGTAGCTAGCCCTTAAAGAATATCGGTCCCCGACTACTCTTATCTTGAATGCCCGATCACATTCTCAAAGAGTATCGAATGCCAGATGATTACCTAATCCTCCATTCTGTCTTCCCAAGACCAGAATGATGTGTCTATCTCTCCCTCCCAGGGAGGACCTTATTCCATAAGGGAATGTACTCATTCTTATACAAAGAATGTACCTAAGCTCATCCTTAGGAATTACCAAGTTTCTTCCAAATAAGAAACTTACCATCAGGTTCCCTCTTAATCAGGGACCTCCAGCAGCAATGGTGAGACACCCAGCTACTCATGAAGAATTCTTGTTCTCGATGTCATGGATTTTGATATTGAGGAATCTTCAACTTTTAGCTTCATAGGGCACATATCATCCATCACTTCCATCCCGAGTCATGTCAGCTATCAGAGTGATTCATCAGACTTCCTTTATTTGGTCCATTGTTATGTCATGCTGCTTTCCTTCAAATCATTTCCAAGGATCATACATCCTTTCTCATGATTAGCTGCCCTGCACAGATTCATCCAGATAAACATATTCATATTAACCTTTTAGAATGAAAGTTACCTTAGTGATGATTTTTCACCATGACATCTTCTTGTAGGCATCGACTTCCTTCATACAGATTGACACATCTCCTAATGATATGATTTTTGCCAAAGGTCTTCTTCTTTACCAAACTTCCATCAGAGTCTACATATCTTTCCAGGAGATCTCTTAGTCACATCTTGACATGGTTGCATTTCATGATCTCTTCCTCTTTGCATATTCTAGGGACTTGTAACCTTTCTAGTTTCTTGTTCATATACAACCACCTCGTATTTCATGAGGACATATTATGTTGATTTCATCTGTCCGTGTACTGAGAGATACTCCTCCATAGATCATACTTCTAAATACAAAAGTTCATTACCTGCAACCATATGACACGACTTCACAGCATCCAATGTTAGTATATAAATATATACATACCTCTTTACCCTTTTTCCCTTGAGTCATCCTATAGCAATTTTTAGGAATGAATAGCTTCATTCCCTTGGCTTGTTTCATCAATATGTCATCACATCCCAGAAGTATGTTTCTATGATGACCCTTGCTCTTGATGACTGCTTTCTTAAAGTTTGTCAAAGAGGTTTTTCCCAGAGCTGATTCACCAGAAGCTCCTGCCATGTTTAGATCAGGATGCTACATTGCTTCCTATCACATAACCAACAGAAGTCAATTCCTTATTCATAAGTTTGTGTGATTTTCCTTGAATCTTCTTTTCTTTCTCCTATTGAGATTGTCCCTTTAGGACCAACTTTCTTGTAGTGTCCATAAGTCTTCCATTTTTCCTAAACTTTCTTTTTCCTTCTGCAAATGTTGATTCTTTTTATCCTTCAACATTTTTGTCCTTGATTGTATTTTCCATCTAGCATGGAGACCACAAGTTGAGTGAGGTAATTTTCTTGTCTATTTGTTATGCTGTCCATCTTATCATCTTTTCTAGATCACACAGTTGAGATCTTATGAAGATATCCTTCATTCTTTGATACCTCAATTTTGTGTAAATCTGGTCTAAGTGACATAACTTTTTTTTGTTACTTTTACTTACTTTCGCATAGAATAGTTCTTTCAGCTTATCTTATATTCACTTGATGTGTCCAATCCTTCATGACTTTACTTTCTTCGAGGACTGTGACTATCTTCCTTATGCAAGGATTCTTGGTAACTCAACCAGCTTATAGATCTCCCTGCAAAAACAAAGTCATGTTACCAAAATTTATAAAAGATACTTACTTGACAAGTGAAGAGTCTTCAGCTTGATTGCTTCAATGGTGGTTGAGAAAAGATGTATTAGTGCTCTCCTTTTGGATGATCTTCTCCCAGATGGAAAAAGGCTTTTCTTCACTAAAGGAGATTGCTTCAATTAACATCTTTAGATCCAGCTTCCTTTTGTTGATGGAGATTACTGCTTTGAATGACCTTCTTCAGGGATAAAGAAGTGGTTCTTGTTTCAATGACAGGAAACTTGTCTTATAACCTTTGAAGATGATGACAATACCTTTGGTGTAATATCTCGGATGGGATATTTTTACTAAAAATGCAGATAAATAAATAAACTCCACAAAATGCCGCAAAATCAACATTTATTTACAGAAGATTGCCATGTAAAATTAAACACATAAATACTGCAATCGAAGACCACATAGAACAGGAGAAATCTCAGCTTTATTATTATTAACAAAGGGGTTTACATATAGATCTGACCCAGAAAGAGCTGAGATAGAAAACTGGCCACCAAGATAAGCTGCTGAACGGTGCTGGCCACAAACTGAACTGCTGCACTCTCCCTCCGGCAACAGCTGACACTGAATCCACTGAAAATGATGAAGCCCAAGTTGAAGATCTGAATGATCCTCACACCAAACTCTGAAGCTCTGTGAAACTCCTAAGTGAAGTCTCATCAAGAGAGTTGGGTTTTTGTCCAACACTCACAATTCACCCGAGGGTTTCCGTCCCGGCGCTACGACATGAAGTAGAGAACCACGTCCTCAAACCTCTCATACACAAGCAAATGATCTACTCCAAAGATGTCTCCCAATGGCCTCCTCCCTTTCTTTTATAGATCCCTTGGAGCCTTCTAGAACATTATTTTATTATTATTTTATTCATGGAGCACTTTTCCCTTTTATTAAAATATTATAAAATATTCCTTTTTAATGCAGAAAAGGGTAAATCAGCTACCACGCCTTCTCCGGTCACTGAAATTTGTGTCTAACTGTCCCATCGTGTAGGTCTCCTCCTCCCAGTTCCAATGAGCTATTACACTAAGGTGTTCCATCATGTATTCCTCCCGGAATGCCACCTTGAGCATAATTAGCTGAGTTAAGCCCATAATAACTCAAAATTCCGAAAGTTATCAGAATGCATCGGAGCAAAAGCCAAACTGCTCGGATGATGGAGTATATCAAGCGAATGCCTCCGAACACCATGAAAACTCCTCAAAACTCCTCCGAAAAGCTCTTGAGCCCACTGATAGCACCAATCTGTACATGTGACCTGTCTGCTCCTAACTCTGGAAGTCCCTCCTAGCCCTGTCATGGGTGATACCAAAAATGGGAATATTATAGACCTCCCGCCCCAAGATTGCTTGCCCTCAAGCAATCGAAATATGTGGGCCACTCTGTTGGCCCGCCGCATCTCAGACCCAATGCCTAGATCCCATACCAACCTCTGGGTGCTGCTATGCACCTGTGTCAAACCTCTTGGAACATATCCCTCAATGCCGGGATCCCAAACTGATCTCTCTCTATCCCAGTCAACAAACAATCCCCCCAGATCCCAATGCCACCATGGCCAATCATCGCCCAAGTCCCACGGCTCAGGCTGCGCACTGTCTCTGGCTATAGCTGATGCTCTCAGAGGTGAAGACCACCAACAAGCATCAATGCTCCCGGGCTCCTGCTGTGCTGTACCTGTAACTGCATATGCTGCCCCACCAACTGCATACCAACTCATCACCTCTCTCCAATCCAAGTCCTGACTCAATCCCATGCTGATCCTACTCTCCTGAAATCGGGAAGGATTCCTGAAGTAACGACAACCGGTGCCCTCCTACCAAATGGAATTGGTAACATCTACTATGTCTAAGGGCCCCTGCTCCATTGTGCTCCCCACGAAAAATACCGTACCATCAAGAAGGTACCAACTCATGATTTCCTGCTAGTCCATCCTGGAAGAAGAATCCGATGTAGCAACAACTGCATATGGAACATGCCTAGAGTGTTGCTGCCAGCCCGTAATCGACTCCCATTGCTCTGCCCTGTCTGCCAATGAAAGCTACCTGTAGAAGGAAGCCCCTTTCTCTATAATGGGCCAAAGTGGGCAAGATATGCTGCAAGCCCCATCGATGTATTCCTGGAGAGTGCTACTCACTGGAAATACTGCAGTTCTGCTGACTGCATGTACATCTGTCTGCGCCTCATCCCTGTGTCGACTCACAGTTGGATGCTCCACCATATCCAACAGCTCCTCCCACTCCTGATTAGGAATGTCATGCTCCCGCTGTCTACTGATCCCCTGCAGAACAATCCCGTCAACCTCCAACACCTCCAGAGGATATGGATTTGCAACTGCCGTCACTGTACTCGGTGTCTGTGCATCTGACTGCTCCTCCTCAAAGGCTGACCCCAATGTTAGCCGCATATCCATCATAGGCTCAATGTGGGTGCCCATCTGGATCTCACCCAAGGAAATGTCATGCCTGATGTCCATAGTATCCTCCTCTGCTGACTCAGGCTCCATCATATGCTGCTCTGGCTGAATCGTCAAGAGTGACTCATCGCCCAGAGTATCTCTCATAGAGTCCCGTCATTGCTCATCGTGCACACTGGAACATGACTCTGGTCTACTGTCATCCTCTCTGCATGGCTGCTCTCGCTCCCCAGAAGCATCCTCATATGACCCCATGGATTCATCTAAAGAAGAGTCCTCATCCTGGCATACAGAAGGAACGTCTACCTGCTCTAGCTCTGCCACCTCATCTGCATCTCTCAAACATGAGTGATCAGGCCCCCAAGGTTCTTTGCAAATGAAGCAAAGTCCCTTCCTCCTCAGCTCATTTCTGCTGCCTGACCCACCAAACTGGAGCCGCTCCTCCCTGGTCAACTGTCTCCTGAGAAACTCAATGTTTTGCTCAACTAGCCCTTGGGCTAGTTCATAAGCAGCGGGCGAGACCAACTGCTCTCTCCTCCAAATGCTCAACAACCGGGTCTGCAACTCTCGGCCAATGGTCTCATGGTCTCTCATACATGATGACAAGATGCACTGCATGTGTGCTATGACAGTATCAGGATGATGTCTCCTAATGCTGAAGAAGCATTGGAACATCTGCAAAATCAGGTCATCACACTCAAGGTCAAACATGATGACATAAGTCTTGATTGTGGCCATGCTCTATAGAATCTCCAGCTTCTTCCCAAAGGTAGAGCCTGCACTATTGTCCAAATCTTGAAAAGTCCCTACAATCAACCTCATAGTTCTCCTCATAACATCATCATTATATGGCTCTATAGGTGCGGTCAATTTCATGATGTTACTGAGGCAAGCTGCAATTGGAAGTGTGACCCCTTCACAAGGTTCCTCCAAGAATTTGGGCTGTATAAGAGCAAGCATAGCAGGCTTTAGAGCCCAAATCAGCTTCTTTCCTTCTGCTTGGTCTATTGTAGACATGAGTTCATTAAGCTCTTCTAGTTTGGACAAAACTCTCCATGACATCTTCATGTGTTTTAGATCTATCCCAAGCGCAGAAATTTTGTGACCAATCTCCAATGTTCCCTGCAAATCTTTTGGCTGTCCTTTTTGAAGGATGGCAGAAATCTCTTTTGAAAAGGGTCTGCCATTCTGCTTAGTTTCTGGGTGTGTGTCATGGTTTAAGAGATTAATTTCTGTGTTCAATCTCCTCAATTTATTTAGGAGTTCTTCCATCACAGATTGTTTGCACAGAAACATTATTTTCTGAATTTGCTATATTCCCCAGTGAAGTATTTCAGCAAACAGATAGCTTACACAATGTTGTACGTGCAATTCTGAGTTGTTTCAACTCAGTATTGCATTCCTGAGCTGTTGTAACTCAGCATTACATATGCAATAGAAAATGCTGGTATATGAAAATAAATGACAAGTATAAACAGCTCAAGACTCTGCCCTCCACTATGATAATTTGATATAAACCCAGATTAATCCCCCTTGAAGCAACATGAGATAGTTTGATAAATATACAGCTGTAAATACCCAAAATCAGACAACATACAATTCAGTAATCTGACCTGAACTTGCCGCAATTTGTTACTGTGTATTAGTTTACTGCTTTTAGGAATTCCTGAATTTATTGTGATCCTTAACAAACTGTTGTTTGTAAAAACGCCCTCCTGGTAATCACGCTGCTTGACATATTTGCTGTTCCGGAAAGCTCCAACCTATATTCAGTTCTCAGCAATATGTATACCAACGCTCTCCATCCAGCAACTAAAATAAGGGAATCTGGAAAATGTGCATTCCTTTAACGTTCAATCTGGAAACAATGGACAAATCCGTATCCAGTACTCGTCCTCTTTTGATTAATGGCAAAAGACCATATGCTGTCTTGTGAAGATATTCAGCTAACTTCAGGAATCTGCTCCGCTGATGGCACTCGTCAATTCAGCGCAGAAATTTTAGGGTCAAGGCCTTGCCAATCACTGATGAATACACCCAGAATTCGATTTCGCTGAACATATACAAAATTAATGACAATGATGCTCAAGTTTGCCAATAATCAGACTTTATCCCAGCAGTATGGATCTCTCTCTGCCACAAGGAAATTCGACCAAAATTGCCTATGGACCTCAGTCTGCCAGTAAGGAATTATTGTGCCAAAAATATCTGTCTACCAAGTAAATAACTCGCCCAAAAATATAAGGAACCTTGTTCTAACATATACAAAGGATAAGAATTTTCCCATTTATAAGAAATTCAACCTTCAATATTATCCCTGCACATTTCTGTCAATGCTCAGGTAAATGTGCCCATTGGTTTCCCCAATGCTACTGTACTGTGCAGATGAAAATCACCATGGAAGCACAAGTAATAACATCATCTTCTCATTTCTGCTTTACATTGCCTGCTACAACGATACTCAACCTCCTAACAAATTTGAGCCGTTGATGTACATGCAGAAGGCAACGAATGTTTCAGCTCCTGATTGCACTATGGTTTAGATCATTTGAGTTGCACTCCGACCAACTCAGTACAGTGATATATTCTCTGCTGAGGTTAGTACGATCACAATTGCTATGGCAAAGATCTGGAAGCTCCACGTTTTAATTTTAATACCGTGGCTTTCAGATTATTCCCACGACCTTCATTAAAAGAAATTGACCCCAATAACTTTCCAATCAATTTGGCCCCACTGATGTTTAAAATTTGCGGCGTCCGTCTTCCTTTCAGCTCTACGTGGCTTCCACTGTCTTACGTCTAGAATATACCACTGTAGAACGCGCCTGTAATATCACTGTAATTCAACCCTTTAAATTCTCTGGTACTTAAGAGAATTGGACGGCAATGGGCAAATGACTACGACCTTCTCAAATAATAATTTCGGTGATCGCGGCTACGATCAGGAGAATAAGGCGGCTTCCAATTTCTGTTTTCGGCATCAAGATTTAATTCGATTTTTGTTCTCGGTATCTTCGACAGGAATCCATCCTTGAAAATAATTGGACGGCTGATACGATATCTCATGCAATCAACTCCTGCGCTCTTCACACCATCCGCACTTCTTATGTGCTTTGAATATGTGTGTTAACTCAACGGACCAGTTTACACATCCAATGTGCTCCTTGAACGACAGTTTGGTTGTAACCCCAACAATTCACAAATTCGTCTTCTGAAATAATTTTCGCAGCCCCACGAACTGAGCTGATCGAACTCTTCGTTGACTGGTTAGAATCTGCAATAGCATGCATTCACGTACAGGGACTCCAACGCTCAACAAGAACGTATCACCACAATCCCTAATCGTACTGCCTAACTTTAGGAGAACCGGGTGCATACGAGAAATTTGCCCGTAGAATTGAAAAACTTCAATAAAAGAACAAAATATTTGTCACGAAATCGATCAATCATGAAGAATTGACTCCCTGAATTGATCTTTGAACTGGAAAATCTTGTAGCCCAACAACAATCAATTATACTCAGAATATTAACCCTTGAGGTAAGGGCCTCGCCCCTTGGAAATTTTAGTGCCACAACACCTCCAATAATTGGAAACCTGGAGTGGCCTTTTCAGAATTTCTGGCTAGATGAAATTAATCTCCCCAATTCCATCTGCGGTAAAATTTGCCACGGCCCACACAATGCCATGTTTGGCTTCATAAAATATTTCTGTTCTCATGGGCTTCCTGATTTGAGCCCGCCATAAAAAAAATCCATCTGCAAATGCAAAACACTGACTCCGGCAAAATAGCTGAATAATCTTCGAAAAATAATAGCTACGACTAAAACCCTTGATTTCGGATTTTCAAATCAACCCCACGGCTGAGCCAAGGTCGGAGCTCTGATACCACTGTAATATCCCGGATGGGATATTTTTACTAAAAATGCAGATAAATAAATAAACTCCACAAAATGCCGCAAAATCAACATTTATCTACAGAAGATTGCCATGTAAAATTAAACACATAAATACTGCAATCGAAGACCACATAGAACAGGAGAAATATCAGCTTTATTATTAATAACAAAGGGGTTTACATATAGATCTGACCCAGAAAGAGCTGAGATAGAAAACTGGCCACCAAGATAAGCTGCTGAACGGTGCTGGACACAAACTGAACTGCTGCACTCTCCCTCCGGCAACAGCTGACACTGAATCCACTGAAAATGATGAAGCCCAAGTTGAAGATCTGAATGATCCTCACACCAAACTCTGAAGCTCTGTGAAACTCCTAAGTGAAGTCTCCTCAAAAGTATTGGGTTTCCGTCCAATACTCACAAATCACCCGAGGGTTTCCGTCCTGGGGCTACTGCATGAAGTAGAGAACCACATCCTCAAACCTGTCATATACAAGCAAATGATCTACTCCAAAGATATCTCCCAATGGCCTCCTCCCTTTCTTTTATAGATCCCTTGGAGCCTTCTAGAGCATTATTTTATTATTATTTTATTTATGGAGCACTTTTCCCTTTTATTAAAATATTATAAAATATTCCTTTTTTAATGCGAAAGCGTAATCGGCTACCACACGCCTCCTCCCAGATCACCCAAAATCCATTAATCTATTTGTCCCATCGTGTCAGTCTACTCGTCCGGTTCCAATGAGCTGTTACCTTTGGGGTGTTCCATCGTGTATTGCTCCCGAATGTTTCCTTGAGCATAATCAGCTGAGTTAAGCCCATAAATAACTCAAAATTCTGAAAGTTATCGGAATGCATCGGAACGAAAGCCAAACTGCTCGGATGGTGGAGTATATAAAGCGAATGCCTCCGAACACCATGAAAACTCCTCAAAACTCCTCCGAAAAGCTCCTGAGCCCACTGATAGCACCAATCTGTACATGTGACCTGTCTGCTCGTAACTCTGGAAGTCCCTCCTAGCCCTGTCATGGGTGATAACAAAAATGGGAATATTACATTTGGCCTCTTAGTTTTCAAGTCTTCAAGTTACTTTGACTTTCCTATGGAGGTAGCCTTTCTTCTTCAATGTAGATCCACCTAGTCCTTATGGTACCGAGTCACAGTGAGATTGCTTGAGATTACAGTGTTTGCATTATGCAGCACTTGTAGCATACCAAAACAGCATACTATAATACCACCGAGCCATACAGTTATAACACGAAGTTATATTGTGATCATGACTGCAATCTTAAATGAGCAGCTCAAACTGTTCTAGGTATCGAACCTATTTCAGTGTCTGCATTGTCTTACTGTCAATTCACCCGAAGTTTCCAAGGATGTTCGAGCTCTGTGGACTTGTACCTTGAGTGTCTCTTAAATGCCCTTTCTTTGGTTTTAGCACCATAGCTCTGAAACCATGTTGAGATTTTGTAGGGCAAGTGATTAATACAAAATTCACTTCTTGATAACTACTTGTGAGCTTGCTTATGTATTCTTCTTTAACTTAGTTACGCTTTCATCAAGTCAGTTATCAAAGTACTTAGTCAAAATGTCGAGACAAAATTATTTACACTTGTAACTGAATATCTTATAATGTACTTAAGAAGGTAAATCTCTGATTTACCTTCCTCACTTTCTACCCCTTTAAGATCAGCCTGTCTTCTTACGATGACTGTCTTGACGTTGGCAAATTCCTTTAATAAATATATCTGCACTGTATCCTTCTACACCTATCTGCAATCCAGTTCCTGTAGTCTATACTCTGTACCTTCCTCAATCTTGTAATCTTGTACCTTCCGCAATATTATACTCTTGTACTTTACGCAGATTATACTCCTACACCTTCTGCAAATTATATACTTATGCTCCTTCTGTAATTTATACCTTTCAATTTGCATCGAACTTCTATTCTTAGATCCGCATCTTCTAATTGTTATGATGCCTCAGACAGATACGCACCTTCTAACTGTTATGATGCCTCGGACAGATCCGCATTTTTCTCATAGGGATCCGCAATAAGTTCTGTCTTCTATCCACAATTTATTCCTGTGGTAGATTTTAGTCTTGTCCACCGTTCTTTTTGCTCCCAATGAACCGCAGTCTTGGTATATACATAGTGAAATAATCTTACTTTTAGGCCGACCATCACCTGTGATTTAGGTTGAATTATGTAGGCCGACATGACTGTAATTTCTTTAAAATTTAAGAGGTTTTTCTTCAACATCGATGAGGAATTAACTTCACTATGTTATGGAGCTTGTCTTCAACATTGTATGACCGGTGAAGCCTAACTAAAAGGTCACTTAATATATATATATTGAATTAATCTTACTTTTAGGCCGACCATCAGAAATTTGTGATTTAGGCCGACTTATGTATGTTGACATGATTGTAGTTCCTTCAATAATTTAAGGAGTGTTTCTTTAAACGAGTGATGAGGAATTAACTTCACTATGTTATGGAGCTTGTCTTCAACATTGAATGATGGCTGGTTGAGAGCTTCTTCACAAGGTCTTAGGAGCACATTTTATTATCTTTGACATCTTCTTTATATAAATACATAATTACATGAATACCGACCTAGTTACACTTTTCAACAATTACTTGTGTATTTTTTCGATGATATGTATTTCTCTCTGTGCCATTTTCATATATTCACCTTTACATGGTATATAAATGAGAAAACTTTGCATATTTTGTCTCTATGTGCTTGGAATCATGGTTGCCAATCTTAAAATTAGTTGGTTTTTTTTTTTTTTTTTTTTTAATTAATTATTTAATGTATTTTTAAAAAACTGGTTCATTTAGACCTGACCAGTACCGGTTAGACCGGTTCCGGTTTTTAATACTATGGCGATAGATAGAAAAGGTTGACAAGAATACTTCCGTCACAGTCAACTCACAAAATGTTGAAAAAGGTAGAATTTGCTAAGTGTTTATTTGCTGAATCTTACAATTGCGACTCAAACCTTGCTCCTTCTCTCCCACTTGGTTGTAGAAATTTATAGCTTCCCACCCCAGTTTTCAGTTTTCACCTTATTACTCCAAAATAGTTAAATGCCCTTTCCCATATCCATACATTTAACAAACTGGAAAATAAATTTTGCTGAAAACACAAATTCTGGAAATTTTTCAGAATGCTGGAAAATGCAGAATTAAAAATCAACAAGCATAAAAACAGTCATTCACACATTTGACACAGATATTTTTGGTCAACATGACCCTGGAAAAACCCCCTACAACTCTTTGGGAAAACCAGTCTGGAAGCTTCTCTTTTATTTCTGAAAAATGCTTTTACAGTGAGCAGTAATACACAAAAAATTACAGCAAACACAAAAATCACTTATCTTGACTTTCGTGCCACCCTCCACCTTGAAAAACGTGCCAAACATCAAACAGAAATTTTTCAGAGAAATTACAGCATTAAATGTTGTCTTAGCTGCCACGAAAAGCGTGCCAGGAATGACCGTACGGACTGTACGGATTCCGTACGGATGGGACAGCAGCCCCCTTTCTCGATTTTCGTGCCCAGAAAAATCTACCTTGAAAACCGTGCTCCTTGCTGCTGTTCCAACTCTCGAAAACAATGCTGCCCCTCTCTCGAAAACCGTGCAAATGCTGTACGGACTTTCTGCCTTGGTTAATGTGCCAATGAAACTCTGCTGTACGGTTTTTTCAGCCTTGGGAAGTGTGCCCTCTTGCTGTATGGACTTGCTGTGCTGCCTTTGCTGCTCTCCCTCTGCTCAGAAATTACTGTTCAACTCCCTCTCCTCCTCTCTCAATCTGCTCATGAAAGAATGAATGACCTTTTCCTCCTTTTCCTCCTTTAACCTAACCCTAAGTGACTTTTAGGGAATCCCTAAATCCAATGGCTGAGATAGATTGAGATCTAGGGCTGAGATTAAATGCTCATTTAAATCTCACTTTCTATTTTTTAATTCACCCCACTTTAATAAAGACCCATTTAGTCATTTATTTCCAAAGTCACTTTTCCTTTCTAATTTTACATTAACTTTATTAAAGTCACTTTAAAATTAGACTTTAGTAACTTTATCACTTAAAGTCACTTTTAAATTAGATTTGACTTTATAACTTTATAAAGTCACTTTAGGAGAAAAAATTAAATTCTTTTGGACACTTTTCCCTAGGCCAAAGATCAAAGCCTTAGGGAATCACCTGTTCTCCGGTACCAAATTTCAACATTGGTTAACCTACAAAAGCACCGATTCTATGCTACAACTTGATCCACATTCAACCAAGATAATTTCATTCAACCATATGACACACATGCACAAATTTGATATTATTAACAGAAACTTACAAGATTGAATTGGCTCAGCTCAGTGGCCAGTCTCTCTCCTCTCTATGCTTCTTCTCTGTCATTTTTTCTACTCTGATAATATAATTACATATGAAAACTCTTTGTCAAAGAGTTCTCGTATAATCCAACAAACTCAATCTGTTCCTATACTATCTAACAAATCCCTAATTTAGCTAGTTCATCTCCTTTACATAAAAATTAAGTGACCCTAATTGAACTTTCTAACAAATTAAATTCCTTCTAGACTATAGCTAAATATTACAAATTAAATGACTTAGGGAACCCAACTTCCCTATGTAAACAAATTAGGGAGCCAACTCTTTCGTAAATGAGTTTTGACCCAAGAGGTCAAAAATGATCTTGGCTTGTAGATGCTCCTACATCAGACTCCCAGGGAAGAAAAGAATTGTTCATCGACTCCTCAACACTTGTGCCATATTTGATAATATCTGTTGATCTCTTCCATGTAGCATCTTCTGCTGGTTGTTGTTTCCATTTAACCAGATACTAAAGATACTCTTTACCTCTTGTTTTCTTGACTACTTTCTGACCCAATATTGCTTAAATTTATTAATGAGTTGCTTTGGGCAGTTGCTTCTTCCACTTGCTAGTTTGTTCTTCATAACTTACAAGTGCATCCACTGTAACACTGTCTGATTCCTTAAAGGGGTATAGGTCTGGTGCATTGAAAATTGGTGCTATTACAATGTCCTTAGGGAGTTCCAATTCATAAACATTGGAAGAAAATTTCCTCAAAATTTTACATGGACCAATTTTCTTGAGCTTAAGTTTGTTGTACGTCCCTATAGGAAACATTTCCTTCCTCAAGTATTCCATTATTGTTGAAAAGTATAACTAGGTTTGGTCTTCATAATGACATGTATAATTGTGATTTTATGTAATTGATGTAAAGAAGAAAAATAAATTATTATTGTAATGCTTGTCTCATGGGTTTCATGAGCAAGGAATTTTATTTTTACTGATGGCTCCCATTGTGGGCCTTTAGGATTTGTCATCTAGTCATAAAAGTCAATTTGAGTCTATGTCATGTATGAAGGACCCTTCTTGGGCATGTTACACATTTGTATGAGTCATTAAATAAGTATAAAAGCCCTCCAAGACAAGCACAAGACCTCTCCTGCAAGTTAGCTTCAAGATTGAATTAGTAAACTTCTCCAATAGACATGCCGGCTCACCCTCTTCAAGTCGGCTTATTACAGGCTCCAACAATTATAAATAAGGTTGTTCGGTTTTCATTTGAGACAAAGAATTTCAGTGAAGGAAGTATGAAGTTTGAAGTGCGAAGGTCATCAAATAGGATTGCTATAACCAACGAGGTGAAGGAAAGAAGCAACGAGATCTTCAACTTTGTTTTTGGGGCTGTTTTAGGGTTGATCTCCTCTCACACGTGTGAAGGAGAGGATTGCTATTATTGCAGAAAAGGCCGAAGTCTGTTTTGCTGTGATAGAAGCTGAACTCAAGAAGTTGAGTTGGAAGAGAAGGCCATTCAGTCCAAGCGAAGGAGATTAAGGGGTTGGATCACTATATATATCTCACATGTACTGCATCTAGGGTTCCCAAGGAGGCCGAAGTAAGGTACAAAAGAAGAGAAGAGGAAGCCGAATTCTAAAGGGTAGTTGAGAAGCAGGGAGAAACAAAGGTTTGACTATTGTTGACTCAAGCAAGAAAGATCTCATCAAGGAAGGTTTGTGACTTGGTCTTGGAGTGGCAAATAGGTCAAGGGTATTGGTCTTGGTATTCGTCAATTGAGGTCTCTATAAGAAGAAGAACTTGTTCGGGTTTTCCTCTCAAGTGAGAGAGGTTTTGGCCTTGGATGATAGCCTATATTCTGTGTCTCTTGTCTCTTTATGGTTTATGCATTTGTAGCTGTTTGGTGAAGAAGAACACTAATAATCTAAGAAAGACAATATCCTAATCTAAGAAAGTAAAATGCATTCACAAGCAATTATCATAATAAGAGAAATCACCTAATACTTGATGACCTAGATTTCTCAACATGGTATTAGAGCTAAGGTGTCAATACAAGGAAAGGAAATGAAACTTAGTAACGAACACTCAAGTATTGAAGCGCTGAATGAAAGGAATCAAAAAAAGAATAAGACATCAAGAAGGACATCCCTAAAGTAGACTTGATCCATAATAAAAGTAGTAAAGAAGTATATCATCAAGATCATTTCATGATGGAACAAAAAGTCTGAACTATTTTCATCATTCCAATCTACAATAGCCACAAAACCGAAACTCTGAGGCACAGTCAGAATTTAGACCTCTTCTGTTAGTAAGAAGTTCAGGAAAACTGGATACAAGTCAAGACAAGGAAAGATAATATTCAAAAAAGACAAGGCTATTATGAGCACAAAATTCTCAAGGTCTGATAGCTAAGAAGTTACATCACGCTACATCTATCTCTTAGGACATTGAAAAAGACCCAATCTCATTTTAAGATCAAGCAAAAGTTCTGGCTACAAGTCCTTCGCCAAGAAAGAAGACCTCCACATTTAAAGTGACACTACATCACTATTTCAAAAAGACTTAAGGTATAATTCAAAGAAAAGCGAAGTTTGTTTTGCATCTCAAGATCATCAACAACAACCACAGAACCTAAGTTAGATAGATCTCCTCAAGAAGACCAAGAATTACATATCATCATTAATTACATTTTATGAAGAATCGTATCCAAAATGGCACTGAGAAGTACATGCACCTCTCATACTCTCTTGATCAGTCTTTCAAAAGGGATTGATAATCATTTATATATTTCGTAAAAGTAAACATTCATCTACGGGCAGATAGTGTGAAATTTTTAAGAGGAAAATATTTCTGCAATACTTGGTTTATTTCTCCTACTTATGAGATAAGTTATTTACAAATGTAAATTCTGAAATAAACACATTTGCAGATCTTCACTATCATTAAGAGTATAAGAACAGAAAGATAATTTACACCAATAGCACAATAGAAATAGCCACATGAACACAGATGTTTTTGGACAATTGTCCCTGGAAAAATCCAATGTGGGAAAACCGGTGCAGCAGATGAGGGTTTTATATTTATCTTCAGAAATGGAAAGTACATTTACAGGAGCCTGATGAGCATAGAAAAATTAGCAAACACCTGGCTGAATTTTCTAGACCTTCCAGACAATTTTCTGACCCTTAGGGTGACTTCCTTCACCCAAAACGTCATCCAGCGTGAATGCTCTGCGCAGTCCTTCTCTGGACTGCGTGATTCTGCGTGGAGGGGTTCTTGCTACTGGTCAACTCACCCTTCCCTTCACCTTCTTGAGATCTGCTTCCCGATAAACTGACTTCTCCCTCCTCCTTCTGCTTCTGCAACTCAGCCTCTACAAACTCACCCACTGAAATCGATTTCACTTGCTTCAGAATCGATTTCCTTTGGGTACTGAGAGTGTCCCCGGCTTGATTTCCAAATGACCCTCAAGTCGCTTCTTATAGTCTTCTCGTTGATGAATCACTGGCCAAGATTAGATCTTTAATCAATGGCTCAAATTAAAAGATGACTTGATCTTCGTCTTCTAGAAGATTCACGCTTTGCTCTATTAATACTCTTTAATTATTTAATTTCCCTAAGTTTATACTTAGGGTCTGCAATAAAATAATTAATTATTTTAATAGAGCCATATCCGAGTGGAATTTCCACAAACGATTTCTTGGTTCTCTGGATAACTGATGTTTAAGCCTCTCTACCAAAAATGAGACTTGGAACACTTTCCGATGCTATAGAAACCAATAGATAGTACAACGAGAAGAATTCCCTTATGAAGTTCTATTGTACAAAAGCCCTGTAGCCTTCAAAGATAACATAAATAAGCTACAAGCATTCCATGTCTTAAAGGAATTCGTGGAAAAGCAGGTCCCATCAGAAGAACAGTAAAAGAAGTCTGAAAGATAGCAATAAGGATAACAAAGATACCTTTGTGAAGGAACCAAGGTATCACGGGTAGGTATCTGTAAGGTATGCATGATATTTTTATTTTTAAAGGGGTTCATCATAAGATAGGGTTAAAGTTATGGCTTTTGGGTTTGTATTTTGAACTATAGATAACTCATAAGAAACCCTACTCTCAAGATATTTGTTCCCTATGATTTGACTTCTAGGGTTTGTTAATTCTAGGGCATGGATAAACCCTAGTGTGACATAAAATGGTCTAGGGTTTGAACTCAAGAAACCCTTGGATGACCTCTGAATTACATAGAAACCCTAGAAAGATAACTTGACATGATGCTTTGGTATTGTATTCTTTGCCTGGAGAACTTGTTAATTAATATTGCAGGTGCAAGAAGTAAAGATGGATGGGATGATCCTTTAAGAAGCATGATAGAAGGAGGGTACTATATAGACCCTTAGATCCTCAGACTCCATTCATGATGTAAAAACTATGGATAGCAAGGAGAAATAGCAGATGAAAGATCTCTGCCATGGTTAAAGAATCATTGAATGCATCATGTCAAGGAGATAGCTTCATGAAAGCATACAATTAATGCAAGAACTCGTGACATCATCAAGCTTGAAAGATAGCTGAAGAAGAAGTCTATGACAATCACCAATAGAAGGATGTAACTCTTGGGAACCTCATTAGAAGCATAAGTGATACTTATGTTAAAAAAAAAGGTCATCAAGTACAATGCTCATCATACAAAAAGGAAACATTTGTTGGATGAGGATGATCAAGATCCTCTGTTGAAATCTTCATTGGAAGGTTCATCGATCAAGAGAGGAAGCAAGTGTTTCATCAGGAATTCCAACTTGTGGAATTCATGGGATGATGGTATGATGATATAAAAGGTAAAGCAAGTCAAGGGATTGAAGCTCTTTTAATCAAGGAAGCTGTTGCAGGAAGTCTGGAAGATCCAAAGGAGAATGAGGTATGTATGTTTTCATTTGATAAAAATTTGGAGTCATGTCACATGGATGCAAGTAATATGGATCAATGCTCTATCTTGAGAGCATGATAAAAAAAAAATGGTCTCCTCCTTTGAAAGGGCAAGAAGGCATGGGTCACACATTAACTGGACGAAATCAACATAATATGTCCTCATCTGAAAAGTGAGGTGGTTGACAAAATTGGAGGAACCATGAGCAAAAATTCTTGGAAGAAAATGCATGAAGAAAGAAAGGAAGAGATCGTGGAATGTGCAACTCTGAAGGCAATCAACATCCGAGAACTGAAATATTTGGCTATGATATCTCTCGGAAAGATATGAAGACTCCGATGGAAGTCTAAAAAAGATGGAGACCCTTGACAATGGATATCTTTGGGAGATGTGTCAATATGTATGCAAGATGTTGATGCAAACTGGAAGATGTCATGTTGAAAGACCATCACAAAGGTAATTTTGTTTTAGTTTTCTATTTTTGAATGATATTTGGATAGGCTTGTGCAAGGTTGCCTAGGGAAGAGCTATGAATGTCTTCTAGCGATGACGGCCATGTAGTAGGATGAAAGATCCTTAAGGAAACATGGCATGAAGTAAGGCTAGATATGGATTGATGGATCACTTTCCAATGAAAGGAATGATGACATGGCTCAATGATGAAAGTGATGGATGGACTATGCCCTATGTAGAAGTCCCAAACATGAAGACTCCTAGATAATGAAAAAGAAGTTCATGACATCGTGAGGAGTTCTTCAAGCAATTGGTTGTCCCATCATCTCCACTTGAGGAGTTGCTTTAGGTCCCTAATTAAGAGGGAGCCCAGAAACAAGTTTCTTACTTGGTAAAAACTTGGAAGCAAAATTCCTAAGCCAACAGGGAGCTTAGCTACATTCCTTTCGTAGGAATGAGTACACTCCTTTATTGGAATAGATATGTCCTCCCTAATTAAGAGGGAGAGATAAACACATCATTCTTGTCTTCACTTGGGAAGATAGAATGGAGGATCGAGTAAGCATCTGGCATCCGATGCTCTTTGAGGATGTGTTAGGGCATCCAAGACAAGAGTAGTTGTAGAGGATCGATATTCTTTGAAGATTGGGAGTCCAAGATAAGAATAGTCCTGGTGGAACACACCCTGAGAACCCGGGTGGGGTATGTTCTGAGAGAGACAACGATGAGGGTGTCTATACATCATTGGTCTTGAAAGAGTTGTGCTCAGATCTCGTGGAGAGATAGAGCTGTTAGTCAAGGCCTTGCTATGTGACAATGCTGGTTGATATGATGCTATACAGATGGGTTACCAATCCGATTCTTCTTATGAGAATTCTTCAGATTGAAAATGACCAAGTACCATTATGAATACCTCCCTAGTTAAGAGGGAGTGTTGAAAAGTGTAACTGGGTTTGGTCTTCATAATGACATGTGTAATTGTGATTTTATTTAATTGATGTAAAGAAGAAAAATAAATTTATTATTGTAATGCTTGTCTCATGGGTTTCATGAGCAAGGAATTTTATTTTTAGTGATGGCTCCCATTGTGAGCCTTTAGGATTTGTCATTTAGTCATAAAAGTCAATTTGAGTCTATGTCATGTATGAAGGAACCTTCTTGGGCATGTTACACATTTGTATGAGTCATTAAATAAGTATAAAAGCCCTCCAAGACAAGCACAAGACCTCCCTTGCAAGCCGACTTCAAGATTGAATTAATAAACTCCTCCAACAGACATGTCGACTCACCCTCTTCAAGTCGGCTTATTACAGGCTCTGACAATTATAAATAGGGTTGTTCAGTTTGCATTTGAGACAGAGAATTTCGGTGAAGTCATTCTGAAGTCTGAAGTGCGAATGTCATCAAATAGGAGCCCTATAACTAGTGAGGTGAAGGAAAGGAGCAATGACATCTTCAACTTTGTTTTTGGGACTGTTTTAGGGTTGATCTCCTCTCACACGTGTGAAGGAGAGGACTATTATTACTGCTGAAAGGGCCGAAGTCTGTTTTGCTGTAATAGAAGCTGAACTCAGGAAGCCGAATTGGAAGAGAAGACCATTCAGGCCAAGTGAAGGAGATTAAGAGGTTGGATCACCATATATATCTCACTTGTGCTGCATCTAGGGTTCCCAAGGAGGTCGAAGTAAGGTACAAAAGCAGAGAAGAGGAAGGTGAATTCTAAATGGTAGCCTAGAAGGAAGGAGAAGCAAAGGTTTGACTATCGTTGGCTCAAGCAAGAAGGATCTCATCAAGGAAGGTTCGTGACTTGGTCTTGGAGTGGCAAATGGTCAAGGGTCTTGGGCTTGGTATTCGTCAATTGAGGTCTCTATAAGAAGAAGAATTTTTTCAGATTTTCCTCTCAAGTGGGAGAGGTTTTGGTCATGGCTGATAGCCTATATTCTGTCTTTCTTGTCTCTTTATGGTTTATGAATTGGAAGTTGATTAATGAAGAAGAACACTAATAATCTAAGAAAGAGAAGATCCTAATCTAATAAAGTGAAAAGCATTCACAAACAGTTACCATAAGAAGAGAAATCATCTAATTCTTGATGCCCTAGATTTATCAACAATGCTAGGGTGGAAATTTTCATCAAATTATTAGGTGAGTCCTAGTGTTTTAGTTGAGTCTTATGTAAAAGTGATTTGAGAATAATTTAAGCTAACTGGCTAAATTATTTTATTACAAATCACTTAGTCTACTAGATCATATTGTGTCGCAGAAATGGGTGTGTAGTTGAGGGTCTATATCAAACGGGTGTTCCCCATTTGAGGGTTGTAATGTAATTATCTTATGTTAAAAATATCTTAGTGCATGTTCCCTCATACTTAGACACCATGGCTAAAATATTAGAGGGTGGAAAAAATATTTAATCCCCTCAAGTGTCAATTAATTAATTTTTCTGGCAAAAAAATAAATTAGTCCTAAGCATAAAATTAATTAATTAGAGTCAAAGTTAGATTCCTAGGGAAATTAAGTTCTCCAAGTGGAAAAATTCGTGGGTACCAAATAAATTAACTTTTGAAGGTCCCCCACCAACGGAATATTGAAAATTTCAAGAAAAATTGGGCCCTTGGACCTTGGTGGTTAAGTCAAGTCATTTTTTTTAGGGAATTAGCTCAAAATAATTATTTTGGAGCTAATAAAAATGTGTTTAATGAGAAATTCAAAAATTCCTCAAAATAAGTACTTTCAATGGCAGATATTAAAAGATCATCAATGATTTATCGATGACCGAGATTATTTTGACAAGGATCAAGCCAACTAGTTTATATTTTTCCACTTGGAGGATTTATCTATAAATTAGGAGTCATTTGTGTCTCAAGCCATTCAATGTTTGGCTAATGTAATTTTGCAGAAAATATGATGTAATGCTACTATCCCACTGGGAACGTTTTTTGGATCATAATAAAGACTTTGGGGTGCATTTCATGGCGTCTATTATCTACTTATTTGTGGTATGTGTTGGGTACAAGAATTCCTTCACTGTTTTAAAGTTTTAATTAAATCTTTATTTCATTGTAGATGATAGGAACACTCTATTGATAATTTTTGAGCTTAACTTAGATGATCTGATTTATTGTTGTTCTAATGGTTTATACGTGAAGAATTAAATAGTGTTTACAGGTTCTCGAGTCGTTGGGCTCCAAGTTCACAAACTATGGGCATAGGCTGACCTTATTTGGACTTCAAATATTTTTATGGTTTATCTAATTTTGCTAAGGTTGTAGCTTGCATTGATTTTCCAAAGTAAATCTAGCCATTTATCAAAAAATCTTCTAAAAAAATATTTCTCAAAATTCCTTTTGTTAGGACATTCCGACACTTAGGAAATAGTTAATTATAACTTGGTATAGCGTAGAGTTAGGTAAAGTGTGTTTCTTTACTATGTACATTTGTAACTTATAATCTGACGGTCATGATATGTAGTGATCCAACGGTTCACTCTCTCCTTGGTATTACCAACTCTTGATTCGTGGCTTAACTCCCGATTGGTCCATGATCTCTATTTAAAGAGCATGGAGGGTCATTTGTCTGATAACCATTTATGAGAGAAGCTTATGTAAATTCTCTTTTTAATATTAATAAATTTCCTGAAGTGGCCGCGTTGGCTCAGGTCGTGCACTATTTCCCTCTTCGAGGTTTTTAACCATGTCAAATACTGGTGTACTAATTTGTGATTTGTTTGTGAGCGGTGACCTTTGGTGTTTGATCTAAGGAAATTACCCTGTAAATTCCTACGTGGTATCAAAGCAATTTTGAGGGTCGCATCCGTTGTTGATCCAAATTCCAATTCGGTTTGACTACATTCGACTGTCGTTTTCTAGATCTACTATTTTTTACCACTTTCGAGCTGGGATAACTGCTCTGTTGTGTCTGGAGCATCTATTACAGTGAGGAACCCCTTTCGTTTCATGCGAAAAGGTTTTTGGTTTCCCAAGTTATGTCATTTTAGATCTAGAGGTATAAAGTATATATTTTGCAGTTATATTTATTAATCCTTCTATTTATTTCAGTTCCTTCTGTTTATTTTGGTTTATATTTTTTTTATTGTCGGATCTGTACCCTCTTCTTTGTGTGTTCTCTTTTCTCTACACTTTGTGCGATTTCGGCAAATCAAAAACAGGAAGACGAGATTTTTTGCTATGTGTGTCCTTTCCCCGCGTCTTTGTGCGATCTCAGGAAATCAGAAATAGTGAAAAAATAGATAGTTGTCGGTAAGACTAACTGGAAATCTAACGTTCTACCATAAGGCTTGTTTTTTTTTCACATATTTTGTGTTTTTTTTGCAGGATAAAGCACACACATCAAAGAGAAAAAAAAAATCCCCCCCCCCCCCCTTAAGAACAACTTGGGATAGGATTGAAGGATTTACAAAGGTGACACAATAGGAGAAGGAAGGAGGCATTGGAGCCTAATGGTTATAAAGCCCTTTAATTCTAAGTAAGTCTATCATGTAAGATAGACATTGGAAATAATTGGTGTTGTTAAAAATAACCGGGCATGCACTTTCCATATTTTTTTTTAAACTGAAGATGAAAAGGCTGAAACTAACTGCTCTAATGGAAAGATCTCGAAAAATTAGGCTGGTTAAAAAAACGGCTTCCGGATGAAGAATTTATGTCTTTTTCAAAAAAATGTGTTGTAGATGTCGAATAGTTACTTGAAATTTTGAAAGTTGAGGATGAAGTTATACTTTAAAAAAAATTCCCCCCTTGTTGCCAAAATGAATTCTATCTGCCTTTTTCTTTCCCTTGCTGCCTCTTTTAAGTGGGGATTCCATCAAATGGATGTTAAATCCGCCTTCTTACATGGATATTTGCATGAAGAAATCTACATGGAACAACCCCCTATCTTTATTCAAAATGACTCTAGCCTTGTTTGTCACCTTAAGAAGTCTCTCTATGGTCTCAAACAAGCTCCTCGGGCTTGGTATACCAAAATGGATAGCTTTCTCTTAGATAATGGCTTTTCTAGGTGCCATTCTGACAACACTATCTACACCAAGAAAGTGGGTAATTCCTTCATCATCCTTGTTATTTATGTTGATGATCTTATCCTTACTGGTAGTGATCCCAACCATATAAACCATGTGAAGTCTAGCCTCGAAAATAATTTTGAAATGACAGACCTAGGACACTTGCATTATTTCCTTGGTCTTCAAGTCTAGCAATCCAAATAAGGTATTACCCTTTTTCAATCCAAGTATGCATGTGATATTCTATGCCATTTTCACATGGAAGACTGTAAGCCAACCCCTTCTCCCTTTTAGACTGGATTCAAGCTTTCAGTCACTTGTACTACCCCTGAAGTTGATGCTACCTTATATTGTTAAATTGTTGGTAAAATTTTGTATCTAACCCATACCCGTCCTAACCTTTCCTTTGTCATTGGTCTTGTTGCTCGGTTTATGCACCAACCTCATGAAAGTCACTGGAAAGCAGCTACAATAATACTTCGATATATTCGAGGTACAGTTCTGTTCAGGATTCATTTCAGTGCAAGAGCATCTCCATTGTTAATTGGTTTCACTGATTTTCATTGGGATAGTGACCCTGATGATCGAAAATCTACTGCAGGTTATATATTCACTCTTGGTTCGATACCTATTACTTGGTCTTGCAAGAAACAAAGTGTCATATCTCTTTCTTCGACAAAAGCAGAGTATTGTGATGTAGTTGAAGCTAGCAAGGAAGCCCTGTGGCTTCGTCATATCCTAACCAAATTTGGTCTTCATCAGCAGGATCCAACTACACTTTGGTGTGATAATCAGAGTGCCATTCAGCTATGCAAAGATCCATTTTAGCATCAGTGTATGAAACACATTGAGCTTCACATACACTTCATTAGAAATTTCATTCATGATCGTGTTCTTGAAGTGCAGTATTGTTCAACCAATGATCAAGTTGTCAATATCTTTACAAAGGCTCTCATAGAAGCGAAGCTTACCAAACTTCGATCTATGCTTGGAGTTCAGGAAAGTTATCATTAAGGGGGGATAGGCTCTAATGCCTCCTTCCTTCTCCTTTAGGATATTTCGACACATAGGAAATAGTCTCCTTTTGTGTCACGTTTGTAAATCCTTCAATCCTATCCCAAGTTGTTCTTAAGGGGGGATGTTAGGATATTCTGACACATAGGAAATAGTTAAGTATAACTTGTTCTAGTGTAGAGTTAGGTAAAGTGTGTTTCTTTACTATGTACATTTGTAACTTATAATCTGACGGTCACAATATGTAGTGATCTGACGGTTCACTCTCTCCTCGGTATTACCGACACTTGATCTGTGGCTTAACACTCGATTGGTCCATGATCTCTATTTAAAGAGCATGGAGGGTCATTTGTCTGATAACCGTTTATGAGAGAAGCTTATGTAAATTTTCTTTTTTATATTAATAAATTGCTTGAAGTGGTCATGTTGGCTCAGGTCATGGACTGTTTCCCTCTTCGATGGTTTTAACCACGTCAAATACTGGTGTACTGATTTGTGATATGTTTGTGAGCGGTGGCCTTTGGGGTTTGATCTAATGAAATTACCCTGTAAATTCCTACACTTTTAAAAAATCATTGTATATTTGTACATTTGTAAATAAATTTGTATAGTATATTCTGTAAATTATTTTTGTTATTTCTAATCTTGGTTTTGTAGCTAGGGTTTTTGGGGTTTTGAATTATTTTAAATTTTTGTATATATTATGGTTTTGGATATTTTTATTTTTATTTCTGTAGGTGTGATCAAGTGATAAGAGTTGTACTAGAGCTAGATCTAGGCCCTTGAGGGTAAGATCTAGTCCCCCAAATTTTTTGCACGGCCAACTACTGAAGAATTTTTGAAAAATTGAAGAGCTGAAGAAAAATAATTTTTTGTAGCAAGGGTTTGAGGTTTTTAGGGCTCTTGGGCCCGACATTCTCCTCCAAATCCTCAGCATCACCCTCTTGGGCCTTCATGTCACCCTTTTCGGCCTCCCTAAGGTTGGTCGTAACCCCTAGGGCTCTTAGCCTCCCCTTTAGGCCTTGTCGTAGACCCTAGAGGGCTTTCCCTTGCCCTCACCTCCCTCCTTCCTCCTTTGCTTTTCCCTTCTCCACCTCGCTCATCCCTCCGTCCTCCCTTGTTAGTCCTCCTACCTCTCTTTTCCCTTTCGTTCCCCAAGCCACAACCCATAAGGGCTTGCGGCAGGCCTCCTAGCCCTCTATCCCTAAGTCGTAGCCCTTTTAGGGCCCATGACAACACCTTATGGGCCTCTTTTCCCTCATGGAAAGCCTATTTTTCCTTTTCCCTTGAGCCGTTAGGCCTTATAGGCCCTTTATAGCTCAGTGCTAGCCCCTCCTAGCCATAATTTTCCCTCTACCCATCTCTGAAATTTTTCCAATGAATATCGGTGGGTTTTGCAGGAAGAAATTTGTTCAAAGTTGGTATTTTTAGGTGCCAAGTGCTTTGGAAATTTTTTGGCAACTTGGGCAAGTGTGTTGCAAGGCCTTGGGCCTAGGGTTTGCTCTCTAAACCCTTATTTTCTCACTATTTTTCTATAGCTATAATTAATTCTCCATAACAGAGATATAAGTGCCCTAAAATCTCATATAAATAGTCTAGACACTAAAAAATTCATGATGAAATTTTACTTGTGTTTTGGCTACTTGGACATTGTTCAATGCTCACTAAGCCTAGATTTACTTCTCTGTTGGCTGAAAATTCTCTGCATAATCACTAGCTTAGATCTGATATAATTCTGAATACTACATCTTATGAAGGCCTAAAAATCATAATTTTATATTGGAAATTTTGTTTCAACATCTAGAAAGTTTTGGGTATATTTTGGCACATGTTATTCCACTAATAACTCACTGTTTGCTTACTTTATTGCTATTGTAATAAGAGTTTCCAGATCTGATATATACATTGAATAATTTATCATAAGAAGGTTGGCTAACTTATGTGTTCACATGGCAAGTCTCTTAACATCTCATTGGTCATATTTGGTTACTATATGATTTTGATCTTCTAGATCTAAAGTGATTTACTAGCTGCCGCCATGAAAGTTAATTAATTGTTCATTGGGATACAAGTAACATAGGCTCTCTCTTTGCTCATGCTCTAGACTTGTTATTTTTTCATGGTTTTGTAGAAAATTGGTTTATAATTGTTGCAAGTACACTAACACTTTGTTGTTGTGTCCATATCTAATAAGCACTCACTAAGGCACTCCTATATCTTAGCCCTCTTTGGGGCATATTGGTAGCTTGTGATCTAAGTCATATTGCTTCTTGATATCTAATTTTAGCAAGTGATAAATTGGCATATTATTCTAAATTATGCTCCATTTCATTTAAGTATTTCTATCCTTAAGTATCTTGCAATTTAATTATTGTTGAGAATTTCCAAGGAATCTTTTTCTATCTTAAACAATGGCATCTTGAGAATATTGATTTTTAAGTGAACATCTCTTAATATTTGTATAAGATCATCATTGGAATTTAATTTGTTGAGTGTCTTGTCATTTGGTTACATTGGCACGTAATAATTGGCACATTCTTGGTAATAAGATTGTCTTTTCATTTATTAATAAGTGCTCTTGTCATTGAAGATTAGTCATAAATCTAAGTACTTAAAAATTAAGCTAATTTTAAACTAAGAACTCACTCCCATTCTTTGCATAAGCATTATAGGCCTAGTTTCATTAATAATTTACCTCCAAGCATAAGCTTGGTTGATATACTTATAGGGCCACCCTTTCTCATCTATCTTGAGAGATTCAACACATTTTTAGTGGTTAGCATAGTGACCTTGCAGTCGTTAGAGCCACAGTCTCTGCAACACCGAAGGCACTGGGTGGTTGGAACACAAGGGGAGGTATCGTTAATCAAGCCTCTGTTTTCTTCTCGTTGGCTTCCATCCCACAACCTATTCTAAAGACTGGTCTCAAGATAAAAGGAAGGTTTCACTTAGAATAGGCATATAATCTAGTTCTTAGGGTTTGCATAGAATATATGCTAGTAAGTCGTTTAAGCAGTGGTTTTCCATCTAGTTACTTGGTCTCAATTTGTACTAAGCAATAATTTTGACTCCATAAGGCACTGGTCTCATACTTAAATCCAATCTAATCATTGGATCTTGCTAAATTTAATCAAGTAGATAGACCACTCATCTGTGTCTCTTGGACTGGTTGGTTACCAACCAATGTTGCACGAAACGGGGACGTTTTTTGGAAGCGGATACGCGAAAGCGTAATTTCCCAAAAATCTAGGAAGTAAAGTGTCTCGGAAGCGTCTACTATATATATATATATATATATATATTGCATTTATATTAAAAAAAAACATCAAAAATACCAAATTAGTTGTAGAAGATATGAAAACATGCATACTTGTATAAAAATCAAAATAGATATGGCATCCATTGTACATCAATGGTTAATTATTAAAGCATCAACCATCTAAAATCTATATTTTTCTCCTCTTGTCTCGCCTTTTCCTCTACCTCGATTGTCTATGTATATTAGTCAACATTGCCCAATTTTGATCAAATTACATAATCCAAGCCTTAAAATATGGCAGAAAAATCTTAACATGCTTGATTAATTATTCTGACTTGATTGAATGGTAATTTTTTGCTAGGGCCATAACAAAGGAGTTCAGAAATTAACACCACCAACACTAGGGTACATGTGCACATAGAGGGCTTGGTGCTCTTAATTAAATTCCAATCACATACCCTCATACATGATATAATCTAATGAAAAGCTACAATCTCATTGATCCTGAATTCCTAAAAACTGTTAAGTCTGCTAAATTTTGAATAGGATATGAAATTCTATTTTCTCGATATGAAGCCTGATGAGACTAAAACCACTCTCAAACATTCTAAGTCATTCCATGGTATTGTTAAAAATTTAAGTAAAAGGATGAAAATGAAAGATAAAGGAGAATGTCAATTTTACTTTAAGAATTGCATTACCATGAGGGAACATCTAGGAAGCATCTTAGGAGAATCAAGGGAGCACCTTGGGAGTGTTCGGGAAGCCCCAACCCAACTTACATCAAATAAAAAAATTTAAAAAAAAATAAAACCCCGCAAAACCGCCCATCTCCCTCTAGATCTATAGGCGATCCGGGCGGATCCGCAGTGGATCCTTTTCTAGATTTGCGAATTGGGAATCCGGAACCACGGATCGGGCTTGAATGGTTCCAATTTTCCAAGAATCACCTCAAAATGGTGGAATCGCGTATTCGATTTTCAGATTCGTGGTCCCATCGGAGGATCACCCAAGGATTCGTACAGGACGTGATTTTGGCCTTGGATCCTTGGGGGGGAGGATCGTGCAACATTTTTACTGATCCTGGTGGCTCTAGAAACCCTCAGGATATCAAAAGGGCTCAGAAATGGTCAAAATTCAAAGTGATCAGATTACTCTCGAACCAGGTTCAGATTGAAGTGCTCATCACCCTGATTCCAACTGTGCGAATAGATCTCCAATCCTAGCCCATATGGGGAAGTTAGAGCGAGTCAAATTTGGGAAGTGGGCCAGGTTTAAGTGTCCCACAAATTCACCGTCAACCGGCAGGGAACTTAGCTCCCGAAAAGGGGCAAAATTGTGGCCTCTTTAAAAATCCCAATGACCCTTATTTTCGTTAAAGTCAAAAACCAAAAGTTTGTTTAAAAAAAAACAAACAAAAATATGAAAATAGGGGTGGCGGGCTACCACCCCCGCATGAATCCATAACTATATGGTTGGGGGCGGGTTATCAACCTCGCTGCCCAGAACCTCCACCGTAAACAAGAGCTAGAAATGGGCGGTGGGCGGGCCACCTCTGGTGGACCCGGCCCACACCCCATCATATTTATATATGGTATTACCACCTGGAGGCGACATAACAAACGAGATCGGTGGGGGTCGAACCTGCCCGGCCCACATGGCCGGCCCCCGAGTGGGTGGTCCTAAAACGTACCAACGCCTAAAAATAATTTCAACCAAATTAAATTCAAACCAAAAAACATGCCCCAAAAAATATACAACGACGGCCAAAAATATATGTGCATAATTTCAGGGGGAGGCGGGATTTGATCCCTCGACCTCCCCTCAACAACTTGCCTTCTTTACCACTATGCCAAACTATGAGACGTTGTAAAGTCCGCCGACGCATGCATACGTAAACCCAAGTATTTGCCATTCAACCCACGGACGGGAGAGCGCCAAGAAAACGAAGGACCAACACAGACTTTAAAGTTTTTTATTCTTTTATTGCAGCAGGGCGGAACCATGAGCCATGGAGATGATGGAACCATGCCCCAAGGAATCTCGAGGGCATACAAAATATTCCTTGAGGCCAAAAACTTTCCGGAGTCAGTTTTTGACAAAATTTATGTCGATTTTACACCTCTCGATGACAAGAACTCAATGGCAATGTCCATTTCAGCAGCAAAGCTTCCCATTTTTCAGCCATTTTCCAGATTGGAGTGACAGTGTCAGATTCTCAAGTGTGGACAGTCAATTCTATGCCTCTCGACACCACGAATTTGATGGTGCAACCAGATTCAGTAGCTGAGCATCCACATCTTCAGCCAACTTCAGGGGTTGAGGTATATGCAGGTTTGATAATGTGCCTCTTTTATCATTTTATGTGAGATGTATTATGTGGTTTAGATCCTTGCTTGATGTATGTTGTGGGATATTTGTTTTTGCTTCATGTTAGATGTATTTTCCATGGATTGTTATGATCCCTATGAAACCTTGTTGAAGGGATCATCATCATCACCTTGTGTGAGATTGTGATGCTGATAGGAGGCCTATTGTGAGTGAGAGTTCTAGTAGCGGAATGTCTCGTGGAGAGACAAGCCACTCGTGTTGAGGGCATATATCCATGTATGACAACGAACATAGTCCATGTACATCATCACCATTTCCAACACTACATGAAGTAGCCCACCCCATTTTGACATCAGGCCTGGAGACATAGTCCAAATTGGACAAACTCCATTATCAACGTCTCGTGTTCTTATGTTGCTGATGGTTGTATTTTTTCCTCTTTCTTAAAGCATGCATGTGTGTTCTTTTAATGCTCTTTTCAGTGCAATTCTAACCACATCACAGAAGTAAAATATCATGGGTAAATCTGGTA